>CM075977.1:7093990-7121934 GCA_038087875.1 Malacoraja senta
GGGTGTATTCTAATTTTTTCTGCTAGCGGTTCAATAATGAGAGCAAACAGCTGTGGTGATAATGAGCATCCTTGTCTATTTCCCCTTGATAGTTGAAATTTCGAGGATAATATGTTATTAGTAAGTATTCTAGCTGTAGGTTTGTTATATAGTAACTTAATCCATAAAATAAAATTCTCTCCCAGTTGAAATTTTTGTAATACTTTATCCATATAATTCCATTCTACTTGATCAAATGCTTTTTCAGCATCCAGCGAAATAATTGATAATTCTTGATCTTCAGATTTGTGTGAGTGCATTATGTTGAGTAGACGTCTCATATTATTAGAAGAGTATCTCTTAGGGATACATGATAAGGGAATAATGTTTTAGTGCAAGGTAAAGCCAGCAAAGTCTGATCAAAGATAGTCCGGGGAGTCACCAAAGGGATAGATAGTAGTTCAGCACTGCTCTCTGGTTGTGGTAGGATGATTCAGTTGCCTGATAACAGCTGGGAAGAAACTGTCTCTGAATCTGGAGGTGTGCGTTTTCACACTTCTATTCATTTTTCCCGACGGGAGAGGGGAGAAGAGGGAGTGGCCAGGGTGCGACTCGTCCTTGATTATGCTGCTGGCCTTGCCGAGGCAGCGTGAGGTGTGAATGGAGTCAATGGGAGGGAGGTTGGTTTGTGTGATTCACCACCCTCTGACCAAATAAATTTCTCCTTGTCTCCTTCTTAAAATATCGTCCTTTAATTCTGAGGCAATGACTCTGGTCCTAGACTCTCCCACTGGTGGAAACATCCTCTCCACATCCACTCTATCCAAGCCTTTCTCGATGCTTGGGATTTAAACCAATTGATCTGAAGTTTTAGTATCAAACTATTCCAGGGCAATTCTGTTGGACACGACTCACTCCAAAATCTTTTCTTTAATAGCTTTTTTTAAGTTAATTTTTGTTCAGTTTAGTGAAGAGATAAATCCGTCTTTGGACAGGGTGAAGAGTTGGTGAATCGATTCAAGATTCAAGAGAGTTTATTGTCATGTGTCCCAGATAGGACAATGACATTCTTGTGGATTTCCATGAGGAAGGGCCGGTTGCCACGGGAGAGGATGGCCACATTAAGCTTGACCAAGTGTGCCATAGACTCATAGAGTGATGCAGCGTGGAAACAGGCCCTTCAGCCCAACCTGCCCACACCGGCCAACATGCCCCAGCTACACTAGTCACATCTGCCTTCGCTTGGTTCCATATCCCTCCAAACCTGCCCTATCCATGCACCTATCCAACTGTTTCTTAAACGTTGGGATTGTCCCAGCCTCAACTACCTCCTCTGGCAGCTTGTTCCATACACCCACCACCCTTTGTGTGAAAACGTTACCCCTCAGATTCCTATTAAATCTTTTCCCCCTTCACCTTAATCCCATGTCCTCTGGTCCTCGATTCACCTACTCTGGACAAACCACTCTGTGCATCTTCCTGATCTATTCCCCTCCTGCGCTCCAGGGAATGGAGTCCCAGCCTACTCAACCACTCCCTATAGCTCAGACCTTCTAGCCCTGGCAACATCTTCTCTGTACCCTTTCCAGCTTGACAACATATTTCCTATAACGTGGTGCCCAGAACTGAACACAATACTCTAAATGTGGCCTCACTAACGTCTTATACAACTGCAACATGACCTCCCAACTTCTATACTCAATACTCTGACTGATGAAGGCCAATGTGCCAAAAGCCTTTTTGACCACCTTATCTACCTGCGACTCCACCTTCAAGGAAACATGCACCTGCACTCCTAGATCCCTCTGCTCTACAACACTACCCAGAGGCCGACCCATTACAGTGTAGGCCCTGCCCTTGTTAGACGTTCCCAAAATGCAATCTCACACTTCTCTGTATTAAACTCCATCAACCATTCCTCCGCCCACCTGGCCAATCGATCCAGATCCTGCTGCAATTTGCATCCTGTGTTATTCATCATAACATTGTCACCAGGTATCACAGAACTAAACTATAACAATGGAATAATCACATATCATTTTATAAACTCATGTAAGAAAAAATATCAAATAGTCGTTAAAATTAAAGACAAATGTTTTAAAGTTTCCCATGTGCAAAACTGTTTCATGTGCTTAGATATATATATATATATATATCTAAGGTATATATAGAAGAGGCTGTTTTATAGATCATAAGGTCATGAGGTCATAAGGAATAGGAGTAGAATTAGGCCATTCGGCCCATCAAGTCTACTCCGCCATTTAATCATGGCTGATCTATCTCTCCCTCCTAACCCCAATTCTCCTGCTTCTCCCCATAACCCCTGACACCCGTACTAATCAAGAATCTATCTATCTCTGCCTTAAAAATATCCACTGACTTGGCCTCCACAGCCTTATGTGGCATTTTTGATGACATTATGAGAAGATGAAGAGATCATAAGATCAGGGTATAGGAGCAGATTTAGGCCATTCGGCCCATCAGGTCTGCCCTACCATCCGATCATGGCTGGATCTATTTGTCCCTCTCCATCCCATTCTCCTGCCTTCTCCCCGTAAACTTTGACACTCTTACTAATGACGAATCTTTCAATCTCTGCTTTAAAAATGACTTGGCCTCCACCGCCGTCCGTGGCAATGAATTCCACGGATTCACCACCCTTTTACGTCCTTTTATTCTGAGGCTGTGCCCTCTGGTCCTGGACTCTCCCACCACTGGAAACATCCTCTCCACATCTCCTTTCAAGAGCAAATTGGTGAATACAATCCTGTCCTTTCACTCATAGTTAAGCGCGAGGGTGCGGAACAGTTTTACCAGAAGTGTTGCCTGAGGTCGCTCAAGAAACATGTTCCCGATGTTGGGGGAGTCTAGAACCAGGGGCCACAGATTAAGAGAAGGGGTAAGCCATTTAGAACGGAGATGAGGAAACACTTTTTCACACAGAGAGTTGTGAGTCTGTGGAATTCTCTGCCTCAGAGGGCGGTGGAGGCCAATTCTCTGGATACTTTCAAGAGAGAGTTAGATAGGGCTCTTAAAAATAGCGGAGTCAGGGGATATGGGGAGAAGGCAGGAACGGGGTACTGATTGGGGATGATCAGCCATGATCACATTGAATGGCGGTGCTGGCTTGAAGGGCCGAATGGCCTACTCCTGCACCTATTGTCTATTGAATTAAATGGTATTAGCTATAAGCTCAGGTTGGACAAACTAGGATGATGGTTGGGGGGGGGGGGGGGGAGGCTGATAGAACTAATATATACAATTATTAGATATCTGGAGGGCAGACAGTCAGAAACATATTCAGGTTTGTAGGTTAATTGGCCTGGTATAAATATAAATTGTCCCTAGTGTGTGTAAGATAGTGCAAGTGTGCGGGGATTGCTGGTTAACATGGACTCGATGGGCCGAAGGGCCCGATTCCATGCTGTATCTCTAAGCTAAACTAAACTACAACAGAAACCTGTACAGCACGGGAAGAGGCCCTTCGGCCCACAATCTCCATGTTGCACATGATGGCAAGTTAAAATCCCCTCTTCCTGCACGTGATCCATACCCCCCCCCCCCCCATCCCTTGCATGTCCGCCTGCCAGTCCAAAGCCCCTTAAATGCCACAATCGCATCTGCCTGCAGCACCACCCCTGGAAACCGGAGCACCCGGGGGAAAAACCCACGCAGGTCACGGGGAGAAGGTGCAAACTCCGTACGGACAGCACCCATCGTCTGGATCGAATCCGGGTCTCTGGCGCTGTGAGGCAGCAACTCAAGTCAAGTCAAGTCAGGTCAGGTTTATTCGTCACAAACACATCCGAGATGTGCAGTGAAATGAAAAGTGGCAATGCTCGCGGACTTTGTGCAAAACAACTACAAAACAGAATGTAGCAGAATCACAGATTCACATACTACATATTTGTGGGAGGAAAAAAAGAAAAAAAGAGCAATTTAAAAAGACCCCACACAACAGTAGATTGGTTCAGTCAAGTTAGTCCCTGGTGAGATAGCAGTTTACAGCCTAAAGGGCCTGTCCCACGGGCATGCGACTCCATGCGGCAAGCACGACCTAACCGCAAGCGGGTGCCGTGCGGGGGCCGCGGGGCCGGTCCCACTCCGATCGCCGGAGCCGTATTGGAGTTGTGCGGAGCTGGTCCCGACATCGCGCGGGGCTCCGAAAAACTGACACTGTTCAAAAATTCCGTGCGGCAACGGCCTGTCGGCCCGCAGCCGCATCGACAGCCATGCGCGCCGTCTTGACGTCCCTCGACCTCCGCGCGGCCCCCGCGTCCGATTTGGTAGCGCTTGCCGCATGCTGGTGGGACCGGCCCTGTACGGGGATCACTCGACCTCCGCGCGGCCCCCGCGTGGCCCCCCGCGTGCGGTTAGGTCGCTCTTGCCGCATGGAGTCGCATGCCCGTGGGACAGGCCCTTTACTCCGCCGCTGCTCCACCGTGCCACCTCTTTATAGAATGCCACATTCCAACTGTAATCATCGAACATCAAACAGGAACTGGAACCTTGGCAGAGTGATCACTCCAGCCTCAGAACGCACAGGATGTCTATACTTCAGTGACAGAAGATGATCGGTGAACTTTTAATTACAAAACACTGAATGTATGATGGGTGTAATGGGCCTGTCCACTTAGGCGACTCTTTTAGGCGACTGCCAGGGACTAATTTTAATGGAATTCACCTACGACACCTGGCGACAACCTACGACAGCACCTGGGGAAAAACCCCATGCAGGTCACGGTGAGAAGGTACAAACACGTTGAAAATTTTTTGGCAGTCGCCTGTAGTCGCCCAAAAATTCGCCTAAGTGGGGCAGGCCCATAAGACATCAATTCAATTTCTGATGTTCTAGACGCACAACTTTCAAAGTAATCATAGAGTCCGACCATGTTGAAACACGCTCTTTGGCCCAACTTGCCCACACCAACCAACATGTCTTTTTGTAGGAAAGAACTGCAGATGTTGGTTGAAATCGAAGGTAGGCAAATGCTGGAGTAACTCAGCGGGACAGGCAGCGTCTCTGGAGAGAAGGAACGGGTGGAGTCACACATTCCTTCTCTCCAGTGATGCTGCCCATCTCGCTGAGTTACTCCAGCATTTTGTCTACCTTCCAACCAGCATTCCCATCTGCACTAGTCCCACCTGCCTGCGTTTGGCCCATATCCCTCTAAACCTGTCCCATCCATGTACCTGTTTCTTAAATGTTGCGGTAGTCCCAGCCTCAACTACCTCCTCCGGCAGCTCATTCCAAACACCCACCACCCTCTGTGAGAAAAAGTTGCCCCTCAGGTTCCTATTAAATTGTCCACCCTCACCTTAAACCTATGTCCTCTGGATCTCGATTCCCCTACTCCGGACAAGAGGCTCTGTGCGTCCACCAAATCTATTTTCTCATGATTTTTTACACCTCAATAATATCACCCCTCATCCTCCTGCGCTCCAAGGAATAAAGTCGTAGCCTGCTCAACCTCTCCCTGTAGTTCAGGCCCTCGAGCCCTGGCAACAGCCTTGTAAAAGGGCGGCACGGTGGGGCAGCGGTAGAGTTGCTGACACAGCGCCACAGACCTGGGTTCGATCCCAGCTACGGGTGCTGTCTGTACGGAGTTTGTACGTTCTCCCCATGACCTGTGTGGGTTTTCTCCGGGGTGCTCCGGTTTCCCCCCACGCTCCAAAGACGTACAGGTTTGTAGGTTGATAAAAATGCTGGAGAAACCAAGCGGGTGAGGCAGCATCTATGGAGCGAAGGAAATAGGTCCAACAGTCTGAAGAAGGGTCGACACACGAAATGTCACCTATCCCTTTGCTCCATAGATGCTGCCTCACCCGCTGAGTTCCTCCAGCATTTTTATCTACCTTCGATTTTTCCCAGCATCTGCAGTTCCTTCTTAAACAGGTTTGTAGGTTAATTGGCTTTGGTAAAGATAGTAAATTGTCCCTAGTGTGTGTAGGATAGTGCTAGTGCACTGAGATCGCTGGTCGGCGCGGGCTCGGTGGGGCCGAAGGGCCTGTTTCTGCGCTGTATCTCTAAACTAAACAAAAGGCAGGACAGCTACATTTTTGAACAGGCAAATTTATGGCTAATCACAAGTTCCTATTTGTCCAGTGACGTGGAAAAGAGCTCTGACAAACAATGGCATTCTGAAGGGCAAAAACAAGGTACTTGAGGTAAAAATTTTTTTTTTTTTTAAAGATAGGGCACTGTGCCCTCTGTAATGAATTAACTGGTTACACAGGCATTTGACCTGGTACAACCACTGAGCTGTCTAAGGACAAAATGATTGACTGGTTTAAACAAACAAACAAACAAAAAAATGTACATGAGGTGACTGAGTGAAAGATAACTAATGTTATAAACAGGACCCATTTGTGATATTGGCTGCACAGTGGCGCAACGGTAGAGTTACATAGAAAATAGGGTGCAGGAGTAGGCCCTTCGGCCCTTCGAGCCAGCACTGACCGCCGTTCAATATGATCATGGCTGATCATCCAGAATCAGTACCGCGTTCCTGCTTCCCCCCCCCCCCCCCCATATCCTTTGATTTTGTTAGCCCTAAGAGCTATATCTAACTCTCTCTTGAGAGTTGCTGCCTTGCAGCTCCAGAGGCCCGGGTTCAATCCTGACCACAGGTGCTGTCTGTACATGGAATTTGTACGTTCTCCTCGCGACCACGTGGGTTTTTCCCAGTTGCTCTAACAATAGACAATAGACAATAGGTGCAGGTGGTGGTGAGTCTATGGAATTCACTGCCTCAGAGGGCGGTGGAGGCCGGTTCTCTGGATGCTTTCAAGAGAGAGCTAGATAGGGCTCTTAAAGATAGTGGAGTCAGGGGATATGGGGAGAAGGCAGGAACGGGGTACTGATTGGGGACGATCAGCCATGATCACATTGAATGGCGGTGCTGGCTCGAAGGGCCAAATGGCCTACTCCTGCACCTATTGTTTATTGTCTATTGTCACAATCAGCTTCAATTGTCTCACTTGAGGTAGCTGCTAATTTCCAAAGTTAGAACGTAGAACAGAGCAACACATGAATAGTCTCTTTGGCCCACAATGTCTGTGCCGAACATGAAGCCAAGATCCAACCTTACCTGCCTGCCCATAATCCATATCACTCCATTCCCTGCATATCCACAGGCCTATTCCACAGATTCACCACCTTCTGGATAGAGTGGATGTGGAGAGGATGTTTCCACTCGTGGGAGAGTCTCGGGCCAGAGAGCACAGCCTCAGAATTAAAGGACGTAGCTTTAGAAAGTAGATGAGGAGGAATTTATTTTATTAGAGGGTGGTGGATCTTTGGAATTCATTGCCACTGATGGCTGTGGAGGCCAAGTCAGTGGATATTTTTAAGGCGGAGATTGACGGATTCTTGAGTTTAGTTCAGTTGAGTTTAGTTCAGTTTATTGTCACGTGTACCGAGGTACAGTGAAACCTTCTGAATTTTGTAGTCGGCAGGGCAGTACTCTGCATATCGCCAACTTGGACAATTTCACATTTTTATCACGCCAATTAAACAAGCCAATTAACCTACAAACCTGTACGTCTTTGGAGTGTGGGAGGAAACCGAAGTTCTTGGAGAAAACCTGCGCAGGTCACGGGGAGAACGTACAATCTCCGTACAGACAGCACCCGTGGTCGGGATCGAACCCTGGTCTCTGTCGCTGCATTTTGCTGTAAGGCAGCAACTCTACCGCTGTGCCACCGTCACTGCCTGAAAGGTTTTTGTTGGGTGCTATCCAGTCAGCGGAAAGACGATACATGATTATAATCGAGCCATTTGCAGTTTATAGATGCAATAAGGGAATGACGTTTAGCTCAAGGTAAAGCCAGCAAAGTTCAATCAAGGATAGTCCAAGGGCCACCAAAGAGGTAGATAGTCATTCAGGACTGCTCTCTGGTTGTGGTCGGAGGGTTCGGTTGCCTGATAACAGCTCGGAAGTACGGGTGTCAGGGGTTATGGGGAGAAGGCAGTCACAGTGACGCAGCGGTAGAGTTGCTGCCTTACAGCGAATACAGCGCCGGAGACCCAGGTTCGAGCCCGATTACGGGTGCTGTCTGTACTGAGTTTGTACGTGACCTGCGTGGGTTTTCTCCAAGATCTTCGGTTTCCTCCCACACTCCAAAGACGTACAGGTTTGTAGGTTAATTGGCTTGGTAAATGTAAAAATTGTCCCTAGTGGGTGTGGGACAGTGTTAATGTGCGGGGATCGCTGGTTGGCATGGACCCGGTGGGCCGAAGGGCCTGTTTCCGTGCTGTATCTCTAAACTAAAGGCAGGAGAATGGGGTTGAGAGAGATAGATAGATCAGCCATGATTGAATGGCAGAGTAGACTTGATGGGCTGAATGGCCTAATTCTGCTCCCATGACTTATGGACTATCCAAAAATCTCTTAAATGCCACTGTGGTATCTGCCTCCACCATTATCCTGGCAGCGTGTTCCAGGCACCCACGACCCTCTGTGTAAAAAGTTGGGGGTGACGAGTGCGTGGAAATCCCATTGTTTCCAATTGCACAAGCTTCTTTAATTCATATGTGATAAAAAAAAAACGACAACATTCCTCACCGTATTTAAAGTAAACAATGATTTAAGTGCTAGAGTTTGGTTTATTGTAGCGTGAATAAGTTAATGCTGGTTATAAATCCAGTATTAACTGCTCCACACCAATACAAACATACCTCTGGCATTGGCTAATCCCAATATAAAAGATGTGTCTTGCATAAGGCATTCATTCTCCTCTGAGTCTGAGCTTCAAGGCTTCATTAAGCGAGTGAAAGGTTTGTTAAAATCTCTCGCCACTTTTTTTTTCTGCGTTTTCTTTTTACTAACAGTTATTTATCTATCTATATATTCCTAAAACTTTCATCTTGTTTGTTTCTTTCTTTATGTGTTTGTTCAGATTGATGTTATATTTTGCATGTTATTGAAATTTAATACTTAAATACACTTAAAACAGCGCCCCCTACTTGCCCGCCGAGCCTGCGCAGTCGGGGGAGGGTTCCCGTGCACAACGGGGACCCAACGGTTCCACGGCTACGTTTCCTTCCATTTTACAAACGCCTCCACGGGTCCTCTATTCACTTTATTAACTGTAACTTAATTTCTGCAGTCAACGGCATAACGGCACAACTTTGAACGCCGCAGTCGCAGCCGCGCATGCGCAGCTTGGCGAAATATTGCGTTGGGGGAACGGGACTTCCCTGTGACAGGGACCCAACGGGTCCACCGACCGTCTAGTGAGAAGCTAAAATTCTACCAATGGATTAGACCATAAGATATTGGAGTAGAATTAGGCCATTTGGCCCATCGAGTCTGCTCTGCCATTCGATCATGACTGATCTATTTTTCATTCACAACCCCATTCTACTGCCTTCTCCTTGTAAGCTTTGATACGCCCTCTGACAACAGAAATTCCTCATCTCCATTCTAAAGGTACATCTACTCTATGTAGGCCTTTCATTATTTGGTAGTTTTCAATGAGGTGTCCCCTCATCCTTCTAGATTCCAGTGAGTACAGGCCCAGAATCAGCAGACACTCCTCATACATTAACCCAATCATCCCTGGGATCATTCTCGTAAATCGCCTCTGGACCCTCTCCAAGGCCAGCACATTCTTCCTCAGATGTGGGTGATAATTCAAGTCAGGCTCTCTCCACAATCTTCAGATAGAAAAATTATCATTCCCTTGGATCGGAAGTCGGTTTTGTTTACTTTAGAGATACAGCGCGGGAACAGGTCCACTGAGTCCGCACCGACCAGCGATCCCCGCACACTAACACTATCCTACACACACTGGGAACAATTTTACATGCGCACCAAGCCAAGTAACCTACAAACCTGTACGTCTTTGGAGTTTGGGAGAAAAAAAACGGAAGACTGCGGAGAAAACCCACGCAGGTCACAGGGAGAGCGTGCAAACTCTGTACAGACAGCGCCCGAGGCGAGGATCAAACCCAGGTCCCTGGCACTGTTAGGTAGCAACTCTACCACTGTGCCACCGTGCCGACCCACTGACCTCAGTTCTTGACTGAAAGGACATAATTTGGCGGCTTTGTGCTCCCATTGTGATGCAGTGGCCAAAGATGGTACTGATCGTAGAGGCAACCCGGGCTTGATCCTGGCTATGGGGGCGCTGTCTGTACGGAGTTTGCATAGAGTCATAGAGTGATACAGTGTGGAAACAGGCCCTTCGGCCCAACTCACCCACACTGGCCAACAATGTCCCAGCTACACTAGTCCCACTTGCCTGTGCTTGGTCCATAACCCTCCAAACCTGTCCTATCCATGTACCTGTCCAACTCTTTCTTAAACGATGGGATAGTCCCAGCCTCAACTACCTCCTCTGGCAGCTTATTCCATGCACCCACCACCCTCTAAAAAGTTGTGAAAAAGTTACCCCTCGGATTCCTATTAAATCTTTTCCCCTTCACCTTGAACCTATGGTCCTCGATTCCCCTACTCTGGATAAAAGACTGTGCATCTACCCGATCTATTCCTCTCATGATTTTGTACACCTCTGCAAGATCACCCCTCATCCTCCTGCGCTCCATGGAATAGAGTCCCAGCCTACTCAGCCTCTCCCTGTAGCTCACACCCTCTAGTCCTGGCAACATCCTCGTGAATCTATTCTGAACCCTTTCAAGCTTGACAATATCTTTCCTATAACATGATGCCCGAACGGTCAGGGTTGGACCCCTGACTACAGGATCCCGACTACAGGTTTGATCGGGATGTCTGGCGCTGTAAGGCAGCATCTCTACCGCTGCGCCACCATCCCCAACAGAGTCAACGTCTCAGATAAATGATCTTTAATTGGAATTGGAGCAAGGTTGGCCAGCCATACACACACACAGACACACATGGTCTCCCAGGTCAATTCGTCCCTTCCCACTCAAACCACCCCCACCCCAGGCACTTTCCCTTGCAACCACGAGAAATGCTACACTTGTCGCTTTACCTCCTCCCTTGACTCCATCCAAGGACCCAAGCAGTCTTTCCAGGTGAGGCAGAGGTTCACCTGCACCTCCTCCAACCTCATCTACTGCATCCGCTGTTCCAGGTGTCAACTGCTCTACATCGGTGAGACCAAGCGCAGGCTTGGCGATCGCTTCGCCCAACACACCCGCACAGTTTTCAATAACCAACCTGATCTCCCGGTGGCTCAGCACTTCAACTCCCCCTCCCATTCCATATCCGACCTTTCTGTCCTGGACTTCCTCCATGGCCAGAGTGAGTCCCACCGCAAATTGGAGGAGCAGCACCTCATATTTCGCTTGGGTAGTTTACACCCCAGTGGTATGAACATTGACTTCTCCAATTTCAGGTAGTCCTTGCTTTCTCCCTCCTTCCCCTCCCCTTCCCAGCTCCCCCACAGCCCACTGTTTCCGCCTCTTCCTTTCATCTTCCTGCCCCCCCCCAGCCCCACATCAGTCTGAAGAAGGGTTTTGACTCGAAACGTCACCTATTCCTTCGCTCCATAGATGCTGCCTCACCCGCTGAGTTTCTCCAGCATTGTTGTCTACCTTTTGATTTTTCCCGCATCTGCAGTTCTTTCTTAAGCATTAGGTTCACTGATTTTTTTTTTTTGTCCCCTAGTAGAAATAAGCTAAATAAATCAATGTTGGCCATTTCATGCATTCTCTGGTTTTATCTGCAAAAACACATTTACTGACATTTTACACAGGAACTAATTCTGCATTAAAAGCTAAACTTTGTGAATCCTCTTACGATTGTCGCTCAGATTAGTGTGTTGGTCTGAAAATCAGTGTTGTAGGCTACCAGGAGCGATACACAACTGAGTCCACGCCCGACCAATGATCACTCCAGTTGGATGTTATCCCACTTTCCCCCATCTGTTTCCTCGTGGACTCTGGGGGCATTTACAGAGGCTTACAAACCCACGTTTATATGGGATATGTCCCATGCTTATTTGGGATAGTCTGTGGAATTCTCTGCCTCAGAGGGCAGAGGTGGAGGCAGGTTCTCTGGATACTTTTAAGAGAGAGGTAGATAGGGCTCTTAAAAATAGCGGAGTCAGGGGATATGGGGAGAAGGCAGGAACGGGGTACTGATTGGGGATGATCAGCCATGATCACATTGAATGGCGGTGCTGGCTCGAAGGGCCGAATGGCCTACTCCTGCACCCATTGTCCATTGTATACGAGAGGAAACCGGAACACCCGGAAGAAACCCACGCGGTCACAGGGAGAACGTGCAGACTCCGCACAAACAGCACCCGACGTCAGGATCGAACAGGGGTCTCTGGCGCTGTGAGGCAGCAGCACCACCTGCTGCACCATTGTACTGCCCCAAAACCTGTGTCGATTAAATCTGAATTAAAGTTTCAGAATCAATTAAAAGATTTCTCAATAACAGAAATCCAGATATTGCATATACAATTAATAACATTATAATATAAATACTAATGTATTTTCTTTCTCTCTCCCTCCACTCTTGTTCATGATGCCATCTTCCTCCTTAATATGCTATGATCCTCATAAGTGCTGGCAGTATCTTATCCAATTGACCACACATTATTTCATTGTCCACAAGAATGTCATTATCCTATCTGGGACACATGACAATAAACTCTCTTGACTCTTGACTCTCTTGACTCTTATGAGCAAGCTGGCTGGCGTAGCCAGTGTGTAAAGGACGTTTACTGTCCAGACATCTTTAGACTGAATTTTAGGTTTTTAGGTTTGTGTGGCAACAGGCCCTTTACCCACTGGGTCCACTC
The DNA here is from genome assembly GCA_038087875.1 of Malacoraja senta. Taxonomy (NCBI): domain Eukaryota; kingdom Metazoa; phylum Chordata; class Chondrichthyes; order Rajiformes; family Rajidae; genus Malacoraja; species Malacoraja senta. The sequence goes on from CM075977.1 coordinate 7,106,711, forward strand.
CAACCAGCGATCACCCGCACACTAACACCAGACTACATACCCGGCACCATTTACAATTTTACCCAGCTAATTAACCAACAAACCTGTACGTCTTTGGAGTGTGGGAGGAAACCAGAGCTTCCCGGAGAGGGTTGTCTGAGCGTTCTAGTGTCTGACTTTTCAGAGAGCTACTAACCTGATATCCCTGGCAGAAATTAAGGATTTCCTTGACTCCCGTGTTGTGAGCTAGTCCTTGCATCCTGACGATGGTGCCCGAGTGGGTGGGGATAGTGGTGGTGGCAGCAGGTGCTGGTAAATAACCTAGGTTGGTCGGGGAGCCGGGAGGACTAGGAATAAAGAGACAAATAATAAAACTAGGAAATATCACTGCAGCTTCGTGTGTGTGTGTGTGACCTTGAACGACATGTTGGTACGGAAATTTTAAAAAAGCACTGGCTCGGTGCCAAACATGCAAGGCTGCATCTCATGGACGAGTAGCAAGTCAGACGCAAAACCTCATCGGAACCATGAGCAAGCCAGCATTGCCTGTATCCAAACCCGGGTCTCTGGCGCTGTAAGGCAGCAATTCTACCGCTGCGCCACTTACGATGAGAGGGGAAAAGCTTAAAGGAGACGTGCGGGGGGCAATATTGTGTTTGCATGCAGAGAGTAGCGGGCGTCTGGAGCATGTGGTCAGGGTGGCGGCGGTGGAAGTAGATAAGGTAGTGAGTGGTACAGGTCCACCGCCGACTTTCCGGTAACTGATGGTCCGGAGCCTCCTTAAAATATAGACTAAATCCCGAGAGCGCACCTGAAATTCGCCGGGCGGCCACAGGTGGCGCTGCCTGTGGCCTGCGCTCTTTCGGAACTTGTCCCTCCGCCCCGATATAGTTTTCAACCCAGCGGTATAAATATTGACCTCCAACTTCAAGTAACCCTTGCTTTCCCTCTCTCTCCATCCCTCCCCATCCTAGTTCTCCGACCATTCTGAAGGTCCTCCTGATTACATTTTACTTTTGTACGCCTCGTTGTCACCTTCCCCAAGCCAACAATGATCTATTCTACATTTTCCTTGATCTCCATCCCCTTTGATTTCCTGTTTTCACACCTTACCCTTCCATATCTCTGTGCCTCCCTCTCCCCTGATTCTCAGTCGAAAGAAGGGTCTCGACCCAAAATGTTTCGGGTCAAGACCCTTCTTTGGATCCAAAACATCACCTGTTCCTTCTCTCCAGAGATGCTGCCTGACCCGCCGAGTTACTCCAGCTTTTTGTGTCTACCTTCGGTGTAAACCAACACCTGCACTTTCTTCCTACACATAGGTTTAGTTTAGTTTAGAGATACAGCACGGAAACAGGCCCTTTGGCCCACCGAGTCCACACCGACCATCGATCACCCGTTCACTATGGCATTCCACTTTGACATCCAACACACTAGGGGCAATGTACAGAAGCCAATCAACCTAGAAACCTGTGCATCTACGGTGTGTGGGAGGAAACCAGAGCACCCGGAGAAAACTCACCCAGTCACAGGGACAACGTGCAAACTCCCCAAAGACAACACCCGAGGTCAGGATCAAACCTGGGTGCTGTGAGGCAGCAGCTCGACCGGGAGGGGGGGGTATGGCTAAAACTGTACAGGAATGTGGAATTCTGTACACACCTTGTTTAAGGAGGATTATACTTGCATCGGAGGCAGTTTAGAGACAGTTCACTCGATGCACTCTAGAATTGATGGTGGCAATGGATGACTGGTTTGGCAGACTGAGCCATTAATGATTGGAGTTTAGCGAGGAGAGAGGTGACATTACTGAGGAATGGGATTCTGTAGAAAGGTTCAAAGGACCGGATGCTGAGAAGGTGTTTCCTTCTGAAGGGGAATCTGTCCATGATACAGCATCTGTGCGTGCATTCTATCTATTCCCCTCTTAGAGTCATAGAACATGGAAACTTTGGCCCAACTTTCCCACGCTGACCAATATGTCCCATCTACACTAGTCCCACCTGCCTGCATTCGGCCCATCTATACATAACTAAAAGCCTTCGTCTTGTTTGTGCCCACGATGTGTCTCAGCCTGTGTCTCTGTGTCAATCTGGTTCATTCCTATCTGCTTCCAAACGTTAGGCCACAGCCTTCGCATTTTCACACATCCTACACATTTTTCCCGTGGTGGCTATAAACATCTTTCCGTCGCATTTCCATTTATATTTCCGGTTATTCGCGATTAAAGCTTTAAAATGCCAACTTTAACAAGATTTTTACTGTTAAAATCCTTCCTCCCAGCCAACACACATCGATACAAAGTTGCAAGACAGGAACACTCTGAATTTCACCTCAATGGGATATTTCAACAGGAGGGGGAGGGCCAGTTGGTATTGCAATGGAACTGCTGCAGCAGGCAGGGGAGGTGCAATTGGAATTGTTTTTTTAAGTCCACTGCTGAGGGAGGCAGGGGAGTGCTGGAATCTTATGTTGAGGAACGCCTTCAGTTGCGTTGGGGGAACGGGTGAGTGGTGGAATATTGTGTTGGGGGAACCACACCGTTGGGGGGGGGCAGACCTAATGGGTCTGCACTTGGTCTAGTATCCCTCTAAACCTGTCCTATCCATGTACCTGTCCAAATGTTTCTTAAAAGTTGCGATAGAACCTGCCTCAACTACCTCCTCCAGCAGCTCGTTTCATGCACCCACCACCCTTCATGTAAAAAGGTTACCCCTCGGGTTCCTATTAAAGTGTTCCCGCCCTTCACCTTAAACCTCTGTCCTCTGGTTCTCGATTCCCCTACTCTGGGCAAGAGGCCCTGTGCATCTACCAAATCTATTTCACATGACTTTGTACACCTCTACAAGATCACCCCTCATCCTCATGGTTTCAAACCTCTATACAGGAGGTAACATCGATCAAGGGGAGGAAGCAAATGTAACGTGTAGGAGGGAACTGCTGATGTGTAGGAGGGAACTGCAGATGCTGGTTTAAATCGGAGGTAGACACAAAAAAGCTGGAGTAACTCAGGGGATCAGACAGCATCTCCGGAGAAAAGGAATAGGTGACGTTTCGGGTCAAGACCCTTCTTCAGAAACATATGTTTGGATGTCTAGAAATCATTTGACAAGGTACTGAAAATGTTCTGTGGCGAGGAACTGCAGATGCTGGTTGCCACCGAAGGTGGACACCAAGTGCTGGAGTAACTCAGCGGGTCAGGCAGCATCTCTGGTGGAATTCCCTCTCCCCCCAACTCTCGGTCTGAAGATGGGTCTCGACCCGAAACGTCGCCCGAATCAAAGGTTATTTTGAATGACGAAACTTGGGATGTTGGATGCAAAATGTTGGCTGGCTATAGCCCCTGTCCCACTTTCCCGAGTTACTCACGGATTCTCCCGAGTTTTCCCCTTGCTTCAAACTCGGAGAATGTCCGTAGGAGTCGGTAGCGAGTCCGTAGGTATCCGTGGATATTTCGTAGCGGCTCGTAATGCCAGCCGTAGGTACTCGGGGCTTCGGGTAAGTCGGGACGTTTTTTCAACATGTTGAAAAATGTCCACGAGTAATAAAAAAATCGCCCCGAGTACCTACGGCTGGCTATTACCGTAATTCTCAGAGTTTGCATCAAGGGGAAAACTCGGGAGAATTCGTGAGTAACTAGGGGAAAGTGGGACAGGGGCTTAACTGGAAGCAAAGTGCCATGAATGGGTCTCACGTTTCTTGACAGGATGCAATGAGTGGCTTGTTGCAAGATCAGTGCTAAAACCGCGACGTTTTATAATTCACATGAATAAATCGAATGAATGGACCAAAGGTACCGTTGCCAACTTTTATGATGACATAAAGATAAGGGGCGGCATAGTGGCGCAGTGGGTCGAGCTGCTGCCTCACAGCTCCAGAGACCGGGGTTCGATCCTAACCTCGGGTGCTGTCTGTGTGGAGTTTGCACGTGACAGTGTGGGGTTTTCTCCCGGTGCTCCGGTTTCCTCCCACATACCACAGACGTACCGGTTTGTAGGTGAATTGGCCTCTGTAAATTGTCCCCAGTATGCGGGACAATGGTCGGGGTGGGCCGAAGGGCCAGTTTCCACGCTGTATCTCTCAACTACACTAAGTTTTGTTTCTTTTTCAGCTCACCAACCAGTGTGTAGACAAAAATTGCGGGAGTAACTCAGCTTCCCCGTCCATATCGCCGTGACATCCCCTCCCCCTGACGCTCAGTCTGAAGAAGGGTCTCGGCCCGAAACGTCACCCTATCCTTCTACCCAGAGAAGCTGCCTGTCCCGCTGAGTTACCCCAGCATTTTGTGTCTTATCTTCGGTGTTCCTTGTATTCACTGGAGTTTTAAAGGATGAGGGGAAGGGGGGGGGGGGGAATCTTATAGAAACATATAAAATTATAAAAGGACTGGACAAGCTAGATGCAGGAAAAATGTTCCCAATGTTGGGGGAGTCCAGAACCAGGGGCCACAGTCTTAGAATAAAGGGGAGGTCATTTAAGACTGAGGCGAGAAAAAACTTTTTCACCCAGAGAGTTGTGAATTTGTGGAATTCCCTGCCACAGAGGGCAGTGGAGGCCAAGTCACTGGATGGATTTAAGAGAGAGTTAGATAGAGCTCTAGGGGCGAGTGGAGTCAAGGGATATGGGGAGAAGGCAGGCACGGGTTATTGAGAGGGGACGATCAGCCATGATCACAATGAATGGCGGTGCTGGCTCGAAGGGCCGAATGGCCTCCTCCTGCACCTATTTTCTATGTTTCTATGTAACCCAGCATCTGCAGTTCCTTCCTACACTGACCAACCCAGGGTCAGTGTTTTGCTGCTGATTATGTATTCAAGAGCTTTTTCTACATCACTCTTTAAAATAGCGGTCAGGTTCAAATCTTTCTACTCACCTGGAACTGGATAATGGCCACAAAAACAAAATCACCGCGATATGTTGTTTAATCCGAACGCCTTGTGCCCATTAAGAAGGCCCAAGCCACCAGCAGAGGGAAGCTCTTTGCCAAATGTAATTTAAAAAACCCTTGTCGGGTTAAGAAGACGTCGCAAATCCTCCGGCCTTCCTTGTAGGTGACCATCTGCCCACTGCCCACTGCCACCCCCACATCGCTCCTCCATGTCCAAGTGTCCACCATCACTTCCATAGCATCACATCCTCATAAGTTGTAGGAGCAGAATTAGGCCATATGGCCAATCAAGTCTACTCCGCCATTCAATCATGGCTGATCTATCTCTCCCTCCTAACCCCATTCCCCTGCCTTCTCCCCATAACCCCTGACACCCGTACTAGAATCAAGAATCTATCTATCTATATGCACCTCGAAAATATCCATTGTCTTGGCCTCCACAGCCTTCTGTGGCAATGAATTCCACAGATTCACCACCCTCTGACCAAAGAAATTCCGCCTCATCTCCTTTCTAAAGGTGCGTCCTTTTATTCTGAGGCCATGGCCTCTGGTCCTAGACTCTCCCACTGGTGGAAACCTCTCTACGTCCACTCTATCCAGGCCTTTCACTATTCGGCAAGTTTCAATGAAGTTCCGCCCCCTCATCCTTCTTAATCACGTATTGTCTTTCTGCTGACATGCAACAAACGTTTCCCACTGTACCTTGGTACACACAACTACAAACTAACTTTAAACTTCACTTCTTTAGCCTGAAGAAGGGTCCTGACCCAAACGACACCTATTCATTCCTTCCATTAATGCTGCTTGACCCACCGGGTTACACCAGCACGTTGCATTTTACTCACGATTCCAGCATCTGCAGTTGCTGGTGTTTTCAAGGCTGATATTATAACTTAATAGCTGAATTCCTGCCTACGTCCAGTATCCATTAATCCCCTTGTTTTTCAAGAATCCATATCTGGCTTGAAAATATTCAATGAATCTCGTTCCTCCATCATTAGAGAATGTGTACTGAAAACTCAAGACTCTGAAGAAAAAAAATGCCCCTTATTTTTGAACAATAGCCACTAGTTCCAGTTGCGCCCAAGAGATGAACTATCGTCTCCACATCTAGAAACATAGAAACATAGAAAATAGGTGCAGGAGGAGGCCATTCGTCCGTTCAAGCCAGCATCATTTTGATCATGGCTGATCGTCCCCTTTCAATAACCCGTGCCTGCCTTCTCCCCATATCCCTTGACTCCACTAGCCCCTAGAGCTCTATCTAACTCTCTCTTAAATCCATCCAGTGACTTGGCCTCCACTGCCCTCTGCGGCAGGGAATTCCACAAATTCACAACTCTCTGGGTGAAAAAGTTTTTTCTCACCTCAGTCTTAAATGACCTCCCCTTTATTCTAAGACGGTGGCCCCTGGTTCTGGAAGTTCACATCTACTATGTGAAGAGTTCTCGGGGCCCCATTCACTCTTTTAAGCACCAGCAGTTACAAGCCTAGCCAGTCCAACCTTTCCTCATCAAACTATCTGTGTAGAAATGAACTGCTAGTTTATACCGAAGATAGACACGGAAGTAGATAGTGCTGCAGCAACTCAGCGGATCAGGCAGCATCTGTGGAGAAAATGGATGGGTGACGTTTCAGTTCAGGACACTTCACCAGAGTCAAAGTAGAGGGGAGAGCACTGGAGGTAAGCAGGGCTGGTTACTAACTGCCCATTCTAAAACTATCGAAACCTACCTGCCCATATTTTAGTTTAGTTTAGTTTAGAGATACAGCGTGGAAACAGGCCCTTCGGCCCACCGAGTCCGTGTCGACCAGCGATCCCCGCACACTAGCACCATCCTACACATTGGGGACAATTGACAATCTTTACCAAAACCAATTAACCTGCAAACGTCCACGTCTTTGGGATATGGGAGGAAACAGCAGCACCCGGAGAAAACCCACGCAGGTCACGGGGAGAACGTACAAACTCTGCACAGGCAAGCCCCCCGAGTCAGGATCGAACCTGGGTCTCTGGTGCTGTAAGGCAGCAACTTTACCGCTGTGCCGCCCAAAAATATATCTGCCCTTTATTTGATATCTGCCTTATCTAATACTATCTGCCGATTCCAAGTATCAACCTAGTAAAACGTCTCCAAATTACTTCCAGAACGCTTACGCATTTCCTTAAATAACAGGAATAAGAATGAAGATTTACACATTTCTCCAGATGAAACTCCACTTGCCGAAGCGTCGCCCATTTACTAAATGTTTAAGAAGGAACTGCAGATGCTGGAAAATCGAAGGTAGACAAAAGAAACTCAGCGGGTGCGGCAGCATCTATGGAGCGAAAGAAACAGGCAACGTTTCAGTCTGAAGAAGGGTTTCGGCCCGAAACGTTGCCTATTTCCTTCGCTCCATAGATGCTGCCGCACCCGCTGAGTTTCTCCAGCACTTTTGCCTACCCATTTACTAAATGATGGCTTGTGTCTTCTTTATAACTTTCCGACCTATTTTTGTGAAATCAGCAATGCGAACAAACATCCTTTTGGTCTCTTCAACCAAGTCGTCTATATAACAATGTAAAAAAGATTGAGGTGAAGTACAAATCCCTGTGGCACGCTCCTTGTTGGTCAGCATGCGACAAGGGCGGCATGGTAGCGCAGCGGTAGAGTTGCTGCCTTATAACCCTTGCACCACCAGGGACCTGGGTTCGATCCTGACTACGGGTGCGGTCTGTACGGGGTGTATACGTTCGCCCCGTGACCGCGTGGGTTTTCTCCGAGATCTTCGGTTTCCACACTCCAAAGACGTACAGGTTTGTAGATAAATTGACTTGGTATAAGTGTAAATTGTCCCCAGTGTATGTAGGATAGTGATAATGTGCAGGGATCGCTGGGTCGGTGTGGACGCGGTGGGCCGTAGGGCCAGTCTCCACGTTGTATCTCTAAACTTAAAGCTTTTTACTGTATTCGGTACATGTGACGTCAAACTAAACTGAACTGTCTAGGACCAGAGACCGTAGCCTCACGATAAAAGGACGTTCCTTTAGAAAGGAGATGAGGAGGAATTTCTTAAGTCAGAGGGTAGTGAATCTGTGGAATTCATTGCCACAGACGGCTGTGGAGGCCATTTTGAAGGTGGAGGTGGATAGATTCTTGATTAGTACAGGCATCAGGGGTTATGGGGGGGGGAGGGGAGGCAGGAGAATGGGTTGGGAGGGAAAGATAGACCAGCCATGATTGAATGACACTTGAGTAGACTTGATTGGCCGAATGGCATAATTCTGCTCCTACAACATAAACAAAAGGTGGGGGGAAAAAGAAGCAAAAATATGAATCAAAGATGTCTATTGAAAAGTAAAAACAAAATTCAGGACTTGTAGAAACTGAAGAGTGTTGGAAATACTCACCACGTCAAATAACTTCTGTGGAGAGAGAAATAATTAATGTTTCAGGACATCCATGCTAAGGGTCATTGACCCAAAACATTATTTATTCTTCTCTCTACAAATGTAGGTTAATTGGCTTCATTAAAAGATGCAAATTGTCCCGAGCTTGTAGGATAGTGCTGGTGTGTGGAGATCGCTGGTCGGCGCGGACTTGATGGGCCGAAGGGCCTGCTTCCGCGCTGTATCTCTCAACTAAACTAAAGACTGTAGGAAGGAACTGCAGATGCTGGTTTACACTGAAGATGGGCACAAAATGCTGGAGGTACTCTGCGGGACAGGCAGCATCTCTGGAGAGATGGAATGGGGCGATTCATTCACTATAAATGCTGCCTCACCTGCTTAGTAGTTCTGGGACTTTATTTTTGTTTCATAGATATCTATGTCAGGTGTAACGATTAAACTACTATCAAGCCCTCCCTATTTAAAAAGAGTCAATACGCGTCTGGGTATGCTTATGGGGAGAAGGCAGGAGAATAGGGTGAGGAGGGAGAGATAGAGCAGCCATGACTGAATGGCGGAGTACACTTGTTGGGCCCAATCGCCGATTTCTACCCCAATCACTTTTGATCTGCATAAATATTTCTGCAGGAATCTATCAATCACTAAATTCTCGTGATGGGCAAAAGAGTAGCGGGTACTTCTCAGAAACATCTGAAACGTTTTCAAGAGAGAGTTAGATTTAGCTCTTACGGCTAACGGAATCAAGGGATATGGGGGGACAAAGCAGGAACGGGGTACTGATTTTGGATGATCAGCCATGATCATATTGAATGGGTTGGGAGGGAAAGATAGGCCCGAAGCTGGCTCGAAGGGCCGAATGGCCTACTGCTGCACCTATTGTCTATGTTCCTATCTGACCTTGTCAGTCGATAAAAAACAGCAGTCGGTCAACAGGTCAGAATGCTTGACTTTGCAATAAAGTTTAACATGGCTGGTTTACTGTTTGCGGTTTAGTCATTAACTTGTCCTTTTTGGGAAAAAAAAGTAAATATTTTTATTTTTATTACTTTCTCATGCATTTTAAGATTGTGACTTGAGATAATGGTGGCCATTAGCGTTTTGGCTGGAGGCAAATTTAAATCAGTCTTAAATAATTAACTGGTTGCTTTCTTCATAGTGTGTGGTGCTAATTAAAGTGGGCCACTATAAATTACTTTTATAAGATTCAAGTCTTTGGCTAGGTTTGAATCACGCTATTGTAAGCCACGACATGTTGGTGCATTATCGCTGAACTTTAAAGCCCTGACCCACTGTACGGGTTCATTCCAAGAGCTCTAACTCGTGGTAAGCACGTAGAATGAACGTAGCGGGTACATCGGAGCTCGGGGACGTCTCTTAGCGGCTCGTAACGCTAACGGCAGGTACTCGGGAAATGCGGTAAGCTTGGGAAGACTCGTGAAGATTTTTCAACATGTTGAAAAATGTCCACGAGAGCCCCGAGTACCTACGAGCGGCCATTACCGTAAATCTCCGAGTACAAATCAGGGCAAACTCGGGAGAACTCTTGAATGAACTCGTACAGTGGGACAGGGCTTTTAGTTTCTTCTCTTTTAGAGATGCAGCGTAGAAACAGGCACTTACGGCCCACAGTGTCCGCATCGACATGCGCTATCCTACGCACACTGGGGACAATTTACAGTTTTTAACTGAAGCCAATTAACCTACAAACCTGTACGTCTTTGGAGTGTGAGAGGAAACCGGAGCACCCGGAGAAAACCCACGCAGGTCACGGGGAGAACGTACAAACTCCGTACAGACAGCACCCGTAGTTGGGATCGAACCCGGGTCTCTGGCGCTGAAAGGTAGCAGCTCTACTTCTGTGCCACTGTGTCACCCTAAATCGCCCCAAATGTGGGTCGGTATAATAGCAATACTTTAATCCAGGTAGCACGGGATTTCAGAAATCCATACACTCATAGAAACACAGACAATAGGTGCAGGAGTAGGCCATTCAGCCCTTCGAGCCAGCACCGCCATTCAATGTGATCATGGCTGATCATCCACAATCAGTACCACGTTTCTTCTTATATCCCTTGATTTTGTTGGCTCTCTGAGCTATATCTAACTCTCTCTTGAATCCATCCAGTGAATCGGCCTCCACTGCCTTCTGTGGCAGAGAATTCCACAGATTCACGACCCTCTGGGTGAAAAAGCTTTTCCTCATTCCTCAACTCTTCACCTTTCTTGATTCGTACGGGTGTCAGAGGTTATGGGGAGGGGAAGGCAGGAGAATGGGGTTCGGGGGGCGAGATAGATCAGCCATGATAGAATGGCAGAGTAGACTTGAGGGGCCGAATGGCCCTTGTGACCTTATGACCTTTCTTTGCTGAATCATTTCCTCAGCTGGTAAGACAGGGTAACGACCGACACAGACGAGCGTCCTCACACTGGATGTTGGCAACATACCTGTCCGTGAATCCCGCCACTTTTTCCCCCAAGTGGCCTAATTTACTATTCACTATTAACTATTTCACTATTTCACTCTTCACTATTTTCCCCGCTAATTTCACAAGTATTTCAGAGAACCCATCAGCTTTATAGAAACATTATAGAAATTATAGAAACATATAAAATTATAAAAGGACTGGACAAGCTAGATGCAGGAAAAATGTTCCCAATGTTGGGCGAGTCCAGAACCAGGGGGCCACAGTCTTAGAATAAAGGGGAGGTCATTTAAGACTGAGGTGAGAAAAAACGTTTTCACCCAGAGAGTTGTGAATTTATGGAATTCCCTGCCACAGAGGGCAGTGGAGGCCAAGTCACTGGATGGATTTAAGAGAGAGTTAGATAGAGCTCTAGGGGCTAGTGGAGTCAAGGGATATGGGGAGAAGGCAGGCACGGGTTACTATAAAAAGGTGTCTCTTAGATTTACTCGTGTAAACGCAGCCTTGAATAGACATATTTTCAAACAAGTCCTTTGGTAAGTGCTCATTCTGTAAATTGCCATCTTATGAAAAAGCTATGATGGGAAGAATTTGCATTACTTGCATTGGCCCGGTGGAGCAGCGGTAGAGTTGCTGCCTTACAGCGGCAGTGTAGTTATATTTATACTTATATATGTTAACCAATACTAACACACAAATGCTACACACCACTACTATCTATAATCCAGTCGGGGTTTTCTCATACGGACACCATTCATATTAACGACTGCTGACACAAGCTGCCAGTCGTGCTGCAGCCACAGTGATGCCAGTCTGAAGAAGGGTTTCGGCCCTAAACGTTGCCTATTTCCTTCGCTCCATAGATGCTGCTGCACCCGCTGAGTTTCTCCAGCATTTTTGAGTACCTGCTGTGTAAAGGGCCTGTCCCACTTACGTGTCCTTGGCAAGCAAATTACGCGACCTTGTGGTCGCGTTGAGGCGTACGGGCATCGTATGGCTGAGCGGGGCCGGTCCCACTTATGTTTCTAGAAGCGCGGAGGGGTATGTAGTTGTGCGCGACATCGCGCGGGTCTCCAAAAATTTTGGAGTGAACGAAATCTTCGCGAGCCAACGGCCTGTCGTGTAACTGGCGGCCAAAGTGGGACAGGCCCAAGACCCTGGCGCGACGCAACGTCTCACCTCCAACAGCAGCAGAAGCAGGCAAACGATCGCCGAACTCGGCCCGGGGCTCACGGCCGTTGTGGTCCGGATCCGCCCCCACTTCTACTCCAAGAGCGGGGGCCAAGAAAATTGAAGATAGACACAAAAAGCTGGAGTAACTCAGCGGGACCGGCAGCATCTCTGGAGAGAAGCAATGGGTGACGTTTCGGGTCGAGATCCTTCTTTTCAGACTGAAGAAGATTCTCGACACGAAACGTCACCCATTGCTTCTCTCCAGAGATGCTGCCGGTCCCGCTGAGTTACTCCAGCTTTGTGTCCATCTTCAAATGACGTCACGCGCTCCAGACGGCTGTGCGGACGCATGAAATCGCACCCGACCTTCGCGGGACCGTCGCGGCTCAACGCGACCACGGGGTCGCGTAATTTGCGTGCCAAGGACACGTAAATGGGACAGAGGCTTTACTCTACAGCCAGAGACCCGCGTTCGCTCCAGACTACGGGTGCTGTCTGTACGGACTTTGTACGTTCTCCCTGTGACCGCCTGGGTTTTCTCCGAGAACTTCGGTTTCCTCCCACACTCCAAAGACGTCCAGGTATAACGGCAAATTGGCTTGGTGTAAGTGTAAATTGCCCCGAGTGTGGTCACATTTGATTACAGTGAGAGTTGTAGAAGCAGCCCAGACCATCACACGAACCAACCTCCCTTCCATTGACTCCATCTACACCTCACGCTGCCTCGGCAAGGCCAGCAGCATAATCAAGGACCAGTCGCACCCCGGCCACTCCCTCTTCTCCCCTCTCCCATCAGGCAAGAGGTACAGAAGTGTGAAAACGCACACCTCCAGATTCAGGGACAGTTTCTTCCCAGCTGTTATAAGGCAACTGAACCATCCTACCACAACCAGAGAGCGGTCCTGAACTACTATCTACCTCATTGGAGACCCTCGGACTATCTTTGATCGGAACTTAATCTACTGGCTTTACCTTGCATTAAATGTTATTCACGCTATTCCCTTCAGCATGTATCTTTGCGCTGTGGATGGCTCGATTGTAATCATGTACTGTCTTTCCATTTACTGGTTAGCACACGACAAAAGCTTTTCACTGTACCTTAGTAAACATGACAATAAACTAAACTCAACTCAAAAGAAGTGTAAAAACGCACACCTCCATATTCAAGAACCGCTTCTTCCCGGCTGTTATCAGGCAACTGCACCTTCCTATCTTCAACTAGAGAGCAGTCCTGACCTACCATCTACCAAAGATCCTACAGCAGAGCAAGATAGACCACTCCTGCTAAATGCAATGGGCTGACGTGTAGTACGCAACGGAGCGGAACGTGGGCCTTTTTTTCATCCATTTCAGTAACCCGACCCGACTCGCAGTGTAATCAGCGTTGCGGGGGAACAGTTTGTGTTAATAAATTATAATTCAGAAAACGAGGAGAAGATTTTTACCAAAGAACTGTTATTTTTACGAGGATGTTTCCGTAACCGGCTTCCGTCTCCGCACTAGTTATCTTTGCTCCGCTATGGGATCTGTGGTGCGGAGACGGAAGCCGGTTACGGAAATGGGGCCGAAAATTACCCATGAATCTGCCCATGACCGTACTACATCTTTTTCGTCAAGTGGTCTATCTTGCTCGCTGTAGGATCTTTGCCATCTACCTCGTTGGAGACCCTCGGACTATCTTTGATTGGACTTTACTGGACTTTATGCTATTCACGTTATTCCCTCTATCATGTATCTGTACATTCTGGACGGCTTGATTGTAATCGGGTACAGTCTTTTTGCTGACAGGATAACACGCAAACAAATATTTTCACTGTAACTCTGCACACGTGACAATAATAAATGAAACTAAACTACTTCATAGACTGTCAAAAGACATTCAATAACTCACAATTTTACAATCGAGTATTATACTGATATCATAAAGTCAGAGCGTAGAAACAGATCCCTTGGCCCAACTTGTCCTTGTCGACCAACATGCCCCATCTATACAAGTCCCACCTGCCCGCCTCCCTCCAAAACTGTCCTATCCATGTACCTGTCTAATTGTTTCTGAAACATTGCAATAGACCCAGCCTCAACTACCTCCTCTGGCAGCTCGTTTAATACACTCACTACCCTTTGTGTGAAAAAGTTACCTCTCAGGTTCCTATTAAATCTTTTCCCCTTCACTTTAAATGTATGTCCTCTGGTCCTTGATTCACCTCCTCTGGGCGAGAGACTCTGTGCGTCTACCCGATCTATTCCTCTCATGATTTTACACGCCTCTACAAGATCACCTCTCATCCTCCTGCGCTCCAAGGAATAGAGTCCAAGCCTGTTCAACCTCTCCCTGTAGTTCAGGCCCTCATTACCGCAATGTAACTAAAAGAACCTCTCCCTTTTGCTCAGACCCTTATTACCGCAATGTATCTAAAAGAACCTCTCCCTATAGCTCAGGCCCTCATTACCGCAATGTATCTAAAAGAACCTCTCCCTACAGCTCAGGCCCTCATTACCGCAATGTAACTAAAAGAACCTCTCCCTTTTGCTCAGACCCTTATTACCGCAATGTAACTAAAAGAACCTCTCCCTACAGCTCAGGCCCTCATTACCGCAATGTAACTAAAAGAACCTCTCCCTTTTGCTCAGACCCTTATTACCGCAATGTAACTAAAAGAACCTCTCCCTACAGCTCACACTATCTTCCCAGCAGATCCCACAGTTTCCACCTGCTGTCACAATCATAATCATACTTTATTAGCCAAGTATGTTTTGCAACATACGGGGAATTTTATTTGCAAGTCAGTCATACAAATAAAAAGCAACACAAAAAAGGACACACAAAACACATTTGAACATAAACATCCACCACAGTGACTCCTCCACATTCCTCACTGCGATGGAAGGCGAAAAATAGTTCAATCTCTTCCCTTGTTTGCTCTCCAGGCAACTGAATCATCCTACCACAACCAGAGAGCAATCCTGAACTTCTATCTACGTCATTGGTGATCCTCAGACTATCCTTGATCAGACTTTGCTGGCTTTACCTTGCACTAAACGTCATTCCCTTACCATGGGTCTGTACACTCTGGATGACTCGATTGTAATCAAGTATTGTCTTTCCGCAGACTGGCTAGAAACATAGAAACTAGGTGCAGGGGTAGGCCATTCGGCCCTTCGAGCCAGCACCGCCATTCAATATGATCATGGGTGTTCATGCGAAATCAGTACCTCATTCCTGCTTTCTCCAAATATCCCTTGATCCCGTTAGCCCTAAGAGCTAAATCTAACTCTCTCTTGAAAACATCCAGTGAATTGGTCTCCACTGCCTTCTGTGGCAGAGAATTCAGATTTACAACTCTCTGGGTGATAATCTCAGAGGAGGATC
>CM075977.1:7122134-7147685 GCA_038087875.1 Malacoraja senta
AAAAGACTCGCTACAGTATGCATCACATTGTAGTGAGTGCACCCTCCTCCCCCCCCCTCCGGTCGCTATGCTCCCTCGGGCTTGGTCTCTCGCAATTTCTCACTCCCAACTCTCACCCAATGTTGGCAGCCCTGATGTTGACAAACAGCAATAAAAGTTTCCAAAGGTGATGGAAAAACTGGAGGAAAGACTAGGTGCTGAGAGCTCTCTTATACCTGCATTAAGGAGGAAACACACCTGAACAATTACAAACACCTGTGAGGCCATGTGTCCCAAACATTATGGTGCCCTGAAATGGGGGTCTATGTATAAACACTGCTGTAATTTCTACATGGTGAAACCAAAATGTATAAAAATGGCCTTTAATAAAATCTGACCATGTGCAATTTAACCACATGCAATTTTTTTTTCTATTACAAATCTCAAATTGTGGAGTACAGAGGCAAATAAGTAAACAAAGGGTTTTTTTCTCAAACATTATGGAGGGCACTGTCTGTTCAAGGTTAAGGGGGAAATGATTTAATAAGAATCCGATGGGTAGCGTTTTCACACAAAGGGTGGTGGGTGTATGGAACAAGCTGCCAGAGGAGGTAGGTGAGGCTGGCATGATCCCATCGTTTACATAGATACATAGAAAATAGGTGCAGGAGTAGGCCATTCGGCCCTTCGAGCCTGCACCGCCATTCAATATGATCATGGCTGATCATCCAACTCAGTATCCCGTACCTGCCTTCTCTCCATACCCCCTGATCCCCTTAGCCACAAGGGCCACATCTAACTCCCTCTTAAATATAGCCAATGAACTGGCCTCAACTACCCTCTGTGGCAGAGAGTTCCAGAGATTCACCACTCTCTGTGTGAAAACGTTTTTCCTCATCTCGGTCTTAAAGGATTTCCCCCATATCCTTAAGCTGTGACCCCTTGTCCTGGACTTCCCCAACATCGGGAACAATCTTCCTGCATCTAGCCTGTCCAACCCCATAAGAATTTTGTACGTTTCTATAAGATCCCCTCTCAATCTCCTAAATTCTAGCGAGTATAAGCCAAGTCTATCCAGTCTTTCTTCATATGAAAGTCCTGACATCCCAGGAATCAGTCTGGTGAACCTTCTCTGCACTCCCTCTATGGCTATAATGTCCTTCCTCAGATTTGGAGACCAAAACTGTACGCAATACTCCAGGTGTGGTCTCACCAAGACCCTGTACAACTGCAGTAGAACCTCCCTGCTCCTATACTCAAATCCTCTTGCTATGAAGGCCAACATACCATTCGCTTTCTTCACTGCCTGCTGCACCTGCATGCCTACTTTCAATGACTGGTGTACCATGACACCCAGGTCTCGCTGCATCTCCCCATTTCGTAATCGGCCACCATTTAGATAATAGTCTGCCTTCCCGTTTTTGCCACCAAAGTGGATAACCTCACATTTCTCCACATTATACTGCATCTGCCAAACATTTGCCCACTCACCCAGCCTATCCAAGTCACCTTGCAGTCTCCTAGCATCCGCCTCACAGCTAACACTGCCCCCCAGCTTAGTGTCATCCGCAAACTTGGAGATGTTGCTTTCAATTCCCTCGTCCAGATCATTAATATAAATTGTAAATAGCTGGGGTCCCAGCACTGAGCCTTGCGGTACCCCACTAGTCACTGCCTGCCATTGTGAAAAGGTCCCGTTTACTCCTACTCTTTGCTTCTTGTTTGCCAGCCAGTTCTCTATCCACATCAATACTGAACCCCCAATATCGTGTGATTTAAGTTTGTATCCTAATCTCTTATGTGGTACCTTGTCGAAAGCCTTCTGAAAGTCCAGATACAACACATCCACTGGTTCTCCCCTATCCACTCTACTAGTTACATCCTCGAAAAATTCTATAAGATTCGTCAGACACGATTTACCTTTCGTAAATCCATGCTGACTTTGTCCAATGATTTCACCACTTTCCAAATGTGCTGCTATCCCATCTTTAATAACTGACTCTAGCAGTTTCCCCACTACCGATGTTAGACTAACTGGTCTGTAATTCCCCGTTTTCTCTCTCCCTCCCTTCTTAAAAAGTGGGGTTACGTTTGCTACCCTCCAATCCTCAGGAACTACTCCAGAATCTAAAGTTTTGAAAAATTATCACTAATGCATCCACTATTTCTGGAGCTACTTCCTTAAGTACTCTGGGATGCAGCCTATCTGGCCCTGGTGATTTATCGGCCTTTAATCCATTCAATTTACCCAACACCACTTCCCGACTAACCTGGATTTCACTCAGTTCCTCCATCTCCTTTGACCCGCGGCCCCTGCTATTTCCGGCAGATTATTTATGTCTTCCTAAGTGAAGACGGAACCAAACTAGTTATTCAATTGGTCCGCCATATCCTTGTTCCCCATGATCAATTCACCTGTTTCTGACTGCAAGGGACCTACATTTGTTTTAACTAATCTCTTTCTCTTCACATATCTATAAAAACTTTTGCAGTCAGTTTTTATGTTCCCTGCCAGTTTCCTTTCATAATCTATTTTCCCTTTCCTAATTAAGCCCTTTGTCCTCCTCTGCGGGTCTCTGAATTTCTCCCAGTCCTCTGGTATGCTGCTTTTTCTGGCTAATTTGTACGCATCATCTTTTGCTTTGATACTATCCCTGATTTCCCTTGTTATCCACGGATGCACTACCTTCCCTGATTTATTCTTTTGCCAAACTGGGATGAACAATTTTTGTAGTTCATCCATGCAGTCTTTAAATGCCTTCCATTGCATATCCACCGTCAACCCTTTTAGAACTAATTGCCAGTCAATCTTGGCCAATTCACGTCTCATACCCTCAAAGTTACCTTTCTTTAAGTTCAGAACCGTTGTTTCTGAATTAACAATGTCACTCTCCATCCTAATGAAGAACTCAACCATGGTGGTTTAAGAAACAGGTACATGGATAGGACAGGTTTGGAGCGATATCTGGATCTGGATGTAGTACGCTGAAAAGCTCTAAGTAGAGCATCACTCAGCAATATGATGGTGGTGGCCGTGCAAAATGGACCAAGCACAGGCAAGTGGGACATGTGTGGGCAAGTTGGGCCAAAGGGTGTGTTTCCACACTGTATCACTCTGTGTCTCTGGACACTGGTTGGCTTCGCTCCATAGATGCTGCTGCACCCGCTGAGTTTCTCCAGCATTTTTGTGTACCTTGGCTTTTGATTGTTGTCCATGGGGCTGGGGCTGGGGCTGGGCCCGAGCATGCGCAGTGCCCCCACTACAACAACAACGCGACCGGAAGTGGCGATGGCTGGCGGCTGGCGGCGGCGGAAGTGAGCGTCGAGCCGTCATGGCGGACGCGGTGGCGGAGCTTCTCTTTCTCGACACCTTCAAACACACCAACTCTGAGGTAAAGTAAGTCTCCGCTTCATCCCCCCCACTGTTCGCGGCTCACTGCAGGTGCCGCCGCCGCCGCTGCTGCTGCTGCTGCCGCGGAGGAGGAGGAGGAGCCCGGCCTCCGATGGTGGAGATTACCAGCGGGATTTAAAAACAAAACAACGCGTCCAGAGCAGAGAACAAAAAGCAAGGACAAGCACAAGCACAAGCACAAGCGCCTGTGGAGATACTCAGCGGGTCCGGGCAGTGTCCGTGGGGAGAGGAGCAGCAGCAGCAGCAGCAGCAGCAGCGGCGGGACCTGCTTTCCCCTGCTCCATTCGTCAAGGCCTTGGTTAGAATTAAAACCGCATCGACCGAGGAAAGGAGGCGGGCGTGGAGAACAAAAGAGAACGTCTCTGCCATGAAGGCGGGCAGGAGGGGTTAAGCTTCAGTAACAATGGTGTTACTGGCTGGGATAGTGTGTAAACGACACTAGTAATGGTGTTACTGGCTGGAATAGTGTGTAAACGACAGAAACAATGGTGTTACTGGCTGGAATAGTGTGTAAACAGCACTAGTAATGGTGTTACTGGCTGGATGAGTGTAAACGACACTAGTAATGGTGTTACTGGCTGGATGAGTGTAAACGACACTAGTAATGGTGTTACAGGCTGGATTAGTGTGTAAACGACACTAGTAATGGTGTTACTGGCTGGGAGTGTGTAAACGACACTAGTAATGGTGTTACTGGCTGGAATAGTGTGTAAACGACACTAGTAATGGTGTTACTGGCTGGAATAGTGTGTAAACGACACAAACAATGGTGTTACTGGCTGGGAGTGTGTAAACGACACTGGTAATGGTGTTACTGACTGGGAGTGTGTAAACAACACAAACAATGGTGTAACTGGCTGGATGAGTGTAAACGACACTAGTAATGGTGTTACAGGCTGGATTAGTGTGCATATGACACTAGTCATGGTGTTACTGGCTGGAGTGTGCAAACGACACAAACAATGGCGTTACTGGCTGAAATAGTGTGTAAATGACACCAGCAATGGTGTTACTGGCTGGAATAGTGTGTAAATGACACAAGCAATAGTGTTACTGGCGGGATTAGTGTGCAAATGACACAAACAATGGTGATACTGGCTGGAATAGTGTGCAAACGACACAAACAATGGTGTTACTGGCTGGAATAGTGTGCAAACGACACAAACAATGGTGTTACTGGCTGGGACTGTGTAAACAACACTAGTAATGGTGTTACTGACTGGAATAGTGTAAATGACACTAGTAATGGTGTTACTGGCTGGAATAGTGTGCAAACGATATTAGCAATGGTGTTACTGGATGGAATAGTGTGTAAACGGCACTAGTAATGGTGTTACTGGCTGGAATAGTGTGTAAACGACACTAGTAATGGTGTTACTGGCTGGAATAGTGTGCAAACGACATTAGCAATGGTGTTACTGGCTGGAATAGTGTGCAAATGACATTAGCAATAGTGTTAGTGGCTGGATTAGTGTGCAAACGACACAAACAATGGTGTTACTGGCTGGAATAGTGTGCAAACGACACTAACAATGGTGTTATTGGTTGAAATGTGTAAGTGACACAAGCAATGGTGTTGCTGGCTGAAAAGCAGGACTTCTAGGGTTGTTATCTCTGGATTGCTTGCTGTACCTCGTGCGGTTGAGGGCAGGAACAGGGGATCTGAATGTATGGCTGGGGGGGCTGGTGTAGGAGTAGTGATTTAGATTGATAGACCACTGGGATCTCTTCTGGGGTAGGGGTGACCTGTACAAAAGTGATGGGTTACACCTTAAAGGGCCTGTCCCACTTGGCAATTTTTTTCGGCGACTGCCGGCATCATTGACTGATGTATCAGGTCACCGAAAAATTTGCGGCGTGATGACGTATGACGCGCGGTATTTTTTCAAGTGTCGCAACATTTTTTTTGTCACCGCTGGATTTTGAAATGTTCAAAATCTTTTGGCGACACTGATATGACGCCGGCAGTCGCCAAGTGGGACAGGCCCTTAACTGGAGGGGGACCAACATTCTGGCAGGCATGTTTGCTTGTGTTACACATGTGGGTTTAAACTAAATTGCGGGGGGGGGGAGGGGGTTGACAAATTGGGAGTATAACGATGGCGTTAAAGGGGAAGTGAGTACAGGAAAAGTTACAAAAGACTCCCGAATTAATGGGAAGGAAAGTTCGAGAAGAGATAAGAGAGTAAGGTCAGAGGCAATAGTGACTGGTGTGAGAGGGGAGGTGAATACCAAAGTTAAAGTGTTGTATATGAATGCGCGAAGTATAAGAAATAAAGTGGATGAGCTTGAGGCTCAGTTAGAGATTGGAAAAT
Source organism: Malacoraja senta (assembly GCA_038087875.1). Classification (NCBI taxonomy): domain Eukaryota; kingdom Metazoa; phylum Chordata; class Chondrichthyes; order Rajiformes; family Rajidae; genus Malacoraja; species Malacoraja senta. Next base: position 7,127,841 of record CM075977.1, read on the forward strand.
TTGATGTCGTGGGAATTACAGAGACATGACTGCAAGATGACCAGAGCTGGGAACTGAATATTCAGGGGTATACGTCTTATCGAAAAGACAGACAGGTGGGCAGAGGGGGTGGAGTAGCTTTGTTGGTAGGGAATGAAATTCAGTCCCTTGCGAGGGGTGACATAGAATCAGGAGATGTAGAGTCAATATGGATAGAACTGAGGAATTGTAAGGGGTAAAAAAACCTAATGGGAGTTATCTACAGGACCCCAAACAGCCTGGATATAGGGTGCAAGTTGAATCAAGAGTTAAAATTGGCATGTCATAAAGATAATGCTACAGTTGTTATGGGAGATTTCAACATGCAGGTAGACTGTGAAAATCAGGTTGGTACTGGACCCCATGAAAGGGAGTTTGTGGAGTGCCTCCGTGATTGATTCTTAGAGTAGCTTGTACTGGAGCCTACCAGGGAGAAGGCAATTCTGGATTTAGTGTTGTGTAATGAACTGGATTTGATAAGTGACCTCAAGGAGCCATTAGGATGCAGTGACCATAACATGATAAGTTTTAAACTACAATTTGAGAGGGATAAGGGAAAATCGGAAGTGTCAGTATTACAGTTGAGCAAAGGGGATTATGGAGGCATGAGGGAGGAACTGGTCAACGTTGACTGGAAAGAGATCCCAGCAGGGATGACAGTGGAACAACAATGGCAGATATTTCTAGGAATAATACAGAAGGTGCAGGATCAGTTCATTCCAAAGAGGAAGAAAGATTCCAAGGGGAGTAAGGGGCGACTGTGGCTGACAAGAGAAGTCAAGGACAGTATAAAAATGAAAGAGAAGTATAACATAGCAAAGATGAGCGGGAACCCAGAGAATTGGGAAACTTTTAAAGAGCAACAGAAGATAACTAAAAAGGCAATATGGGGAGAAAAGTTGAGGTACGAAGGTAAGCTAGCCAAGAATATAAAGGAGGATAGTAAAAGCTTTTTTAGGTATGTGAAGAGGAAAAAATAAGTTAAGACAAATGTGGGTCCCTTGAAGACAGAAACAGGTGAATTTATTACCGGGAACAAAGAAATGGCAGACAAATTGAACAGGTACTTTGGATATGTCTTCACAAAGGAAGACACAAACAATCTCCTAGATGTACTAGTGGCCAGAGGACCTAGGGTGACGGAGGAACTGAAAGAAATTCATATTAGGCAGGAAATGGTGATGGGGAGACTGATGGGACTGAAAGCTGATAAATCCCCAGGGCCTGATGGTCTGCATCCCAAGGTATTTAAGGAGGTGGCTCTAGAAATCATGGATGCATTGGTGATCATTTTCCAATATTCTATAGATTCAGGATCAGTTCCTGTGGATTGGAGGGTAGCTAATGTTATCCCACTTTTTAAGAAAGAAGGGAGAGAGAAAATTGAATTATAGATCAGTTAGCCTGAAATCGGTGGTGGGGAAGATAAAAGATGAAATAGCGGCACATTTGGATAGCAGTAACAGGATCGGTCCGAGTCAGTATGGATTTACGAAGGGGAAATCATGCTTGACTAATCTTCTGGAATTTATTGAAGATGTAATGGAGATGGAAAATGGACAATGGAGAGCCAGTGGATGTAGTGTACCTGGACTTTCAGAAAGCCTTTGATCAGGTCCCACATAGGAGATTACTGGGCAAAATTGGAACACATGGTACTAGGGGTAGTGTACTGACATGGATAGAAAATTGGTTGGCAGACAGGAAACAAAGAGTAGGGATTAAAGGGTCCCTTTCAGAATGGCAGGCAGTGACTGGTGGGACCACAGCTATTTACAATATACATCAATGATTTAGATGAGGGGATAAAAGGTAACATTAACAAATTTGCAGATGACACAAAGCTGGGTGGCAGTGTGAACTGTGAGGAGGATGCTATGAGGATGCAGAGTGACTTGGACAGTTTGGGTGAGTGGGCAGATGCAGTTTAATTTGGATAAATGTGAGGTTATCCACTTTGGTGGCAAGAACAGGAAGGCAGATTATTATCTGAATGGTGTCAAGTTAGGAAAAGGGAAAGTATAACAAGATCTGGGTGTCCTTGTACATCTGTCACTGAAAGTAAGCATGCAGGTACAGCAGGCAGTGAAGAAAGCTAATGGCATGTTGGCCTTCATAACACGAGGAGCTGAGTATAGGAGCAAAGAGGTCCTTCTGCAGTTGTATAGGGCCCTAGTGAGACCACACCTGGAGTATTGTGTGCAGTTTTGGTCTCCAAATTTGAGGAAGGACATTCTTGCCATTGAGAGAGTGCAGCGTATGTTCACGAAGTTAATTCCCGGGATGGCGGGACTGTCATATATTGAAAGAATGGAGTGACTGTGCTTGTATACACTGGAATTTAGAATTTAGGTTCCACACTTAAACCACAGTTTAAGAATAAGGGGTAGGCCATTTAGAACGGAGATGAGGAAAAACTTTTTCACCCAGAGAGTTGTGGAATTCACTGCCTCAGAAGGCAGTGGAGGCCGATTTTCTGGATGCTTTCAAGAGAGAGTTAGATAGAGCTCTCAAAGATAGCGGAGTCAAGGGATATGGGAATAAGGGGGTACTGATTGTGGATGATCAGCCATGATCACAGTGAATGCCGGTTCTGGCTCGTAGGGCCGAATGGCCTACTCCTGCACCTGTTGTCTCGTGTCTGTTTAAATAGTGTGTAAACGACGCTAGCAATGGTGTCACTGGCTGAAATAGGGTGTAAACTACACTGGTCATGGGTGAAATGGGTGCAAATGACACTAGCAGTGGTGTTACTTGCTGAACTGGATGTAAAGAACACTTTTCAGTGGTGTCTCTGGCTGAAATATGTGTAAACTACACTGGTAGTGGTCAGTGGCTGAAATTATGTGTAAATGACACCAGCAATGGAGTAGGTGGCTAAAATGGGCATAATCGACACTAGCAGTGGTGTGACACAAAATGCTGGAGTAACTCAGCGAGACAGGCAGCATCTCTGGAGAGAAGGAATGTGTGACGTTTTGGGTTGAGACGCTTCTTCAGACTGATGTCAGGGGAGTGGGCATGACGGAGATTGAATGTAGTTGGAGATAGTAAGACTGGTGGGAGAACTGGGGAGGGGATGTAGAGAAAGGGAAACCAAGGGCGATTTGAAGTTAGAGAAGTCAATGTTCATACAGCTGGGGTCTGAGCTACCCAAGCGCAATATGAGGTGCTGTTCCTCCAATTTACGCTGGCCCTCACTCTGACAATGGAGGAGGCCCAGGACAGAAAGGTCAGATTGGGAATGGGAGGGGGAGTTAAAGTGCTGAGTGACCGGGAGATCAGGTAGATTAAGGCGGACTGAGCAGAGGTGTTCAACGAAACGATCGCCGGACCTGCGCTTGGTCTCGCTGATGTACGTTGACACCTGGAACAGCGGAAACAGTAGATGAGGTTGGAGGAGGTGCAAATGAACCTCTGCCTCACCTGAAAAAACTGTTGGGGTCCTTGGATAGAGTCGAGGGGGGGGGGTAAAGGGACAGGTATTGCATCTCCTGTGGTTGCAGTGGAAAGTAATTGGGGAGGGGGTGGGAAGGGACGAGTTGACCATGGAGTTGCGGAGGGAACGGTCTCTGCGGAAAGCAGAAAGGGGTAGAGATGGGAAGATGTGGCCAGTAGTAGGATCCCGTTGGAGGTGGCGAAAATGTTGGAGGATGTAACACACCTAAATAGTGTGTAAACGGCACTGATAGTGGAGTGTGGCTGAAATCATGTGTAAATCACACTAGCCATGGTGTTAGTCTGAAATAGTGTGTAAACGACATCAGTGGTGTTACTGCCTGAAATAGTGTGTAAACGGCACTGGTAGCGGTTACTGGGTGAAATGGGTGTAAATGACACAAGCAGTAGTGTCACTGGGTGAAATGGGTGTAAATGACTGGCTGAAATAGGATGTAGTGGAGTTATTGGCTGCAATGTGATGTAAACGACACTAGTGTTATTGGCTGCATTAATGTGTATATAATGCTAACCATGGTGTTACTGGTCGAAATAGGATGTAAACGATACTATCAGTGGTGTTACTGGCTGAGATCTTTGTAGGGCCCCCCTCGGTCATGACTGACCATGGGTGATGCATCCTAGTTGTTGGTTGCTTTCTCCAAACCTCGGCTGGAGCAGCGTCGTTTGTGGCTGAAGAGACCAATGCGGGAGTGACAGTCTCTGTGGCAAAGGTCACATTTGTGTGTGGTCTCTGGTTTGTTGAAGTTGCTGCGCTCCTTTCTGCGTGCCAGCTTGTCTGCCGCTGCCTTCAACAGTTTCTCTTCCCCCGTTTTGAGATGTTGGTTCAGGGTACCTCTCCACCTCGTGCGGTCAGCTGCAAGGCTCTCCCAGGACTCCACATCGATGTCGAGCGCCTTCATATCTCTCTTGCAGACATCCTTGTAATGTAGCTGGGGGCGGCCGACGGGTCGAAATAGGATGTAAGCGATACTATCAGTGGTGTTACTGGCTGAGATAGAACGTAAACAATACATGCGGTTTTACCGTCGCTGGCTAAAATAGGGCGTAAATGGCATTTGCAGTGGTGTCTCTAGCTGGAATGGGGTGTGAAGGGTGGTAGTTAGCAACAATTGTGCGTGGAGGCATAAAGAAGTGAGATTAGAAATTTTCTGGAAAGAGAAAGGAGTTTAAATGCTGTAAATGTGAGCTGTAAGGCTGGCATGTCTAAAATAACTGGATTATGGAAAATTATTGTGGATTTATTTATTTTTATATATACGTGCGAACACAATCAATAAGTAATATTTAGTTATTAAATAATATTTGAATTATAATTCTTTCATTAGAAGGTGGTGAATCTGTGGGATTCATTGCCAGAGAAGACTGTGGAGGCCAAGTCAATGAATATTTTTATGTTGGAGATCGCTAGGTTCTTGATTAGTACAGGTGTCAGTGGTTAACGGGAGAAGGCAGGAGAATTGGGTTGAGAGGGAAAGACTGATCAGGCATGATTGAATGGTGGAGTAGACCTGATGGGCCGAATGGTCTAATTCTGCTCCAGTGACTTGTGAAGTAGTCCAACATCCCCATTGAGGTAGAAGAGCATTGGACAGTGTCCCAGCTTCTGGAAGGACTGTTCAGAAGCTTGATAACAGATGGAGAAGAAACTGTTCTTGAGTCTGGTGGTGTGCGCTTTCAAGCTTCCACATCTACTGCCTGAGGGATGTGGGGAGAAGAAGGAATGACCGACCTGGTTGGGAAAAGTCTTTGAGTATGTTGGCTATTTTCCTGAGGCAATATGAAGTTTAGTTGCAATCAACGGTGGCAAATCTGTCTGTGTGATGACTAGTTACATCCTCAACTCTCTGCGATGTCTCAAGAGTCAAAAGTGTTTTATTGACATATGTCCTGGAACGGAACAATAAAATTCTTACTTGCAGTCGATATACCAAATCTCCTTAATCTTCCAAGGAGGTAGAGACGTTGATGGGCTTTCATAATTATTTCTTTGATTGCATCGATGTGCTGGGTCCAGGACAGTTCCGCAGAGATATATCCGCGCAGCAGCGTGAAATTTTTAACTCTCCTCCACTGACCCGTTGATGAAGACAAGTTTGTGGATCCTCGGCCTTCGTCTTCTCAAGCCAAGAATCTGCTCTTTGGTTTTCCTGATGCTGAGAGCAATGTTTGGTGTAATATCAGAAAGTGGGATGATGTTCCTCAAATTTAAATTGAACGTTTTCGGAAAACAATTAATTTATGGAATTATCACTGGATAATAACTTATAGCACCCAATATCATAAAACGTGGCAAGAAATTGACTTGATTCTTTCAAATAATCAAACCACCCTAGCCATGGTCTCAACTTGATTGGGAAGAAGGTATAAGTGTCTGAAAGCTGTGACCATCAGGTTCAAGAACAGCTTCTTCCCAACAACCATTGGGCACTTGAACATTACAAAACACGAACTAAATTATGAACTGTGGACTGGCATTGGTTGCATTAAGCACTTTGAGCTTTTGTTAGCTAGTATTGAGCTTGTTAATTTTTTGTTTATTATGTTATCTATGAGTATTGTGTCTACAGGCATGTTTTGCTGCTGTAAGTAGGAAGTTCGTTGTTCGATTGTTGGTACATAAGACAGATAAACACTCCACTCTTGAAGGGAGAAGGAAAAAGTATGCAGGGGCAGTGCTGAGGGGTGCTGTTTACATTGTATACATATGTTTTAACTTTTAATCTTTCTGTGGTTGCTTTTGCATGTATAATCAGCTTTGTGTGTAAATCTGGGTAGTCAGTGGCAAAGAAGAGACCCTCTGAATTTAGAAGTGCAAAACAAAAATTGATTTTTGGTTTGCCATGCGCTTCATGTAAACGAGTCTCTGCATTAATTCTGCCTTTGCTCACGATCATAGTGATGGGCCACTCTGGCCAGTGTTTTCACCTGTAGACTCCTATCTAGCCTGAACATGAGGGGGGGGGGGGGGGCTGCTTTCAGCACCCTTGTTTACTGGTGAGGTAGGCACATCAATGTGCCATGCATGTTTCTTGCCACTGAGAATTCTTTGACATTTTTTCAAAGTTAGGGCGGGAGCTTTTTCTTCTGCGAAAGTCGAAAGTTCCTTCAATAATTATTCAAAATAGTTCCTATTAAACAACAAAAAAATGTATTTTACTGCAAGCTATTGATAGGTGTTTGTTACATTAATTTAATGGAGTTAAGTGCCGATCGAAGCAATGGCTTGTCATTTTCAATTGCTTGTCATAAGGTCATAAGGAATAGAATTAGGCCATTCGGCCCATCAAGTCTACTCTGCCATTCAATCATGACTGATCTATCTCTCCCTCCTAACCCCATTCTCCTGCCTTCTCATAACCTCTGACATCTGTACTAATCAAGAATCTATCTCTGCCTTACAAATATCCACTGACTTCGCCTCCACAGCCTTCTGTGGCAAAGAATTCCACAGATTCACCACCCTCTGACTAAATAAATTTCTCCTCATCTCCTTCCTAAAACAACGTCCTTTAATTCTGAGGCTATGACCTCAAGTCCTAGACTCTCCCACTACAAGTGACACTTATGACCTGATGAATGACCTAATTCTGCTCCTATGTCTTATGGTCTTAGAACAGGAATGTGACGAGCATGTGCAAATCGGATGCAATTTAAAAACGCTACTGACAAGATTAGAGCTAGAATAAGAAAGTGCTGTTTCTAAATTTATTTTTCCTGTACCTTCTAGCAAAATACACACGTGGATGTAGTTCGCTTTCCTTGTGTGGTTTACATAAATGAAGTTCGTGTCATTCCTCCTGGAGTCAAAGCTCACAATAGCTTGCCTGACAGTGGGGCATATGGGTAAGTGACAATGGGTGGGGAGGCCTCTCGAGTTTCTTAAATTATTAGTCAACTTAAATGTTAATGTCCTTGCAAGGGTATATTTGCACCAAAAGTCTAATGATCAAATTAATATCTATCAAGGGTGAAAAAAATCAGCGATGAATTTTCTAATGTAAATGAGCATCACTGCAAGTTTATGACGTAAATCGCATTGGATTAGAATGTAGTGTTTTGCTTGATGTGTCGTCTTTAATTTTCTTCAGGGAGACCTCCCCACATGCTTTTCAGTTAGACTTGTTTTTCAACAACGTCAGTAAACCAAGCGCGCCTGTTTTCGACCGATTAGGAAGGTAAGGGCAATTTTGTCCACCTGTCTCTCTTTAATTTGGGTTTTGATCTGCAACTGAATTGAGTGCCAGTTGTGTAAAACATTTTTTTGCGCTCATGTGTGTTAAAGTTCAAAATGTCTTCTAGCTAACTATTTGAGTCGTTATCTGAATCAAGCATTTAGTTTATGGGGGGGGAAAGAAAAAATGAAAATGTCTTTCTCTTGTTACATTTTCACAAATGCATGATGCCTTCCAACCATCTCATGCATACGGGCATTTTGATCGCCATTTCTCACTTGGGAACAATAATTGTCAAAGGGTTATTGAATATTGCATGAAATTTGTCACAGTAAGTTACCATGAACTGACAAGGGCCTCTATCCCTGACTGATCATGTTATTTGTTTCGGCTTCTCATGACAGCAAAGTGTCATTCTCTGGGTTTAGAGAGAGGTTTCATTGTGCATGAGATGAATGGAGAGAGTTAAACTTTGTGATGTATGATTTCTTAAAATGGACAGAATTAAAAATGATCAGCAGGTTATTTAAAGGTGTTTTAGTTGACTCATCTAACGAAGTTCTATCTTAGATTTAAAAAATTGTAACCTATCTGTTATGTTTTTCCACAGTCTTGATTATGATGAAAATGCATCTATCATTTTTAGACCAAGCAATAAGGTAAGCTTGTTGCCAGTGTATATTGTATTTTGTGAACTTGTATACTGTCCTCGTTTGTCCTCCTTTTGCGATGTCATTGATTTTTATCTGTCCTTGCATTCCCTCAAATGTCAGTGAATGAGTGAGGCAGGTGAACAATTTTGGGTGCTGAATTTGTTGCCTAGTTTTTGAATGGGTTGTTCTATCAACTTACAGTATTTGTATATATTTTTTAATTTGAGTCGTATTTCCCTCTCTGGTACAGTAGATTTAGTTGGGGGGGAAAACCTGTTGATTATTCCAGTTCTAACTTTATCTGCAAGTTATCAAAATTTTATGTTTTAATGTTTATTTAAATTGTAAGAAAATATTTGTCTAGAAATTCTAGTTTACCCTGTTGCAAACATCGAAACGTAGAAAATAGGTGCAGGAGTAGGCCTTTCGGCCCTTCAATATGATCATGTCTGATCATCCAAAATCAGTATCCCATTCCTGCCTTCTCCCCATATCTTTTGATTCCGTTAGCCCTAAGAGCTATATCTAACTCTCTTGAAAACATCCAGTGAATTGGCCTCCACTGCCTTCTGTGGCAGAGAATTCACAACTCTCTGGATGAAAAGGTTTTTCCTCATCTCAGTCCTAAATGGCCTACCCCGTATACTTAAACCATGACCCCTGGTTTTGGACTCTCCCAACATGGGGAAAATTTTTCCTGCATCTAGCCTGTCCAACCCCTTTAGAATTGTATATGTTTCTATAATATCCCCTCATCCGTCTAAATTTATGGGCTGCTTTATGCTACTTTTGTCCATTTCCAGTTTCAAAAAGAGCTCCCAAAATCATTGTAAATTTTGTGGAAACTCGTGCTATAGCATTAACAAAAAATAATGCTGTAAAGGGGGTATCAGACCTACAAATACTGAGCAGACTACTAAGAAATTAGTTAGCATTTAAAGAACTTGAATGGCAGCCACAGCACAGCGGTTGGAAAGGTTACACTGAAGAGAAGGTAAAAGGGCAGCTTTGTCCTTTGGTTGCGGTAGTGTAACCTGGTAGGATAGTTGGTAGTGTAACCTGACCTTGAAATATTGGCCCAATCGACCCTTGTGCTACATTTCGTACAATGTTAGTGTGAGTTAGTACAACGTTCGTGGTGGTGCAGCGGTAGAGTTGCCGCCTTACAGCGCCGGAGACCCGGAATCGATCCTGACTACGGGTGCGGTCTGTAGGGAGTTTGTACGTTCTCCCCGTGATCTGCGTGGGTTTTCTCCGAGATGTTCGGCTTCCTCCCACACTCCAAAGATGTACAGGTTTGTAGGTTAATTGGCTTGGTAAATGTAAAAATTGTCCCTAGTGGGTGTGGGATAGTATTAATATGCGGGGATCGCTGGTCGGCGTGGACCAATAGACAATAGGTGCAGGAGTTGGCCATTCGGCCCTTCGAGCCAGCACCGCCATTCACTGTGATCATGGCTGATCATCCACACTCAGTACCCTGTTCCTACCCCTATTCTCGAAGGGCCTGTTTCCGCGCTGTATCTCTAAACTGAATGAATTAAAAAGTATGTTTGGAAAAGAGGTGAGGTGCAATTTTGCTCAGCCGTTACTCAAATGAGTTTGTTTTCAACGTTACATAATCCCCACAGGTCAATACAGATGGAATTGTCCTGAAAGGTTGGTACAACTGCCTAACCTTGGCAATTTACGGGACTGTAGATCGTGTGATAAGTCACGACCGAGACTCCCCTCCTCCACCTCCACCACCACCTCCTCCTCCACAGCAGCAGCAGCCACAACAGCAACAAGTCCAGCAGCAGCAACACCAGCTGCAGCAGCAGCAGCCAGCTCTTAAACGGAGTGTAAAACATGGTAAGGATTGATTTTAAGATATGTCACGGCGTGTGTTTTTTTTTGTTACTTCGTGTCTGACGTTCTGTTTAAGAATCAATGATTACACACACTGCATGGTGTGGTATTGAGGCATTTAGATGTATAGCCTGAAGTTTGTTTCCCTTTTCCCAATGACTCCGCCTGAAGAAAGGTCTCAACCCAAAAGTCACTTATTTCTTTTCTCCAGAGATGCTGTTAGACCCGCTGAATTACTCCAGCTTTTTGTGAATATCTGGAGTTTGTTAAGGTCATTTGGGATAAATTACGTGATCTCAGTGGTAGTGATAACTTGTATGTAGTTTTGTTATCTCTGACCTATTTGGAACCTTTAAAATGAGTAGCCTGAAGTTGATTTTTTGTTGTTGCTGTATTTGCTAACTTGAAGCATAATCTGTGCCACTGTTTGAGGAAGAGATTATAAAGTGCAGGAGATTTATAAGAACTTTTACAAGTTATTTGGGACAGCATGGTGGAGCAAAGGTAGAGTTTCTGCCTTAGCTCCAGAGACCCAGGTTCGATCCAGACTACAGGTGCAGTCTGTACGGAGTTCGTATGTTCTCCCTGTGATCTGCGTGGATTTTCTCCGGGTGCTCCGGTCTCCTCTCACACGCCAAAGATGTACAGGTTTGTAGGTTAATTGGCTTGGTATCATTGTAAATTGTCCCTAGTGTGTGGAGAATAGTGTTAGGGTGCAGGGATCACTGGTCGGCGCGGACTCGCTGGGCCGAAGGGCCTGTTTTCATGCTGTGTCTCTAAACTAAACTAAGTTAATACTGTAGGCAAAAATGCTGGAGAAACTCAGCGGGTGAGGCAGCAACGATGGAGCGAAGGAATAGGTGACGTTTCGGGTGAAGAAGGGTCTCGATTCGAAACCTCACCCATTCCTTCGCTCCAAAGATGCAGCCTCATCCGCTGAGTTTCTCCAGCATTTTGTCTACCTTCGATTTTTCTAGCATCTGCAGTTCTTATTAAACATTAAGTTAATACAGTACTTTGTTGTGTTAGTTTTTATTCACTGCGTAAGCTATTTTCAGATTTACAGTGATTTAGCAATGTTTAAAATAGAAGCTGCCTATTTCTTTTCTTGTTATTGTTTGAGAGCTTTTGTTTCAAAACTCATGTCTTGCTTAATTTGTTTTCTTGGTACATTTGTTTAAACCTTTAGATTGGGATAAGGAGGATCAATTTAATGAAAATCCCCCAAGACCACAGCCAAGGGGACCTCGAACACCTCCAGGCCCCCCTCCTCCTGATGACGATGAAGAGGAAACATTACCTCAGACTGGTAAAGTAAAATAATTCAGTGTTGGTCTCAACAATATTCAATACTGGTACCAATAATTTAAATCCAAATCAAAGATGTGCTGCCATATTGGTAAATTCCTTTGGAATTTTTTCCTAATCATGGATTTATAATGGAACTATATTTTGAAGTTCAATGCTCTTCATGAGTGGTATTAGTAAAGTTTTATCTCATATATCTGGCATCATTGCTGCTGATGTTATGGTGTATAGTTGTACAAGGCAATGGTGATGGGGTATAGTGTTCGGTTTGGTCACCCAGCCATGGGGAAGATGTCATTAAGTTAGAAGGGAGTGCAAACAATACTTGCAATGATGTTGCCAAGATATCGCTCAAGTGCAAAGATGATTTGGTTTCGAGATACAACGCGGCAACAGGCCCACCGTGTCAGCACAGATCTCCGCACACTAACACTATCCTACACACACCAGGGACAATTTACATTTATACCAAGCCAATTAACCTACAAACCTGTACGTCTTTGGAGTGTGGGAGGAAACGGAAGATCTTGGAGAAAACCCACACAGGTCACGGGGAGAATGTACAAACTCCATACAAACAACCTGTAGTCGGGATCGAACCCAGGTCCCTGGCACTGTAAGGCAGCTCTAGCGCTTTATATGAATGTTGCCAGAACAGGATTAAAACCTTGTTAAATTTGGCTGGGAGGATGTTTCCCTTAGTTGAGATTGTGCAGGAAAAAGTGTTGAGGCAAAGATCAACCATGATCCTATTATGGATCAGGCTTGAAGGGGCCAAAATGTCTTTCTTATAATTCTGTCATGGCATCATAGAGCAAGGAAGCGGGCCTTGCAGCCCAACTTGCCCGCGCCGACCAAGATGCCCCATCTACGCTAGTTCCACCTGCCTGCATTTAGCCCATATCCCTCAAATGCTCCTATCTATGCACTTGCTTGTTAAATTGTTTCTTAAATGTTGTTAAAGCACCTGCCTCAATTACCTTCTCTGGCAGCTTGTTGCAGAAACATAGATAGAAACATAGAAAATAGGTGCAGGAGGAGGCCATTCGGCCCTTCGAGCTAGCACAGCAATTCATTGTGATCATGGCTGATCGTCCCCTATCAATAACCCGTGCCTGCCTTCTCCCCATATCCCTTGACTCCACTAGCCCCTAGAGCTCTATCTAACTCTCTTAAATCCATCCAGTGATTTGGCCTCCTGCCCTCTGTGGCAGGGAAATCCATAAATTCACAACTCTCTGGGTGAAAAAGTTTTTTCTCACCTCAGTCTTAAATGACCTCCCCTTTATTCTAAGACTGTGGCCTCTGGTTCTGGACTCGCCCAACATTGGGAACATTTTTCCTGCATCTAGCTTGTCCAGTCCTTTTATAATTTTATATGTTTCTATAAGATCCTCCCTCATCCTTCTAAACTCCAGTGAATACAAGCCTAGTCTTTTCAATCTTTCCTCCTATGACAGTCCCGCCATCCCAGGGATCAATCTTGTGAACCTATGCTGCACTGCCTCAATCACAAGGATGTCCTTCCTCAAATTAGGAGACCAAAACTGTACACAATACTCCAGATGTGGTCTCACCAGAGCCCTATACAACTGCAGAAGAACCTCTTTACTCCTATACTGAAATCCTCTTGTTATGAAGGCCAACATTCCATTAACCTTCTTCACTGCCTGCTGTACCTGCACGGCAACTTTCAGTGACCGGTGTACAAGGACACCCATGTCTCGCTGCACCTCCCCCTTACCTAACCTAACCCCATTGAGATAATAATCTGCCCCCTTGTTTTTGCTGCCAAAGTGATAACCTCACATTTATCTATATTATACTGCATCTGCCCACTCACTCAACCTGTCCAGGTTACCCTGCAACCTCCTAACATCCCCTTCACAGTTCACACTGCCACCCAGCTTTGTGTCATCCGCAAACTTGCTAGTGTTGCTCCTAATTCCCTCTTCCAAATCATTAATATATATGGTAAACAGTTGCGGCCCCAACACCGAGCCTTGCGGCACTCCACTCGCCACTGCCTGCCATTCTGAAAAGGACCCGTTCACTCGTACTCTTTGCTTCCGGTCTGCCAACCAATTTTCTATCCATGTCAACACCCTACCCCCAATACCATGTGCTCTAATTTTAGTCACCAGTCTCCCGTGCGGGACCTTATCAAAGGCTTTCTGAAAGTCTAGATACACTACATCCACTGGCACCCCTTCATCCATTTTACTTGTCACATCATCAAAAAATTCCAGAAGATTAGTCAAGCATGATTTCCCTTTCATAAATCCACGTTGACTTGGACTAATCCTTTTACTGCTATCCAAATGCCCCATTATTACCTCTTTAATAATTGACTCCAGCATCTTTCCCACCACTGAAGTCAGGCTAACTGGTCTGTAATTCCCCTTTTTCTCTCTCGCTCCTTTCTTGAAAAGTGGGATAACATTAGCTATCCTCCAATCCACAGGAACTGATCCTGAATCTATTGAACATTGGAATATGATCACCACTGCGTCCACTATTTCTAAAGCCACCTCCCTGAGGACCCTGGGATGCAGACCATCAGGCCCAGGGGATTTATCATCCTTCAGTCCCATTACCCTACCCAATACTATTTCTCGCCTAATGAAAATTTCTTTCAGTTCCTCTACCCCCTTGGATCCACTGTCCTCCAGTACATCTGGGAGATTGTTTGTGTCTTCTTTAGTGAAGACAGATCCGAAGTACCTATTCAACTCTTCTGCCATTTCCTTGTTGCCCATAATAATTCCACCCGTGTCTGCCTTCAAGGGACCCACATTTGACTTTGCTACTCTTTTTCCCTTAACATATCTAAAGAAGCTATTACTGTCCTTCTTTATATTCCTGGCCAGCTTCCCTTCATGCTTCATCTTTTCAGCCCGAATGGCCCGTTTTGTTTCCTTCTGTTGTCCTTTGACAGTTTCCCAATCCTCTGGCTTCTGACTACTCTTTGCTGTGTTATACATCTTTTAGTTTTATTCTATCCCTAACTTCTCTTGTCAGCCACGGTTGCCTCCTATTGGGTCTTATTAAATCTTTCCCCCTCTCACCTTATCTATCGACATATTTAAAGGTAATAGTTTGCACCATTGCAAATTTAATTTAAAAAAAAAAAAATGTTGTTATTGATGTTTTTGGAAGTTTTGTAATTAAATTCAAAGTTCTTCTAATGAAAACTTGGAACGATTTATTGTTTCAGTAGCTGCGGATAAAGCGGATGAAAGTGAACAAAGGGAGGATTACTTTGAACCCATTTCTCCAGATCGTTCTTCAACTCAGCAAGAGGCGCAGTTTTCTGAAGGTGAAGAGGAGGAGGAACCTGCAGATGATGAAGATGACGATGAGGAGGAGGATGCAGCAGAAGGGGAAGATGAAGATGAGCGCACTGTAGAAAGTATTGAAGAGGAAGATGATGTAGAGGAGGAAGTAGAAGTTGATGGTATGTTTCAGTTCAGTTTATTCTCACCTGTACCGAGGTACAGTGAAAAGCTTTTGTTGCGTGCTAACCAGCTAGCGGAAAGACAATACATGATTACAATTGAGCCAATTGTGCACAGATACATGATAAGGGATTAACTTTTAGTGCATGGTAAAGCCAGTAAAATCCGATCAACGATAGTCAGCGGATCCCCGATGAGGTGGATAGGAGTTCAGGACTGCTCTCTGGTTGTGGGAAGATGGTTCAGTTGCCTGATAACAGCTGGGAAGAACTGTCCCTGAATCTGGAGGTGTGCGTTTTCACACTTTGATATCTTTTGCCCGATGGGAGAGGAGAGAAGAGGGAGTGGCCAGGGTGAGACTCGTCCTTGATGCTGCAGGCCTTGCTGAGGCAGCGTGAGGTATAAATGGAGTCAACGGAAGGGAGGTTGGTTTGTGTGATGGTCTGGGCTGCGTCCACAATTTGCTGCGATTTCTTGCGGTTTTGGATGGAGCTGTTCCCAAACCAAGCTGCGATGCATCTGTAGAATTTGGTGAGGGTTGTCTTTATACAAATTAATAATCCCCTGTTCAAAAGAAAATCTGGTTATGTTATTGAAAAATAAAGTTAGCATGTGTAGGAAATTTTTATATTCAAGGGAATTTATGAACGGGGTTAGGGGGAGCTGCCTTCAACTTTAAGAGCGTTGGAGCTGCTTGGTTTCTTGGTCTTCCAAAATATTCATAGAAACATAGAAAATAGGTGCAGGAGGAAGCCATTCGGCCCTTCGAGCCATCACCGCCATTCATTGTGATCATGGTTGATCGTGCCCTATCAATAACCCGTGCCTGCCTTCTCCCTATATCCCTTGACTCCACTATCCCCTAGAGCTCTATCTAACTCTCTCTTAAATCCATCCAGTGATTTGGCCTCCACTGCTCTCTGTGGCAGGGAATTCCATAAATTCACAACTCTCTGGGTGAAAAAGTTTTTTCTCACCTCAGTCTTAAATGACCTCCCCTTTATTCTAAGACTGTGGCCCCTGGTTCTGGACTCGCCCAACATTGGGAACATTTTTCCTGAATCTAGCTTGTCCAGTCCTTTTATAATTTTATTTGTTTCTATAAGATCCCCCCTCATCCTTCTAAACTCCAGTGAATACAAGCCTAGTCTTTTAAATCTTCCCTCATATGACAGTCCCGCCATCCCAGGGATCAATCTCGTGAACCTACGCTGCACTGCCTCAATCACAAGGATGTCCTTCCTCAAATTAGGAGACCAAAACTGTACACAATACTCCAGGTGTGGTCTCACCAGAGCCCTATACAACTGCAGAAGAACCTCTTTACTCCTTTACTGAAATTCTCTTGTTATGAATTCCAAATGGAATTTAAACTGGAGGTGGTGGAGGGAGGACTTAAGCCAGAAAGGGTTTTTGGGAAGAAAGAGCTACCTTAAATTTAGTTGCATCTGGTTGGGTAACTATGGTAGGGTGAAGGTTATTCCATGCTTTAATTGTGCGGGGGAAGAACGAATTGCTGTACACATCTGTCTTGGTAGCTGGTATCTCAAATTGGATCGAATGCACTCGTCTGCTCCTAATTGGTTTGGGTTTGGTGTAGGTTTTTTAAGTCTAGTTTGTTACTCAGCTTTAAAAAAAAATTTAAAAATTCATAAACCTTTTGCTACACATACCCAACTGCAGTAATCACGTTTTATAGACATGATGCCTTGTCTGTTCAGTTTAGTTTATTGTCACCTGTACCGAGGTGTGAGGTGTAAATGGGGTCAATGGAAGGAAGGTTGGTTTGTGTAGGTGAGGCAGCTCCATAGATGCTGCCTCACCCGCTGAGTTTCTCCAGCAATTTTGTCTACCTTCGATTTTCCAACATCTGCAGTTCCTTCTTAAACAGGTTGGTTTGTGTGTTGGTCTGGGCAGCGTCCATAATTTGCCGCAATGTCTTGTGGTCTGGGGTGGAGCTGTTCCCAAACCAAGCTGTGATGCATCCAATGAAATGATTTCTACGGCACACCTGGAGAAGTTGGTGAGGGTTGTTGGGGACATGCCGAACTTCCTGAGCCTTCTGAGGAAGTAGAGGTGTTGGTGTGCTAATGACGTGTGCTAACATGATAGAAAAAAGGCCAGTCCAAGGGGAAGGGGAATTTGATGTTCTTTTGTCTATCCCATTTTGGCTTCTGTACCTGCTTGATATCATGGAAGCTGCAACCCAGCTCTCCACACCCCATTGGTTTCTCTAGGGTACAAGCTCACTGGCTAGTGATCACTGTTGTGCTGTTATGGAGAAATCTCCCAGCTGGGGGAGGAGGGGGGGGACTGTTGCATCTCAACCTTTTGGAGCTGATGCTTCCAATCCCCAGAAAAGCTTGCATTCATTGCGGAGTGACCGTACTGCTTGCCCCATTCTACCCAGCCCTCACAGGCAGCCTCTCTACAGTGAGATATGAAGTGATTCATTCCCGGGGCAAACAACAGTGGCGGACAGGGGGGACAACGGCACTGGGCCCTGTTCTCGCTGGTGTTTAGAAGGATGAGGAGAAGCCTCATTGAAACGAATAGTGAAAGGGCTGGATAGAGTGGATGAGCAGAGGATGTTTCCACTAGTGGGAGAGTCTAGGACCACAGGGCACAGCCTCAGAATCAAAGGGCATTCCTTTTGGAAGGAGATGAGGAGGAATTTCTTCAGTCAGAGGGTGGTGAATCTGTGGAATTCATTGCCACAGAAGGCTGTGGAGGCCAAGTCAATGGATATTTGTAAGACTGAGATTGACAGATTCTTGAGGGGGTTATGGGGAGAAGACAGCAGAATGGGGTTGAGGGAAAGATAGATCTGCCATGATTGAATGGCGGAGTAGACTTGATGGGCCGAATGGCCAAATTCCGTTCCGAGAACTTAAGTACTCATTGTGATCATTGAAACTTAAATGAAAAAGATTATAATTATTTCTGTGTTTTTATTTTGTAGAAGATGATGGGTATGAACAAATATCCAGTGATGAAGATGGAATTGCCGATCTGGAACGTGAAAATTATAAATTGAGCTTTGAGCTTGAGTACACTGTTGAAGATCTGGCCTCTGTGCCTCCCATGGCATATGACCCTTACGATCGAGAGATAGGACCCCCTTTATATTTTAATCCTCCCTATAGGACTAAATATGAGAATGAAATGGTGAGGCTGAAGGATCTTGACCTAGAGAAAGCAGGCATGGGAAATATGGATGCTGCAGTTAAGTTAAAGGAACTTCTTGAACTCTACAAAGATGATAGGGGTGCCAAATGGGTAATGGCTTTGGAAGAGATACCAGGTTTACTCGTTAAAGGTTTAAGTTATGTTCAGCTGTTTGAGCGTGATCAGGACCATCTAAAACAACTTGTGGACTGGACAATGGACGCTTTAAGCCTTCACACAGCTATAACACAGCCCATAGCGTTGAATTTAAGACAGCTTAAGGCTGGGACAAAGCTTGTTTCATCCTTGGCTGAATGTGGGTCTGAAGGAGTTTCAGCCCTTTCAGAGGCAGGCATCATTGACCGACTCTTTGTTCTGCTGTTTGCGGAGCACATGTCGTCTTCGTTGAAGCTAAACACGCTTAAAGCTCTGGATAGCGTGATTAGCATCACGGAAGGGATGGAAGAGTTCTTGAATGCCAGAGTAGAGGAGCAAGAAAAAAGTGGGTATCAAAGATTAATGGAGCTAATACTGACTGATCAAACAGTGAGAGTGGTGACTGCTGGCAGTGCAATAGTTCAGAAGTGCCACTTCTATGAGATTGTATCCGATCTGGAAAAGATGGCCTCGCAGCTGGCAGAACGTACTCCCGTCCCGTCTAATGTCCATGAGGCTGACCACGATGCTAATTCTGGGCGGGAGAAAGGAAGTAAAGATAACGACGAAGGGGACATGGAGACTCCCCACAGATTTGGACCGGTTGTTGGAAGCTTCGAACATTAGTGAAGTGGAAGTGGAAAAACTTGTAAGCATTCTCGATGAACTTCTGCAACTGTTGGAAGCCGCACCTTATTCCATGATACAACCACCTGTTAAGTCATTTCCAACAGCAGCTCGCATCACAGGTCCTCCAGAAAGGGATGATCCTGCACCGTCGCTGTTAAGGTAAGTTTAAAAAAAAAAAAAGTATGTTAAAAATGTAATTAGATTTTAATTTGTTTAGTTTGGAGATGCAGCGCGGAAACAGGGTCTGCACCGACCAATGATCCCCGACGCTAACACTATCCTACACACACGAGGGACAATTTACAATTATACCGAGCCAATTAACCTACAAATGTGTAGGTCTTTGGAGTGTGGGAGGAAACCGGAGATCCTGGAGAAAACCCGTGCAGGTCACGGGGAGAACGTATAAACAACCACCCGTGGTCAGGATCGAGCCCGGATCTCTGACGCTGTCAGGTAACAACTCTACCACCGTGTCACCCAGTTAATTTGAGATTCTGGATTGCTGGGAAGGCAATTGCGTTTGAGAAGAGAGTAGTGAAACGTCGGCATGAATTACTTAAGCTCATCGTATAATGGGACCGTACCTCAGTATGGGCGCTCCATTGATTCTCCGGCAACTGATGGTCCGGCACCTCCTTTCATCCTGACAAAATTCCGACAGCGTTGCATGTGGCGCACGCTCCTTCAGGATTCCCCCAGCCCTGAAGGAGTTTATTGTTTACTACATTGTTAATTCTTTACGTTTCTAGCAGGCCGTGGTGATTTAGAGACATGGGAGGGGTATAATTAGTGAGTCAGAGTAGAGCTAATAGGACTTGATGTTTCAATCCCTGTAGTAAGTCGGCACTCTTGATATTTGCAGTGGGATTGGAGTGGTGAAAGGTAGGGTAGGTACGTCATCGGGGTCATCTGGTGGGCACCCTCCTTTGATGTTTCATTGATAAGCCCACAACATCTCCAGAGGGC
>CM075977.1:7147885-7338017 GCA_038087875.1 Malacoraja senta
TAAGTCTTGAACATTCAGTACTTATTAACGGTGTATTTGTCAAATTTGTGTTCTTTTGATTTCCTGCCAACTTAGCAAAATACAAAGTGCTGGAGGAACTCAATGGGTCAGGCAGCTTCTCTGGAGATCATGGATGGGTGGTGTTTTGGGTCGGGACCGTTCTTCAGACTCCTGTGTAAATGCATTTACCCATTGCCTCGTTTCCCAAGATGAATGGGTGTGTTTCAAAATATCATTACTGACAATTAGGGTCACGGTAGAGTTGCTGCCTTACAGCGCTTGTTTCCGCGCTGTATCTCTAAACTAAACTAAACCTCCTCATTTAAATGATCAATCGTCCTGTGAGTGTCCTATCTCCACTTAGGCTGCAAGGGCCTTGACTTTGAGGTCAAGGGGAATTGGATTCCTGTCTTTGCTTTGTATTGTAACATCTGACATGATATCAATGCAAAACACAAAATGCTAGGGTAACTCGGCGGGTCAGGCAACATCCCTGGAGAACATGGATAGGTAACGTTTCGTGTTGGGACCCTTCTTCATGAGGAGATTTCGCAGTGGAGCAATGAAAATGTGGAAACAAAGAACTGCAGATGCTGGTTTACCAAAGGAAGGCTGCAACATGCTTGAGTAACTCAACAGGTCAGGCAGTATACCTGGAGAACGTATACCAAAGAAAAACACAAAATGGTGGAGTAACTCAGCGGGTCCAGGGATGCTGCCTGACCCGCTGAGTTACTCCAGCATTTTGTGACTTTCCATGGTAAACTAGCATCGGCAGTTCCTTGTTTCTACATGATATCTATGCACCTGTTCTGGGAATGAATATTTAGCCCATATTCTGTTGAATCAAAGTTGTTCCTAGGTCTGGAGAAGACTGTAAAAATAAAACTAATTGTAAACAGGAATAAGCAGCATTCTGGTAATTTATTTGCAAATTTGTGAATGCATTTGGAGAAGTTTATTCAATAGATTAAGTGAAGCAGTTTAATAAAATATTATTGAAATTCTTGTGTTATAGGAAATGGAAATTAATGTGTTTGCATATGACAGAAAAAACGTTTTTTGTTAAAGATGCTAATGAAAATTTAAATTTGGGTTTGGAATATTTGAGTGACTGGTTTTCATAGAATCTGATAGAGGAACTTGGCGAGTCGAGCAGTATCTGTGGAGAGAAATGGGCAGTTGACGTTTCAGGTCGGGATTTTTCATCAGCCTGGATGAAGGATTCTGACCCGAAAGATCAATTGCACTTTTCCTTCCAAAGGTTGCTTGACCTACTGAGTTCCACCGGCAGATTGCTTGTAGTTATTATCTCCTTCCAGTGGGAACTTTGAAACCTCACAGATGGAGTTTATATGGAAGGTAGGGCAGCCTGCATCTTCAAATCATGTGATATTCCCCTCATCCCATCAGTTCAAACCTTTATTGGCAAGAAGCATTCCACTACACCTATGGTGTATGTGACCAATAAAATAACCTTTGAACCTATTGATTGTCGTTGCCTCAGTCAGATGATTAGAATATTGTTTTGTTGTGATTCTATGCATTGTAAGGTGTCCTTGGGTTTTAGAAAGGCGCCAGTAAATAAAATGATTATTATTATTATTATTATTCCCACATTATACTGATTCCTCCTAGAATACAACTTGATTCCCTTTCTACCAGTAGTCTAATGTTGGGATTTCTTTCTCTCCTTTATCATGAGCGATTAGTTTTCACACAGTTTTAATGCTTTACTAGACCAAGTGCAGACCCGTTGGGTCTGCTCCCCCAACGCATCAGTTCCCTTCCCGTAACCCCCACGGGAGGCGTGGGCCTCCAACTCAAGCCGTTCCCGAACGTAAGATTCCAGCAATCCCCTGCCTCCCTCAGCAGTGATCTTTAAAAAAAGTTCCAATTACACTTGCCCTGCATGTTGCAATAGCAATTCGCCCTCCCCCTGCTAGTCGAGCCATTGTGACGTCATCCGTTGAAGGTGGTCGTTTTAAATTCAAAGTATTTTGATTTAAAAAAACTATAATCAATAATAAGTCGAGAAATAAAGCATAAAATGTTCAGTGAAGGTGGTCTCGGTCTAGAGGGGTAAAATGTGAATCAGAATATGTAAAACTTGTGAAAGTTGGCATTATTAAAGCTTTAATCGCAAATAACGTGTCAAAAATAGGATGAAATCTTCAGTGAGACTGATCACTGCTAGCCGAGCCATTGTGATGTCATCAGTTGAAGCTGGTCGTTTTAATTTCAAAGTCTTTTGACTTTTTTAGACTTTTAATCAGTAATGAGTCGAGAATAAGTCGAGAAATAAAGCATAAAATGTTCAATGAAGGTGTCTCAGCCTCGAGGGGGAAAATGTCAATCGGAATATGTAAAAATATAATCGTTACCACGTACTGTCTTTTCGAAGATGTAAAGACAAACACACGCACGCACGCACACACACACCTCAAGGTAGGCAGTCAGTCGGCTTAAAAAAACCCAAATTAAACTGCGCATGCGCAGATTGTTCTCTCCATAAAAATTAAAATAAAGACAGTAACAATTCAATTTGCCCAAGGCTTCCAAGTCTCTTTTATTCTGAATTACTGAATGGATGGGGGGTGAAGGGTGATGGCAGGTGGAGAGATGGTGGGAAAAACGAGAGCACAGGGAAAAGTTGAATTGGTTGTCATCTTATTGAATGACAACACTTGTTCAAGGGACCAATTGGGGGGAGAGTTCCTTTCACAGCGTGTGGAGAGTCTGGCCAGGGGTAAAGTTGCGGGGAGGGCAGGAGTGTTGAGAAGGAGGGGGTCGGGGATAATGCCAGTAACTCACTCACTCACCGCTGCTGCGGCGCTCCGGACGCGGAGCCACCGCATTGTGGCCGGGGATGGAAACAGCTCGGGTACCTGCGAGCGGCTGCCGGGACCCGACAGCAGAACTGGCCGCCACTTCAGCGCCTTCTGTCAGCCAGCTCACCTCTGGCAGTGCTCTCCGTCTGAACACCTCTCACCTGCCGCTCGCCGACTTCGCTCATGTCAGCCATTTCCCGGAAATCCTTAAATTCCCACAGCCGAGTAACCTCAATCGTGCTGTCGGAAATTTAAGGATTTGCGGGAAGCGTCTGACATGAGTGAGGCCAGTGAGCGGCAGTAGAGAGGTTTTTAGATGGAGAGCTGCCGGAGGTGAGCGGGGGCTGGCAGAAGGCGCTGAGGTGGCGGCCGGTTCAGCTGTCCGGCCCGGCAGCCGCTCACAGCCACCCGAGCTACTTCTCGCCCCCTGCCTCATTGCGTTGGCTCCGTGCAAGGAGCGTCGCAAGTGGCATGATCCCGATCCCCTCTTTCACAACGCTCCTGCCCTCCCCGCAACTTTACCCCGGGCCAGACTCCCTAATCGCTGTGAAAGGAACTCTCTCCCCCCCCCCCCCCCCCCCCCAACCCCGGGAAATACGGTATTTAAAAACATATTGCACCAAGAAATGTGCTTACCACATTATTGGTGCACAAATTCCATTCTTCTCTCTTTGTTTCCCAAGATACACTTCGGATAATAGCAATCCATATTTGAAAAACCCACCAAGAAACTAACGCTGCGCATGCACAGTAGGCTGCTGCGCCTGCGCAGTACAGCAAAGGCAGAATTTCTGCTGCATTCAGCCCCGCTTGTCATTGACGGCTTGAAGCAGCGCCGACGGCACGTGGGCTGCACAGACCTTCGCGTGTTGCAGGTGCTGCGGTTGAAAGGCACAGAGAATTATGCCTACCTAAGAGATCGATCTCTTAGATAGGCATAATTCTCCCATGCCTTTACTGTTTATATTTAGTAATTACCATTTTATAATATTAGTCAGGGTAGGCAGTGCCTACTTTGCCTACCCTGATGGCATGTGCCTGACACGCACACACGTGCGTGCACACGCGCACACACATACACACACGTACAAGATCAGACTTAATAAGTATATGATGTATCATTCTTAACTCATTGTATGTCATGTCACTTGCGGGCGGAGCACCAAGGCAAATTCCTTGTATGTGAATACTTGGCCAATAAACTTATTCATTCATTCATACACAATGTTCCTGACATTTTGAATTTGTAATTTGCTCCTAGTTTTACAAAACTTGTTTTGACCGTGCTGCGTTTTTCTCTCTTGCACGACACACATCCTTTAATGCAATGTACTCCGAGGCACCCACTTGCAAGTGAAAAGCATTGTTATGCTACGATACGAGATAATTTTATTTATCCAGAAGGGAAATTGGCCTGCCAACAGTCATAAAACACAATAAGATACATGAAACATGAAATTAAAGTGACGAGTGGAAAGGATTGGGAATGTGCAAAGATTGGTGAGGTGGGGGGAGGGGAGTCAGTCTACCCCACGACAGAAGGGGGAGGATGTTGTACAGTTTGATAGCTACAGGGAAGAAGGATTTCCTGTGGTGTTCTGTACTGCATCTTGGTGGAACCAGTCTTGCTGAAGGTACTCCTCAGATTGACCAGTGTGTCAGGGAGGGGGTGAGCTTTTATTATCCAAAATGCTCTGCAGTTTGAGGTGGATAATGCAAGTGTCCACCAAGCATTATGTTGTGCTGGATAATGCATTCAAAACCTAAGGAATTACTACTTTTTAAATTTTCTGCAACATTTACATTTCTAATGTAAGGTGGTAACTTTATAAATGATCAATATTTCTCTAACAGTTTTTAAGGAAAATAATTTTTAAGGTCATTTATTTGTAACTATTTACATTTTTCTAAACACAGCTTAAATCCCTTCTGCTTCTGTCTTTTTGTACCATGTCCACTTGCTTTTCTGTATAGTATAATTTACAGTGCTTTTATTAATTAAAAGCCAGTGAAATGCAGAAATATAACTGCATATGGCAATGTCAACTATATTAAACCTGACATTTTTAATGTAGATGTGGTTGATTGGTGATATGTGGACAATTCATCAGCTTTGAAGACTCTCTTAGCAAAGCTTATGCAACTGTCAGGTTATTACAATTGCTATTCATTTCTATTTCCTCCACCTCCATTTTCATTAGACAGAGGGTGATGAATCTGTGGAATTCATTGCCCCAGATGGCTGTGGAGGCCAGCCAATGGATATTTTTTTAGGCACAGGTAGATATTGATTAGTACAGGTGCCAGGGGTTATGAAGAGAATGCCAGAGAACGGGGTTAGGAGGGAGAGATAGATCTGCCATGATTGAACGGCGGAGTAGACTTGATGGGCCGAATGGCCTAATTCTGCTCCTATCACTTATGAACTTATGAACAATCCACTCATCCATCCACTCTCAGCCTAGTAGTGTTTGCTCAAGTGCAGAATTTGTGGATTCCAAACTTCTGAAATGGAGAAACAAATTATTGGTACTAATTGTAGTCATTGCAAATGATACATTTTTCAATTTGTGTGTAATGTGATGCATATCAATTTATTTCAAATTCCAGGGATACAAAGTCCAGAAAATCAGTTGCGTGCAATTATGCATGCATGCTTATTTTGCTAACAGTGCAGTCCACCCACGATGGACAAATGCTGGAGCAGCATTCAGCTGGGCTACTGAGACTCTGCAAAGCTGACGATACCAACCCCAAACTTCAGGGTAAGATCATTCTAATCATTTTCTCTCAACACATTCTCTACGTTCTATCCAGAGATGCTGCTTGTCCCGATGAGTTGCTCCAGCTTTTTGTGTCGATCTTCGATATACATGTTTGATGCTGAATCATGTTCTTAACTTTGTAGAAGGTTATATGGGTGGGTTGGGTGGCTTTGCTGTTAACACCACCTCTTCCCTGGCTATCAGCACAGGGGTTCTCATTGAAACATATAAGATTGTTAAGGGCTTGGACACACTAGAGGCAGGAAACACGTTCCCGATGTTGGGGGAGTCCAGAACCAGGGGCCGCAGTTTAAGAACGAGGAGTAAGCCATTTAGAATGGAGACGAGGAAACACTTTTTCTCACAGAGAGTGGTGAGTCTGTGGTATTCTCTGCCTCAGAGGGCGGTGGAGGCAGGTTCTCTGGATGCTTTCAAGAGAGAGCTAGATAGGGCTCTTAAAAATAGCGGAGTCAGGGGATATGGGGAGAAGGCAGGAACGGGGTACTGATTGGGGATGATCAGCCATGATCACATTGAATGGCGGTGCTGGCTCGAAGGGCCAAACGGCCTACTCCTGCACCTATTATCTATTGTCTATTGTCTAATACTGTCACATGTGCAAATGCACAGTGAAATTATTTTCCTACAAACAGTCCAGTAAAGTATTGTATAGGAATGTCTGAAGAAGGGTCTCGATCTGAGACGACACCCATTCCTTCTCTCCAGAAATGCTGCCTGTCCCGCTGAGTTACTCCAGCATTTTGTGTCTATCTTCCAGTAACGTATTGCCCTACCCAAGCACATTCCGATTAGCAAAGCATACAGAAATAGTCCACTGAGTCCGCATGCATGAGATGCCATGTTTTGCCGCCATTTTCAGAGTCCAGTCCACACTCTAGTTCTCGTGAGCATTGCCCAGTCAAGACAAGCCCCAGGGCAGGTCAAGGCTGCGTGCACAGACCCCAGCTCTACTTTTGAGGAAAAAATAGTTATAACCATAGAACAAAGTCTTTATAATTCAGCATCTGTGATGTTATAATTCAGCATCTGTGATGGCACTGTATGTATGCAATATAATGTTGTTTTAAGAATCTTTACATATTGTGTTTTAAAGAATAGCATGAGCATGATTTAGAGTGTGATTTTTAACCAGTTTATTGGACTGAAGCTACCCAAAATTGTCTTGTGCCGCATCTAACAATAAACTTAATTTAAACATTTGTAATGTTTTGGGAATTACTAAACATAAGTTGCAGAATGTAAGAGTTTAGGAATCCTATATCAGGTGATATATTTTTCCTTCAATTGTTCTTGATTTTTAGAATTAAGTAAATGGGTGGAGCCACTGAAAAATCTGAAGTTTGAAATAAATTGTATTCCTACACTTCTTGAATATATCAAACAGGTGAGTTGCATGTTAGATGTCTGTTTTCTATTGCTCATTCATAAAAATTGCGGTGATGGTTCCGCTATATTTTCATTTTGTTTTTATTTATCGATAAACCAATTATGAAGTTGTACGTTATGGAAGCGGGCCCAACCCATCCATCCCCACCCAACAAGTTGCCCACGTGAACTCCAACCAGTGCTTCTAGAGCTGCATGCGAGTAATCCTCCTCCTGAAATCTAAGGATAAACTATTCCTGTATTTTTAGTTTAAGCTTTTAAGTACGATTGCATACTAACTGATAGATAATTAAGATTAAACTAATGAGTACATACCTAAGTCATGTTTGCATTTACAAAGGCGCTGAAATTTGTAGACGAGGAGCTAGTCTAACTAGTTTATACAGTGGTTTGCAAAAGTTTTCATACCCCTTGAACTTTTCCACATTTTGTCACGTTACAACCACAAACGTAAATGTATTTTATTGGGATTTTATGTGATAGACCAACACAAAGTGGTGCATAATTGTGAAGTGGAAGGAAAATGATATATGGTTTTCAAATTTTTTTACAAATAAAAAACTGAAAAGTGTCGTGTGCAAAAGTATTCAGCCCCCCTGAGTCAATACTTTGTAGAACCACCTTTCGCTGCAATTACAGCTGCAAGTCTTTTGGGGTATGTCTCTACCAGCTTTGCACATCTAGAGACTGACATTTTTGCCCATTCTTCTTTGCAAAATAGCTCAGCTCAGTCAGATTGGATGGAGAGCGTCTGTGAACAGCAATTTTCAAGTCTTGCCAGAGATTCTCAATTGGATTTAGGTCTGGACTTTGACCGGGCCATTCTAACACATGAATATGCTTTGATCTAAACCATTCCATTGTAGCTCTGGCTGTATGTTTAGGGTAGTTGTCCTGCTGGAAGGTGAACCTCCGCCCCAGTCTCAAGTCTTTTGCAGATTCTAACAGGTTTTCTTCCAAGATTGCCCTGTATTTGGCTCCATCAATCTTCCCATCAACTCTGACCAGCTTCCCTGTCCCTGCTGAAGAAAAGCATCCCCACAGCATGATGCTGCCACCACCATGTTTCACAGTGGGGATGGTGTGTTCAGGGTGATGTGCAGTGTTAGGTTTCCGCCACACATAGCGTTTTACATTTAGGCCAAAAACTTCAATTTTGGTCTCATCTGACCAGAGCACCTTCCTCCACATGTTTGCTGTGTCCCCCACATGGCTTGTGGCAAACTGCAAACGGGACTTATGGCTTTTTTTCAACAGTGGCTTTCTTCTTGCCACTCTTCCATAAAGGCCCGATTTGTGGAGTGCACGACTAATAGTTGTCCTGTGGACAGATTCTCCCACCTGAGCTGTGGATCTCTGCAGCTCCTCCAGAGTTACCATGGGCCTCTTGGCTGCTTCTCTGATCAATGCTCTCCTTGCCCGGCCTGTCAGTTTAGGTGGACGGCCATGTCTTGGTAGGTTTGCAGTTGTGCCATACTCTTTCCATTTTCGGATGATGGATTGAACAGTGCTCCGTGAGATGTTCAAAGCTTGGGATATTTTTTTATAACCTAACCCTGCTTTAAACTTCTCCACAACTTTATCCCTGACCTGTTTGGTGTGTTCCTTGGGCTTCATGATGCTGTTTGTTCACTAATGTTCTCTAACAAACCTCTGAGGCCTTCACAGAACAGCTGTATTTATACTGAGATTAGATTACACACAAGTGGACTCTATTTACTAATTAGGTGACTTCTGAAGGCAATTGGTTGCACTGGATTTTATTTAGGGGTATCAGAGTAAAGGGGGCTGAATACGTTTGCACGCGACACTTTTCAGTTTTTTATTTGTAAAAAAATTTGAAAACCATGTATCATTTTCCTTCCACTTCACAATTATGCACCACTTTGTGTTGGTCTATCACATAAAATCCCAATAAAATACATTTACGTTTGTGGTTGTAACGTGACAAAATGTGGAAAAGTTCAAGGGGTATGAATACTTTTGCAAGCCACTGTATGTGGTTGTACCTACATTTAATTAAATGGCTTTAATCATGCTTACCCATCCTGTTCTATTGTCTTTCATCTGCCTATCCAATCCAACGTTAATTGTTGACGCTCATTTTGCCATAACTTTAAGTGAATTCCAAGTTTATTTTCTTTTTTAAATCTTAGCATTTAATGAATGTTGCCTCATTCCAGGTTCTGAGCTATTGGAAAAAAAACATGGTTCAATCGAACTGATCTGTACAAAAAATAACTAGTTTCAAGTAGGATAACATTAAGATGAAACTGGTTACATTTTTGAATAGTTGTTATACGGATGGGAAATATTTGGAGAAGCTAAAAGCATTAGTACCCTGCAAAACAAACAATTTTGCTGTGACATGACACGTGATAATATAGTATCCTTCATTAATTCATTGATAGTACTGTCAAGGACTGTTTAGGCCATTCTTGTAACTGTATGCAACCAATAAAATATGAAACCGACAATTCAGTCCAGGAACAAGCCAAGCAGGGTTCACTATTTTTAGATGTGTTGCAGTGGGTAAAGACCCTTCTACAGCACACTGAGTCTACGCCATCCAACAATCGCCCGTACATTAGTTCTATCCTATCCACACCAGGGACAATTAACACAAGCTAATAAGCCAACAAACCACGTCTTTGGAATGTGGGAGGAAACCGGAGCACCCGGAGAAAACCCATGAGGTTATAGGGAGAACATGCAAACTCTGCAGAGACAGCACTAGTCAGGATCGAACTCTGGCACTGTAAGGCAGCAAATCTACCGCTGCACCATTGTGCCTCCCCTAAAGTGTTTAAATAAGGTTGATGGTCATGGTTGGTAAAGTGGAAAACTGTGAACAAGACTGATGGATATAATTTAAAAGGTCACCGCATGAGTCCACAGCTTTGTGTCCAGAATAAGAGGTTTGGATAATTCAGTATTTTCACCGAGTGTTTAAAATTTGGTTTGTTTATAAATCTGCAAAGTGATTGCTTTCCAAGAAAAAATTGTCATTATCAGTGATATTTTTTAAATATTTTATTTATCAGATGTATAGATGATAGTTATATGATAAATTCTTTCAATTATCTGCCAGATCAGATTAAAATTATTTAGCCTAAGCATTTTCATATTTAGCGTAACCAGTTTCATCTTGTGTTTTCAGAACCTGGATAATTTAACCATTCAGATGACTCAGGAAGGTGCTGGATTAACCACCGCTCTACGTATTCTTTGCCACATTGCCTGCCCCCCTACCCCCCTTGAAGGTATGATACTTGATCACAACAATAAAATGGTATTAAAAAAACAAACAATTGCTGGACGAACTCAGCAACATTTGTGGGCGATATGTCTCGACCCAAAATGTCGCCTATTCCTTCTCTCCAGAGATGCTGCCTGACCTGCTGAGTTACTCCACCATTTTGGGATGGAAGATTGCAACCTTCACGTGGTCCGCCCTGTTTCGACTAATGCAATCAAGTCGACGTTCACAAACGGAAGATCAAATAGAACAAGTTGTCCAACAACTTTAGGCTGTGCACGCCACACGAAAGAAGAAGAAGTCCACCATTTTGTGTCTATCTTCCCTATATCAGAACTAAGATTGCAGAGGCATGATAGCTGGTTATCTGGTGTAGGAAAGAACTACAGATGCTGGTTTAAATCGAAGGGTCGACACAAAATGCTGGAGTAATTCAGCGAGACAGGCAGCATCTCTGGAGAGAAGGAATGGGTGACTTTTCGGGTCGAGACCCTTCTTCAGATCGTTATCTTCCATCCTCACTCTCAGGCCTTATGCAATATCTTGACTTAATGGCAAGTTGCTCTTCCCATCTATGATGATACTTGATCCACGGATCTTCAGCAGTTTGTGATTTGCACTAAATCTCAATATTATCTCTCCATTTTGTCTTCATAGAACGGTAATTATGTTTCAATATACTGTTGACTACAGCTGATTTTATCTCTTAAAAAGCATAACTTAATTTTAATCTATTTCAACTTAAATTTTTACATAGAGCACAGAATAATTTAATATGAAGTAGATAGTATATTTACTCACATTCCTCGGAATTGGGGATTATTACATGGATAGGATGGGATGCGGGCAAATGGAACTAGCTTAGATGGAGTATCACACATAGAAAATAGGTGCAGGAGTAGGCCATTCAGCCCTTCGAGTCGGCACCGCCATTCAATATGATCATCCAAAATCAGTACCCTGTTCCTGCTTTTTCCCCATATCCCTTGATTCTGTTAGCCCTAAGAGCTCAATATAACTCTCTCTTGAAAACATCCAGTGAATCCATTGCCTTCTGTGGCAGAGAATTCCACAGATTCACAACTCTCTGGGTGAAAACGTTTTTCCTCATCTCAGTCCTAAATGGCCTACCCCTTATTCTTAAACTGTGATCCCTAGTTCTGGATTCCCCCAACATCGGGAACATATTTCCTGCATCGAGCCTGTCCAATCCTTAAAAATGTTATATGTTACTATAAGATCCCCTCTCCTTCTAAATTCCAGTGAATACAAGCCCAATCGATCCATTCTTTCCTCATATGTCAGTCCCGCCATACTGGGAATTAATCTGGCGAACCTACGCAGCACTCCCTCAATAGCAAGAATGTCCTTCCTCAAATTAGGAGACCAAAACTGCACACAATACTCCAGGTGTGGTCTCACCGGGGTCCTGTACAACTGCAGTAGGATCTCCTTGCTCCTAAACTCAAATCGTCTCGCAAGGAAGGCCAGCATGCCATTAGCTTTCTTCACTACCTGCTGTTCCCTCGTCCAAATCGTTAATATATTTTATAAATAACGGGTCCCAGCACCGAGCCTTGCGGCACCCCGCTAGTCACTGCCTGCCATTCTGAAAAGGACCCGTTAATTCCTACTCTGTTTCCTGTCTGCCAACCAGTTCTCTATCCATATCAATACCCTACCCCCAATACCATGTGCTCTAATTTTGCACACTGATCTCTTGTCAAAGGCTTTTTGACAGCCCAGATACACCACATCCACCGGCTCTCCCTTAATCATTCTACTTGTTACATCCTCAAAAAATTCCAGAAGATTAGTCAAGCAGACTAAATAATGATCAATGCCTTCAGCTTCACCACTATCGTGGTGACACCGGTGCCAAAGAAAAGCAAGGTTCCATTAATACTCATTTGTTTAGCACCTTGTGGTGTAAAAAAAAAATCATTCCGACTACATTTCATTATACAAGCAAGCAGTTTATTTTAACTTGTTATATCTTCCTGGTAACTTCAGACAACATCCTTTAAAACTCTTTAAGAGATGAAAGTGCAAAGTCAAATGTTGTTTGCAACAGCTTCATTCGCACTGGCACCAGAAAGGCTGTGATTTTAACACTTGCTGCAATAAATATATCTGTACATAAAATTATGAGATTCTAACTAATTGGCTTTTAAAATGGGTTCAAGTCACATTCAATAATGATAATGTAGTGAGTAAAAAGATCATTTTTCTTTGAACAAGCTATGTGATTGACTTTTATTTTCTTTCACTAGGTCAGCAGAAAGATCTTAAATGGAACCTTGCCGTTATTCAATTGTTTTCAGCAGAAGGAATGGACATCTTTATTCGGATTCTGCAAAAACTAAACAGCGTCCTAATACTGCCCTGGAGGTTACATGCCAATATGGGAACGACGTTACAGAGGATTATGATCCTGTCCATTACAAGATGTACCCTTTCCCTCTTAAAGGCAATGTTGACAGAACTTCTGAGAGGGGGGTCGTTTGAATTTAAAGATGTTCGTATTCCTACTGTTTTGGTCACCCTCCATATGGTCCTTTGCTCCATCCCTTTGTCTGGTCGACTGGATGACGAAGAACAAAAGATTCAAAATGACATCGTTGATGTTCTGCTTACGTTTACTCAAGGCGTCAATGAACAGGTCGCTTATTCTGAAGAGTCCCTGGCAAACAACACGTGGTCGCTAATGTTGAAGGAAGTCCTTTCCTTTGTACTGAAAACCCCCGAAGGATTTTTCTCGGGAATGTTACTGCTTTCAGAACTTTTGCCCTTTCCATTGCCCATGCAAACAACACAGGTGAGATTAGTATCAGAACTTGCTGTGAAATGTCAAGTAATTTTTGAACACTCTTCAAAGGTGCACAGATCAGTTTAGGTGGCGTAGCAGTCCAGTTACTGTCTTACAGTACCAGAGACTCGGGTTCGATCTTGACTAAGAGTGCTGTCTGTATAGAGTTTATGTTCTCCCTTTGACCGCGTGGATTTTCTCTGGGTGCTCCGGTTTCCTCCCACACTCCAAAGACACGCAGGTTTGTACATTAATTGGCTTCTGTAAATTATCCCTAGTGTGTAGGATGGTGATCTCTAGTCCGCGCGGACTCGGTGTGCCGAAGGACCTGTTTCCACGCTGAATCTCTTTTAGACTTTAGTCTAAATACCAACTATATGGGAAATGATCTGATGACTAGAAAATCTCTGATACCTAGCCCACTAAAGAAGATTAATTTCAAATGAAATCAATATTTGAAACATTGTTCAAAAAGCATGAATCTGCAGATGCTGTAAGTCCAAAAATAAAACCCCAAACACTGCCTATACTCATCAGGTCAGGTCAGACAGTATCTGTCATGGGAGACAGAGTTTTATTAACCCTATTTTTAAAATGTATTAATTTGTTTTTTTTAACCTTTGATTTGTGTTTTTTTTTATTTGACAGCCGATTTCAGCGGAAGGCATGGCTGTTGCACTGAATACCCGAAAACTGTGGAGCATTCACCTTCAGATCCAGGCCAAGTTTTTGCAGGAGATAGTACGTTCTAGCTTCGGATCTACCTGCCAGCCTTTACAACAGCTTCTCCGGCGTGTGTGCATGCAACTCTGTGATCTGGCTTCTCCCACGGCTCTGCTCATCCTGAGAACTGTATTAGATCTGATTATTGAAGAAATAAGCAGGTAATTTGTTTTTTAAGTGCTCCGTGTAATTTTACCTGATTTATGGTGGTGTCACCTTTGTGCTTTGTTCATGAAAAGCTGCTAAGGAATATTAAAAAAAAATATGATCAAAGTAATTTGGATTTCCAAGACAAAATTTAAGGGCCACATTTATTTGCTCAAGGTCAGCACAATTATATTTGTTTTGGAGCCTTTTAAGACGGGTAAGGAGTTATTTGTTGCACTAGTTTTGTTTATTATTGGCACGTGTACCAGGGTACGGTGAAAAGCTTTTGTTTGCGTGTAATCCAGTCACAGAAAAGACTGATTACAATCAAGGTGCTATGATTACACTGACTGATTACAATCAAGGTGCTATGATTACACTGACTGATTGCATTGTATATGATTATAATCAAGCCGTCCACAGTACACCGATACAGGGCACAACATGTAGTGCAAGGTAAATTAAAGATGAGGTCGATGTCAGGACTTTCATACGAAGAAAGACTGGATAGACTCGGCTTGTACTTGCTAGAATTTAGAAGATTGAGGGGGGTTCTTATAGAAACTTACAAAATTCTTAAGGGGTTGGACAGGCTAGATGCAGGAAGATTGTTCCCGATGTTGGGGAAGTCCAGAACAAGGGGTCACAGTTTAAGGATAAGGGGGAAATCTTTCAGGACTGAGATGAGAAAAACATTTTTCACACAGTTGTGAATCTCTGGAATTCTCTGCCACAGAAGGTAGTTGAGGCCAGTCCATTGGCTATATTTAAGAGGGAGTTAGATGTGGCCCTTGTGGCTAAAGGGATCAGGGGGTATGGAGAGAAAGCAGGTACAGGATACTGAGTTGGATGATCAGCCATGATCATATTGAATGGCCGAAGGGCCGAATGGCCTACTCCTGCACCTCTTTTCTATGTTTCTATGAAGGGAGGTCAGGACCACACTCTAGCTGATGAAAGGATCGTTCAGTTGCCTGATAACAGCTGGAAGTAACTGTCCCTGAAGCTGGAGTGCTTTCAAATAATTAAAGACTCATGATTTTTTGTTTCCTCACAGTCCTGCAGAAGGGAAAGAGAAGACCGTCACTGCTCAGACTGCACGGCTGCTGGCATTACTGGATTCTTTAGCCTCCCATGGAGCTTGTAAGGCTGCTCTCCTACACCTTTTGAGTGGAGCCAGCAAGGGTGACGAGAGGTTTGCAGAAGTATTTCGAGGGATGCTGGAATTGTTACGGACCGTGGTCAACAACGTTCATCATCAACACTGCGCTGAGTATATTGCTTCTGTTGTGCAGTCCCTCTGCGACCAGGTAATCTTTTAGTTAAAAAGTTAAATATTGATTCATTTTTACAATTTATCCTGCAGATTTAAATAAAGATCCATTTTCTTATTGTAGAAAGAAGGGACTGTGTAGAAACAAGGAACTGCAGATGCTGGTTTATACCAAAGATAGACACAAAGTGTTGGAGTAACACAGCGGGTCAGGCAGCATCACTTTCTCCAGAGATGATGTCTGACCTGCTGAGTTGCTCCAGCACTTTGTGTCTATCCTTTTTCTTATTGTTAGGTTTTTGACAACTCCGCACTTTTCCTATCACAAATCATTGCCTTCATGTTGCTCCTGTAATGGTGAGCTGGCAGTATTGGTGCATTGGCTGTCAGAACTTAGCATGAGATATATATCCTCCTAAATGACTTTTTTGTTTTCTGTGTTTCTCACTGAATCACTGTTCCTTCCGGTTGCAACTATTTTTGTTTTTAAATTAAATCTGTATTTCAGCACCTGTCTTAAAGGGGGAAAGTAGTTAGATAAATTCAAAGCTTATGGGAAGAAGGCAAGAGAATTTGAGAGGGAAAGATGGATCAGTCATGATGGAATGGCGGAGTGGACTCGATGGGACAAATGGGCTAATTCTGCTCCTTTGACATGAACTTATTAGTTGAGTACAGTATTTGTGCTCTGATATCTAGCCCACGTGTATCTTTTCACAGTAATAAAAATAAAAATGAAATGCAGTGATTGCAAAAAACATAAATAAAAGTGACGTTTGAAAATACTCAGTGGGTCAAATTACATCTCCAGAGAGAGAAACAAGTGACATTTTATTTTGATGATCTATATGGGTTATGATGAGTAGTCATTAATCTGAGGCATGACCTCTCACTGTTGCAGTTGCTGCCTGAATTATTGAACATTGGTTTCATTCTTTTTAAAAAAAAATTTTTATCAACCTAAAAGGCTGTTTGAATAGGTCACATTTATTCAGTTTCTCAGTTGTGTCTGTCTAACGATATAGTCTTCTCTTTGGCAGATGATGGAATACAGAGCTGGAGGATCTCAGCGGGTCAGGCTGTATCTTTGGAGGACATGGATAAGTGACGTTTTTGAACATCGGTCCCAACCTGAAACTTTGCCTATCCATGTCTTCCACAGATGCTGCCTGACTTGCTGAGTTTCTCCAGCACTTTGTGTTCCACACTAGATTCCAGCATCTGCAGTTCCTTGTATCTACATTGAGCTGATATACCCATTTGAAGAAGGGTCTCGACCCGAAACGTCGCCCATTCCTTCTCTCCAGAGATGCTGCCTGTCCCACTGAGTTACTCCAGCTTTTTGTGGCCACCCATTTTACCCATTGCCAATTTCTATTCTTCTGACCAAGGCTCTAATTGCTGGTTCTTCCTCGAACATATCTTTTCAAAATGCATTTGTTAGGGCCGAATGGCCTACTCCTGCACCTATTTTCTATGTTTTCTATGTTAATATAAATGTGGTAATTTATGTGTAGTTATTAGTTAGCCCTTCAATAAGGAGTTAATTTGAGTGTATAGTTTGAAATTACGGCTTTAATGCGTGCAATAAAAACTTTCAATGGTTCTAATGCTCTTTTCATTCCGACCACCCTGTGCAGGACATTTCACTGATCTTGAATAATTCAACTGAGGGATCTGGTTCTGACCTGGAGCAGTTGTCTAATTCCCTGCCAAGTGGAGAATTTCTGTCATCAATTTGTGATACCTTCTTGCAAACACTGGCTAATAATGAGACCACGTTTGCCACAGTTCTTACTTGCCTCAGGACCATGATATTTTTAACGGAACATGAATACGGGTTTTTCTATTTGAAGAGGTAACGAAGCAAATTAAAATATTTGACTTTAATATTCTCAAGCTGCCAATTAGGAAAATGACATGCAGTGGATTTGATGAGTCAACTATCAATGGTGAAGAAATTTACTCAAATTGAATGAATCTGTTATGCAATATTTAAGAACTAAAAATAATAAGCTGGTTATCCTCTTTGCATCTATACCTGGCCCATTTGATTACCTTAGAAGATGAGTTTGAATTCCAAAATAGGATGGTGGGTGTATGGACCAAGCTGCCAGAGGAGGTAGTTGAGGCAGGTACTATCTCAATATTTAAGAAACAGTTCGACCGATCCATGGATAGGACAGGCTTAGAGGGATATGGACCAAACGCAGGTAGGTGGGACGAGCGTAGCTGGGACATGTTGGCCAGTGTGGGCAAGTTGGGCTCTGACTCATAGCCAAGGATAGAAAATAGGTGCATGAGGAGGCCATTCGGCCCTTCGAGCCAGCACCGCCTAATTTGAGCTTTACATAATTGTACAGGAGACATCAAGTTTAGCCAAAGATTGATTGCAAGTTCAGTTACCTGTCTGTTTATATGTTCAGTGTCTCTTGATACTAAATGAAGGTTGACATTTTGCTGCAACTCTGTGTGCTAACCGTTGACGCGTGAAACTCTACATTGAGGTGGATCAGATGCTTCCAATTTTGTTAAAATATCATCACTTCACATACAGTTATACTCTTGCCTATCAGTTGTCATCTCATTCTGCCAGTAGATCTATGCATCTTT
The DNA here is from genome assembly GCA_038087875.1 of Malacoraja senta. Lineage (NCBI taxonomy): Eukaryota > Metazoa > Chordata > Chondrichthyes > Rajiformes > Rajidae > Malacoraja > Malacoraja senta. The sequence goes on from CM075977.1 coordinate 7,165,713, forward strand.
ATAGTTTTCCACACCTCTCAATATTTTTTTGCTTCTGTTCAAAATGTTGTCATCATTCTCTGAGCTCTTAAATCATATTAATTTTTCTGTAAAATGAGCAGCCTCAACACTGAGTAGAACTTCTCAATAAACACTCCATCCTGAAAAGATTTCTTTAGCTTCTTTCTTTGCTTCTCAACCTCCAACTGCCTCTAGTTCGACATTAGAAACATAAAAACATAGAAAATAGGTGCAGGAGTAGGCCATTCGGCCCTTCGAGCCTGCACCGCCATTCAATATGATCATGGCTGATCATCCAACTCAGTATCCTGTACCTGCCTTCTCTCCATACCCCCTGATCCCTTTAGCCACAAGGGCCACATCTAACTCCCTCTTAAATACAGCCAATGAACTGGCCTCAACTACCTTCTGTGGCAGAGAGTTCCAGAGATTCACCACTCTCTGTGTGAAAAATGTTTTTCTCATCTCGGTCCTAAAGGATTTCCCCTTAATCCTTAAACTGTGACCCCTTGTCCTGGACTTCCCCAACATCGGGAACAATCTTCCTGCATCTAGCCTGTCCAACCCCTTAAGAATTTTGTAAGTTTCTATAAGATCCCCCCTCAATCTTCTAAATTCTAGCAAGTACAAGCCGAGTCTGTCCAGTCTTTCTTCATATGAAAGTCCTGACATCTCAGGAATCAATCTGATGAACCTTCTCTGTACTCCCTCTATGGCAAGAATGTCTTTCCTCAGATTTGGAGACCAAAACTGTACGCAATACTCCAGGTGTGGTCTCAACACACACACCTGTGGTCTCCAGGTGTACAACTGCAGTAGAACCTCCCTGCTCCTATACTCAAATCCTTTTGCTATGAATGCTAACATACCATTTGCTTTCTTCACTGCCTGCCTACTTTCAAATACTGGTGTACCATGACACCCAGGTCTCGTTGCATCTCCCCTTTTCCTAATCGGCCACCATTTATGTCGACATTGTTCTACATTTTATCTCTGTTACCTTCTCCCAGCTAACAATGATCTATTCTACATTTTCCTCGATCTCCATTCCCTTTGCCCTGTTTTCACACCCTCACACATCCTTATCCATGTATCCCACTCCCCCCTGACGTCAGTCTGGAGAAGGGTCTCGACCCAAAACGTCACCCATTCCTTCTCTCCAGAGACACCGCCTGTCCCGCGGAGTTACTCCAGCATTTTGTGTCTACTAATTCTACATTTCCAATTTTCTTCTTTGTCTGTCTCATCTTTTAAGCTTTCTGAATCAAATAGTGATTGAAAAATGTAAATTAATATTTTACATTTTTTGAATGGCATAGACTGCAGCATGTGTCGCTAATGTGGATTTACACAGTTTTTGTGCAGAAGACATAATGATAAATATAACCTAGTGTCATTATTTTACCACATTTAGATCTTATTCGTCTGGCTAGCATTTTTAACTTTACCTAAAATTCATGTTTAGATGGCCCATAGTGAAATAATAAATCATGATAATGCTTAATTTTGAGTGTGTAATTAGGTTACATGTTTTAATTATTTTTCCTTCAAATAGTGCTTTGAAACAATTTAATAACGGCCTTTACTCTCTGCTAAAACGTGTGGTTCATAATTTCAACAAAGAAATGGCTGAGTTGGCATCCACATTACTGGATTTTCTACGGCAGATCATAAATACAGACAGTTTGGTAAGTGGGAATATATTTTGTTTTACCAATACAGCTTAAAAATAAAAGGAATTGCAACAATTGCATTTAGTGTTATGTTTCTCTACGTGGCATAATACGTGGGAGTGATTGTTCCATCCTGTTACTGGAAAATCAGGTTGTATTCTTTGTTTAGAGTTTTTGGTTTTTTTTCAACTCTTGGCCCATTTGAAGCATCTTGAATCAAATTGTGCTAGATCAACACAATTTGAGTCGCACGGCGTTCGAGCTGCCGCCTCACATTGACAGAGACCCAGGTTTGATCCTGATCCAGAGTTTGTACGTTCTCCTTGTGATCGCGTGGCTTTTTTCTGGGTGCTCCGGTTTCCTTCCACACGCCAAAGACATGCAAGTTTGTGGGTTCAGTGCCCCCTAGTGTGTAGGGAGTGGATTGGAAAGTGGGATACCAAGACAGACGTGAAGCTCACCGTTTGACCTGTTTATACAAAATGTTAAATGGTCAGCTCGACATAGATTACAAGACCTACACCAAACCCAAACCAATTAGGAGCAGACGATGGCATTCAATCCAATTTGAGATACCAGCTACCAAGACAGATGTGTACAGCAATTCGTTCTTCCCCCACACAATTAAAGCATGGAATAATCTCCACCCTACTTTAGTTACCCAACCAGGTGCAACTAAATTTAAAGTAGCTCTTTCTTCCCAAAAACCCTTTCTGGCTTAAGTCCTCCCTCCACCACCTCCAGTTTAAATTCCATTTTGGAATATTTTGGAGGACCAAGAACCAAGAACCATAGAACTAGTGTGAATGGATGATCTTGTGTGGGCTCAGTGGGCTTGTTACCACACAATCTCTAAACAGTTAGATCATATCTTGTAAACATAATAGACCTTCAGCCCAGAGACATTAGGCTAGACAAACTAGGTACCAATGTCTGACATTGGCAGTGTGTAGGGGGTCACCTGAAATGAACGGAATTGGGAGTCTGCCGGGTACCACCCTCTGCGTCTAGACCTGGGGGACCCCCTAAGGGACCAAAAAATGGGTGCTAAATAGATGAGTGAGGTACCACTTAAATCCACTACCATGCTGTGCTCACTGCCACGCCTATATCAACAACACAAACGGCAGACATTTTTCTCCTGGAGAAGTCAATGTTCATACCGCTGGGGTGTGAACTACCCAAGCGAAATATGAGGTGCTGCTCCATCAATTTGTGGTGGAACTCACTCTGGCCATGGAGGAGGCCCAGGACAGAAAGGTCAGATTCGGAATGGGAGGGGGAGTTGAAGTGCTGAGCCAGCCTCACCTGCTGAGTTTCTCCAGCATTTTTGTCTACCTTCGATTTTTCCAGCATCTGCAGTTCTTTCTTAAACATCCATCTACTATATCTCTTCTCTCTCAAAATCCTTGAATAAACTGAACCGTGTCATTGCACTAATTCCCGAGGGTTTTCCCAGAAAGTCACCTGCTGACTCTTCCTATTTTTTAACTGTTTGCTGTTCCTTGGCTATCTCATCTGAAAATATAATGCCAGATTCCACATATACATGACGAACAACCATCCTTGCATGGCCAACATCAATCTAGGCCCTTCCGCTGTCTGCGCTGTTCTTCTGGTTATCTGGCATCCAGTATTAGCTGGTCTTTACCAGATATCAGAATCTAAATTGACTTACAAGTGAAAAGCAACGAGAGACCTTTCTCATAGTGTATCAATTGCTCAAGCTGCTCTTTGGTCATTAAAATTAGGTGGTAAGGCAGAACTATATAATTTGATGGATTAGCTTGTGACTTAATATTGCATGAAATTTGGTTTTGAATGTAATTTTAATGCGACTGTTGCGTTTATATGTTTCTCGTGGCTTTGTAAATAATACACATTGTGAGTAACAGAAACATTGCTGTGGTGGTGTAGAAGCATTTTATTTCCCCATGGTTAACCCCGGTTCATCTTGATAGGAACAAATATTTGTAAAATTGCAAATGAAAATCAGCTTGACGTAAAGATTTGCAGCTGATTAACTGATGTATACGTGGGAATTGCATGCATTCCTAACATAGTTCAATTAGCATGCTGAGTTTTTTAAACTACAGGATTTTGAGAATAATGTAATAATGGGAATATTTACTTAAACTATTATAAAACATCATAATAAATAAGGATATTGCTATGTATCTTAGAGTTAATAAAATATAAAACGTACCATTTTAAAACATGCATTTAATCTATTTAGCTAAAAATCTGTTAGGGTGATATTTACATGTTGAGTTTTTTTTTAAATTAATTACATTGATATCATTAGATCCAGGTAATCTAAGATAGAATGAAATAATTGAGAAAAATTTGGTCGGGGCAAAAAAAGTACTTACCTGGGTTGGTATATTAATTTAATATTTGTAGCAAGGTAATTGCAGATGCTGGTTTAAACCAAAGATAGACACAAAATGCTGGAGTAACTCAGCGGGACAGGCACCGTCTGGAGAGAAGGAATGGGTGACATTTCGGGTCGAGACCCCTCTAATGTTCCGTTTATTACTGCTTGTAATTGTCTCGCAGGTCAGCTGTGGAGATGAAGGTGGTCCTATGAAGGTTGATGGGCTCCAGACTCTCCGATCTTCAGCACTGAGTGCTGCAGATGTGAAGCAGCTGCTGAAGTGGAAGGAATCCTCTGATGATCATTTGCTGCTTGAACTGGATAAAGTCATAACGGTATGCACTGGCATTGATTTATCATTGTCACTGGTACAGTGACAAAACAATTAGTTTTGAATTCCATTCAGTCATGTCATACTATACATGTCCAATCAATCTATACACAAGTAAGGTCATAAGTAATAGAAGCAGAATTAGGCCATTCGCCCATCAAGTCTACTCCGTCATTAAATCATGGCTGATCTATCTCTCCGTCCTAACCCCATTCTCCTGCCTTCTCCCCATAACCCCTGACACCCGCACTAATCAGGAATCAATCTATCTCTGCTTTAAACATATCCATTGGTGGCCTCCACAGCCTTCTGTGGCAAAGAATTCCACAGATTCACCCCCCTCTGACTAACAAAAGTTCTCCTCATCTCCTTCCTAAAAGAACGTCCTTTAATTCTGAGGCTATGGCCTCTAGTCGTAGACTCTCCCACTAGTGGAAACATCCTCTACACATCCACTCTATCCAAGCCTTTCACTATTTGGTACGTTTCAATGAGGTCCCCCCCCCCCCCAAATTCTTCTGAACTAAAGCACAGCAGGTAGTGTAAAAATATCATAAACAGTGCAGAAGATTGAGCTATTGCATTGCAGTTACAGCTAGAGAGAAAGGTAAGATGTTTAAAAAGTGCAAGGGCCACACTAACGTAGACGGGGAGAAGGTGCACTCGTACCTTATGAACGTTCCATTCAGGAGGCTGACAACGGAGACGACGAAGCTATTTCTGAATCTGCTGATATTTGCTTTCAAGCTTTTGTATCATCTGCCTGACAGAAGAGAGGAGACGAGGGAGTGACTGGGGCATAAATAGTCCTTGATTATGTTTTTCCAAGGCATTGTGAAGTGTGGATGGGGTGGGTTGGGTTGAAGCTGGTTTGAGGGGTGGGTTGAGGCTGGTTTGTGGGCTGGAGTGGGTTGCATCTCCAGCTCTTTTCCATTTCTCACAAAGTGCTCAGTTTGAAGAAGGATCCTGGCCCTGAAATGTCGCCTATTAATGCTCCCCTGTGATGCTGCCTGACTCGCTGAGTTGCTCCAGCACAGAGTATTTTTTAAATAATAATTATTATTTTTTTGTTAACCAGCGTCTGCAGTTCTTTATGTCTCCATTTCAAACTATGTTTAAATTTTAAAAAATGAAGTAATGTTGATATGAGTAGTTTTTTTACAGCAGTCTTCCAAATCATGTACATCTGTCTACTTCGTTATGGATTTGTGAAAATAAATTTTCTTCTTGTCGCAGGAGCTGTGTAAAGAGGATGATAGTTTTGACTCTTTGTTTGAAAACGTTGTTGGGTTGCGACAGATATTGGAAACTAGTCCTGATGTTTTGCCGCCCACTGAACAGGATGTGGAGACTGCCCTTCCGGCTGCTGAACCTCTCCCTGTCCAGTTTAACAACAGGTACGTAACACGAATCTATGAAATTTCAATTGGTCTTTTTAGGACAGAATATATGCCCCTCTCTCTGTGTCTCTGTCCTCTCTCTCTACCCCCCCCCTCCCTCTCCATCCGCCTGCGAGTTGGGGGCAATGCATGAGTGGATAGGGCGGGGATGGGATAAAAAGGAGCAAATGAATAATATTCATATAATATCAAGGGGGGTGGTTAGTGTGTTTGTGACACCACAGGCCGCCCCCCCCCCCCCCTTGCAAACGCGCGTTGAGGGGACGGGACCCAACGGGTCCCACTTGGTCTAGTATAACCATAAAATCGAGTATAATTTTATACTAGTGGGAGAGTTTAGGACCAGAGGCCATAGCCTTAGAATAAAAGAACGTACCTTTGGAAAGAGATGAGGAGGAATTTCTTTAGTCAGAGGGTGGTGAATCTGGAATTTGTTATGATGGTGGAGGCCAAGTCAATGGATATTTTTAAGGCGGAGATTTACAGATTCTTGATTAGTACGGTGTCAGGGGTAATGGGGAGAAGGCAGGAGAATGGGGTTGAGAAGGAAAGATAGATCCGCCATGAATGAATGGCGGAGTAGACGTTATGGGCCAAATAGCCTAATTCTGCACCTAGAACGTATGAACTTATTAAAAATGTAATGTCTTCCAAAGAAGTGATAACAGTGAAGACTGGACAAAAATCAACCTGGTCTATTTAAGTTTGGAACCTATTTGAACCCTAGAATGGAGTGATGCAAACTCTTTGTGTGGTCCACTCTTCAGTAAAGCTCTAATTTTGGAACCATTTCATAGCAGGCCTCTTTATTCCTAATCATTTATATTAATAAGAAGCAGATTTTATATGATGTACTATCATTGTTTTAAACTTATCCCATGAGGGGATTTGTTGTTATTGGAGGCCTCCATTTTGATTTAGCTTTGCAGTATAGTGGATAGTGTTCAGTTTAAATAGTGACTATTTGAACTTTGGGTATTGCTAGAAATCAAGTAAGAAGTCAGAATTGTTTCCTGCACACATCAATTTCTTTCTTGACTTCCAGCAATACCGCAAGTTTAAACTCGGAATGAAAACAAGGTTTCTGGAGATTTGGCTGATAATGAAAAAATATAATTTCATACAGATAGCTGATGTATAATTTAGATATTCTAAATAGGAACAAATGAATTGGCTTTTGAACCTCTATTTGAAAATAGTAATTTCTATTATTGCTGGATAGTCAAATTAGAAGTTCATAATTTTCTGGTACTTTGGTGTATATTTAACAATATGACTTAAAGCCCTGTCCCAGGTACGAGTTCATTCAAGAGTTCTCCCGAGTTTGTCCTGATTCGAACTCAGAGATTTACGGTAATGGCCGCTCTAAGAAACTCGGGGCTCTCGTGGACACTTTTAAACATGTTGAAAAATCTTCACGCGTCTTCCCGAGCTTACCGCGTTTCCGAGTACCTGCCGTTAGCGTTATGAGCCGCTAAGAGACGTCCCCGAGCTCCGACGTACCCGCTATGTACATTCTACGTGCTTCCACGAGTTTTTTTAAAACTCGGGAGAGCTCTTGAATGAACTCGTACAGTGGGACAGGGCTTTTAATGAAACTGAATTGCTGTTTTACGCAATTACTGAATAACTGCTTCAGTTAAAGGCTCAAATTAAAGTATCAAAAACTATTGTCTATTATTATTATGGCTAATTTTATGAAAACTAAATCTATACAAGTTGTACATTATTGTATGGAGATATGAAATGCAGAAATAAAGTATTTCTTGTAATTTGAACATGTTCAAATTGAGATTGATATTCTCAAATCAATTGATGTGGCTGTGACTAATTTCCCTTGGGTATGCTTTTTGTGTAATACAATGAAAAATAACGCAGTGCCACATGATTTCACAAGTTATAGGAGCAGAATTAGGCTATTTTGGCATGTCGAGTCTACTCTGCCATTCGATCATGGTTGATCTATCTGTCTCTCTCCACCCCATTCTCCTGCCTTCTCCCCATAACCCCTGACACCCGTACTAATCAAGAATCTGTCAATCTCCTCCTTAAAAATAATCATGGACTTGACCCACACAGCCTTCTGTTGCAATAAATTCCACAGATTCACCACCCTCTGATTAAAGAATTTCCACCTCCTCTGGACAGCCAGTGGATGCAGTGTACCTGGACTTACAGAAAGCATTTGATAAGGTCCACATAGGAGATTAGTGGGTAAAATTAGGGCACATGGCTTTGGGGGTAGAGTGCTGACATGGATAGAAAATTGGTTGGCAGACAGGAAACAAAGAGTAGGGATTTACGGATCCCTTTCAGAACGGCAGGCAGTAACAAGTGGGGTACCACAAGGCTCGGTGCTGGGACCGCAGCTATTTACAATATACATCAATGATTTAGATGAAGGGATTCAAAGTAACATTAGCAAATTTGCAGATGACACAAAGCTGGGTGGCAGTGTGAACTGTGAGGAGGATGCTATCAGAATGCAGGGTGACTTGGACAGGTTGGGTGAGTGGGCAGATGCAATTTAATGTGGATAAATGCGAGGTTATCCACTTTGGTAGCAAAAACAGGAAGGCAGATTATTATCTAAATCGTGTCAAGTTGGGAAAAGGGGAAGTACAACGGGATCTGGGGGTCCTTGTTCATCAGTCAATGAAAGTAAGCATGCAGGTACAGCAGGTAGTGAAGAAAGCGAATGGCATGTTGGCCTTCATAACAAGAGGAGTTGAGTATCGGAGCAAAGAGGTCCTTCTGCAGTTGTACAGAGACCACACCTGGAATATTGTGTGCAGTTTTGATCTCCAAATTTGAGGAACGTCATTCTTGCTGTTGAGGGAGTGCAGCATGGGTTCATAAAGTTAATTCCCGGGATGGCGGGACTGTCATATGCTGAGAGAATGGAGCGGCTGGGCTTGTATACTCTCGAATTTAGAAGGATGAGAGGGGATCTTATTGAAACGTATAAGACTATTAAGGGTTTGGACACGCTAGGGGCAGGAAACGTTCCTGATGTTGAGGGAGTCCAGAACCAGGGGCCACAGATTAAGAATAAGGGGGAAGCCATGTAGAACAGAGATGAGGAAATATTTTTTCAAAGAGTTGTGAGTCTGTGGAATTCTCTGCCTCAGAGGGCGGTGGAGGCCAGTTCTCTGGATACTTTCAAGAGAGAGCTAAATAGGGTGCTTAAAGATAGCGGAGTCAGGTGATATGGGGAGAAGGCAGGAACGGGGTACTGATTGGGGATGATCAGCCATGATCACATTGAATGGCGGTGCTGGCTCGAAGGGCCGCATGGCCTACTCCTGCACCTATTGTCTATCGTCTATCTCCTTTCCAAAGTTGCGTCTTTTTATTCTGAGATTGTGCTCTCTGGTCTTAGACACTCCCATTAGTGAAAACATCTTCTCCAAATCCACTCTACCCAGGCTTTTCACAGTTCAGTTAGTTTCAATGAGGTGCCACCTCGTTCTTCTAAACTCCAGCAAGTACAGGCCCAGTGCCGTCAATGACCCAATCATCCCCTGGGTCATTCTCGTAAACCTAGTTATAATTGAATTTTAAAACTGAAGTTTAAATATCTCTGGCTGATTGGAATTTGTGACTTGTATTTAAAACAGCACAAATTTATTTGTGTTCTGAAAAAGCAACTCTTTGAACTTTAAACTTGAAAAAATGTATTCAACTGCTAGAATTTGCATCACCGGTGACATTTATTTTTGTGTTCTAGGACTGTATATGTGATAGCAGATGTTATGGATGACCAGTTAAAGACACTGTGGCTTTCCCCATTCCAAGCTGAGGAGCTGGACACAGATTTAGATATGGTAGGTCCAATAACAGAACGCTCTTTTAAACATTTTCAAGGCTGAACTGAGCGAGAGAGGAGGGAGGGAGGGAGATATGGTTCAGGTGCAATGGACAAGCACAGGCAAGAGGGCTGGCTTAATTAGGCTACTTGGTCGGCATGGACAAGTTGAGCTGAAGAGCCCGTTTCTATCCTGTGCGAGTCTGACTTCATGATTCTGTTCAGCCCTTCAATATTCAATGGACACATTAACATATACACATCCAAATGTCCTACTAAGAAAGGTGCCAATGTTGAACAATGGACCATTCACTAAATCTAAGTATGGCAGGCCAGTAAGGCACACGCCCAATATATGATTAAGGTGGTGCCTTATGTTTGAGTCTTTGGAACTGCATTATATGGCTCGGGTATAACGCATTATAACAGGTTCAGAAGACAAATTCCTCATTGCAAGGGTTAAGCAGTTCAGCTCTGTTGCTGAAATACATGAGGAGTTTCAACGTCTGAATAAATCCCCGAAACTCCCAACGGAGTCTGGCTAATGGGTTCTGTATTTCTGGATTCAGGAAAAAATTTAAGGGCAGCACGGTGGTACAGCGGTAAAGCTGCTGCCTTAAAGCTCCAGAGACCGGGTTCGATCCTGACTACGGAGTTTGTACGTTCTCCCCGTGACCTGCGTGGGTTTTCTCCGAATCTTTAATTTCCTCCCACACTCCAAAGACGTACAGGTTTGTAGGTTAATTGGCTTGATGTAAATGTAAATTGTCCCTTGTGTGTGTGTGTGTGTGTAGGGTAGTGTTAGTGTGTGGGGATCGCAAGTCGGCGCGGAGTCGGTGGGCTGAAGGAGCCTGTTTCTGTGCTGTATCTCTAAACTAAACTAAAAGGTTCATAACTAGCTGACATAATGGTGAATGCTGGCAATTTGATGTGGAACTTACTTCATTTCCCTGTAAATTCCAGCTCAATAGATAAGCTGCAAAGTAGGGTTCACATTAAATTTTGCTGATTAGTTGTCAGCTGATCAGAAGTATATATGCATTGAAAAAAAAGAATATTTGATAAAATGAGTCATTTAAATTCATTGTTGACGTTTAGTTTAGACATACAGTGCGGAAACAGGCCCTTTGGCTCAGTGAGTCCGCGCCGACCAGGGATCCCTGTACACTAGCACTATCCTACATACTAGGGACAATTTACAATCTTTGCCGGAGCCAGTTAACCTACAAACCTGTACGTCTTTGGAGTGTGGGAGAAAACCGGAGCATCCGGAGAAAACCCACGCGGTCACGGGGAGAAGGTACAAGCTCCGTACAGACAGCATCTGTAGTGTGGATGGAATTTGGGTCACTGGCACTTTTAAGGCAGCAACTCTACCGCTGCGCCACTGTGCTGCCCATTCATGAGTTTTATGAGGTAAGTTAAGGTTCCTTGCATTGATATCTTTACAATGTTCTCTGTAGGTCAAGGTTGACTTGATTGAGCTGGCTGAGAAGTGTTGCTGTGATATGGACTTGAAGGCAGAATTGGAAAGATCATTCCTCTCAGAACCCTCTTCGCCTGGTAGAACCAAGGTATCGAAAGGGCTTTAAACTGGGCAAGCATAAACACGAGACCTTCATCACATCCAGGTGAGATGTCATGAGATTGGCATTTTTGTTGTTGCTTGTTCCACATGGTCAAGGAACAAGAAAATCATTTGAATCCTCTGATCTCGTACATTTATACATATCTTATGAATCTCAAATTATTTTAGTCTATTCGGGTCTACTTGTTTTTCCTTATTGATGTGCCAAATGAGTGGTCTGTAAACATTCACATTTCCAAGGTATCTGTTTAAGTTATCCGTTTAACTCGTTAAAGTGGCTCTCTTATTCCACCGGTCATTTTGGACTGCTATTGCCAAATTTATTTTTTATCAAAACTTGTCAATTTTGGACATTTGCTCTTTTTCTTGAATCTGGCTTCTCTCAATTATGAAGTAAGGTTTGAGTTTTTTTTTCTGTTTTCCGTCATTTTTTGTTCAGTTTAGAGATACAGTATGGAAACGAGCCCTTCGGCCTAACGAGTCTGCGCATATCATCAATAACCCGTTCACACTTGCTATGTCCTGCACACTAGGGAGAAATTACTTTAGCCAATTAACCTACAAATCCGCACATCTTTGGGGTGTGGGAGGAAACCGGAGCACCCGGAGGAAACCCACGTGGTCACAGGGAGAACGTGCAAACTCCACACAGACAGCACCTGAGATCAGGATAGAACCTAGGTCTCTGGCACGGTGAGGCAGCAGCTCTACCGCTGCGCCATCTTGAGATCTATTCCACATTACAGCAACATGGAGACATTTTTTTCCATAATTAAATTTTATGTATAGCTCATTTCTTGGTAAGGTGGGAAATATGCGTTTGTGGACCATCTTCTGCTCTCCCAAAACTCACCCTCTGACCAAGATAATTAATAAACGATCAACATTAATCTAATTGAATGGGGGCAATAATTATGTCAAATGGCTTGCACAAGTTTATTTACCCTAGCTTCAGTTTTGTATGTAGTTTAGTTTGGAGATACAGCGTGGGAACAGGCCCTTCAGCCCACCGTCCGAACCGACCAGCGATCCCCGTGGATTAACACTATCTGACACTAGGGACCATTTACATTCATACCACGCCAATTAACCTCCAAACCTGTACATCTTTGGACTGTGGGAGAAAACCGAAGATCTCTGAGAAAACCCATGCAGGTCAGGGGGAGAACGTACAAACTGCACAGACAAGCACTGGTAGTCAGGATCGAACCCTTGTCTCTGCCGCTGTAAGGCGGAAACTCTGCTGTGTCGCCCTAGTCTTTTCATGCAAAATATACTTTCTTTGTATAGTTCATGCATTGTTTACTTTAACGTGATCATACGCTCAACTGATTATTGTGGAAAATATTGTTTAATTTGCTGTGATCTTTGTTTTAATTTTATTCCAGTGGAAAATCTGAATATATAGAGCCTGCTAAACGAGCTCATGTGGTTCCACTGCCTCGAGGGCGAGGCCGAGGGGGCTTTGGGTCCAATTGCAGACCTCACGATATATTTAGACAACGCAAGCAAAATACAAGCAGGCCGCCTTCGATGCATGTGGACGATTTTGTGGCTGCAGAATGCAAAGACGTTCCTTCCTCCGGCCCGCCACCGCCAAAGAGGGCAAATAAAGGACCCCAGAAAGCTCCGCGTGGCGGATTTTCCGGGAACAGGGGTCGTGGTGTCTTTCACAGTCAAAACCGCTTCTTTTCACCGCCTGCCCCCAAAGGTATGAAAATATCTACACTGTTCCCCTTTGTATGTGAAACTGAGTGATTGAAATGATCTTATTTACAACATAGAGCATAGATAGTACAGCACAGGCACAGAGGACCTTTGGCCCATAATGTCTGCACCAAACATGATGCCAAGAAAATGCCTGGTTCCTTTACCATTGTTACTTTATTGCATATCTTTTATTCATTGATCTTTATCTCCACATCATCGTCTGTATCTCTCGTTTCCCTTATCCCTAACCAGTCTGAAGAAGGGTCTCGACCCGAAACAGCCATTCCATCGCTCCAGATGCTGCCTGTCCCGCTGAGTTGCTCCAGCTTTTTGTGTCTATCTTCGGTTTAAACCAGCATCTGCAGTTCTTTCTGCACTTGATGCCAAGATAAACTAATCTCATCTTCATCACATGACCCATATCGCTCCAATTCTTTATGTTTTATTCATTTATATAGTGCATGTAATACTTCAGATGCAGCAATCTTTTAATTGCTTAGTACAGTCATGTATTGATTGCATGGATTCTCAGGCAGCTAATGTACCACACAACTACTGTACAGCCACAGGTCTAATAGGCTGACGTACATTATTAGGTGTAGGAAAGAACTGCAGATGCTGGTTTAAATCTAAGGTAGACACAAAATGCTTGGGTAACTCCGCGGGACAGGCAGCATCTCAGGAGGGAAGGAATGGGTGACGTTTCGGGTCGAGAACCTTATTCAGACACATGAAGGTATGGGCACAAAAATGAGCTTTATTATCAGCGAGTTACAGCTCAGACCCTCAAGTTGGTCTGACATTGTATTTTTTTGGAATAAGGAAAGGAGCAGCTATCTTTAAGCCCCCATAGCGTTAACGTTATGCGTTATTTTTATTATTAATAGTCCTGCAACATTTTAGAGGAGCTTTCTTGGTGTGAACATGTGTTTGTGCAAGGTTTGTATGTGCACGCCATGATGGACATGGGAAAGGGAGAACACACAGTTGCATCATGTCCCCACTACCATGTTTAGGAAGGAACTGCAGATGCTGCTTTAAACCAAAGATAGACATAAAAAACTGGACTCAGCGGGACCTGAATCGTCACCCATTCCTGCTCTCCATAGATGCTGCCTTTCCCGCTGAGTTACTCCACCTTTTTGTGTCTCCTACTACAATGTTGCTGGAATGAAACCGATTCAAACTTCAACAAAGACATTGTGGACAGAAGAGCCTGTTACTGTGCCGTGCCCTCCATAATGTTTGGGACAAAGGCCCATCATTTATTTATTTGCCTCAGTACACAATTTGAGATTTGTAATAGAAAAAAATCACATGTGGTTAAAATGCATGTTGTCAGATTTTATTAAAGGCCCTTTTTAATATATTTTGGTTTCGCCATGTAGAAATTACAGCAGTGTCTATACATAGTCTCCCCCATTTCAGGGCACCATAATGTTTGGGACACAGCAATGTCAAGTAAATTAAAGTAGTCATGTTTAGTATTTTGTTGCATAACCTTTGCATGCAATGACTGCTTGAAGTCTGTGATTCATGGACATCACCAGTTGCAGGGTGTCTTCTCTGGTGATGCTCTGCCAGGCCTGTATTGCAGCCATCTTTAGCTTATTTTTGTTTTGGGGGCTAATCCCCTTCAGTTTTCTCTTCAGCATATAAAAGGCATGCTCAATTGGGTTCAGATTGGGTGATTGACTTGGCCACTCAAGAATTGACCATTTTTCAGTTTTGAAAACTCCTTCGTTGCTTTAACAGTATGTTTGGGATCATTGTCTTGCTGTAGAATGAACCGCCGGCCAATGAGTTTTGAGGCATTTGTTTGAACTTGAGCAGATAGGGTGTGTCTATACACTTCAGAATTCATTATGCTATTACCATCATCAATGAAAAGTGAGCCAGTACCTTCAGCAGCCACACATGCCCAGGCCATAACACCCCCACCACCGTGTTTCACAGATGAGGTGGTATGCCAATAGACAATAGGTGCAGGAGTAGGCCATTTGGCCCTTCGAGCCAGCACCGCCATTCAATGTGATCATGGCTGATCATCCACAATCAGTATCCCGTTCCTGCCTTCTCCCCATATCCCCCGACTCCGCTATCTTTAAGAACCCTATCTAGCTCTCTCTTGAAAGTATCCAGAGAACCGCCCTCTGAGGCAGAGAATTCCACAGACTCACAACTCTGTATGGAAAAAGTGTTTCCTCATATCTGTTCTAAATGGCTTACTCCTTAAACTATGGCCCCTGGTTCTTGGGCAGGTCCTTCTCTCCTCCATACCTTGCTCTTCGTCTCATCTGTCCACAAGACCTTTTTCCAGAACTGTGGTTGCTCTTTTAAGTACCTCTTAGCAAACTGTAACCTGGCCATCCTATTTTTGCAGCTAACCAGTGGCTTGCATCTTGCAGTGTAGCCTCTGTATTTCTGTTCATGAAGTTCTCTGCGGACAGTTGTCATTGATAAATCCACACCTGACTCCTGAAGAGTGCTTCTGATCTGTCAGACAGGTGTTTGGAGAATTTCCTTTGTTATAGAGAGAATTCTTCTGTCATCAGCTGTGGAGATCTTCCTTGGCCTGCCAGTCCCTTTGCGATTAGTAAGCTCATCAGTGCTCTCTTTCTTCTTAATGATGTTCCAAACAGTGTTGATTTTGATAAGCCTAAAGGGCCTGTCCCACGGGCATGCGACTCCATGCGGCAAGCGCGACCTAACCGGAAGCGGGGGCCGCGCGGAGGTCGCGGGGCCGGTCCCACTTCGATCGCTGGAGCCGTATGGAGTTGTGCAGAGCTGGTCCCGACATCGTGCGGGGCTCCGAAAAACTGACACTGTTCAAAAATTCCGTGTGGCAACGGCCTGCAGCCCCGCAGCCGCATCGAGGCCATGCGCGCCGCCTCGACGGCCGCGCGCACCACCTCGACGCCGTACGCACCGTCTTGATGTCACTCAACCTCCGCGCGGCCCCCGCTTCCGGTTTTGTAGCGCTTGCCGCATGCAGCCGCATGCTGGTGGGATCACTCGACCTCCGCGCGGCCCCCGCTTCCGGTTAGGTCGCGCTTGCTGCATGGAGTCGCATGCCCGTGGGACAGGCCCTTAAGGTTTGGCTGATGTCTCACAGTTTTATTCTTGTTTCTCAGTCTCATAATGGCTTCTTTGACTCATTGGCACAACTTTGGTCCTCATGTTGATAAACAGCAATACAAGTTTCCAAAGGTGATGGAAAGACTGGAGGAAAGACTAGGTGCTGAGAACTCTCTTAGACCTGCATTAAGGAGGCATTTAAACATACCTGAGCAATTACAAACACCTGTGAAGCCATGTGTCCCAAACATTATGGTGCCCTGAAATGGGGGACTGCGTATAAACACAGCTGTAATTTCTACATGGTGAAACCAAAATGTATAAAAATGGCTTTTGTTAAAATCTGACAATGTGCACTTTAACCACATGTGATTTTTTTTTTCTATTTACAAATCTCAATTGTGGAGTACAGAGGCAAATAAATAAATGTTTAAGAAGGAATTGCAGATGCTGGAATATCAAGTTCTGCAACTACATGAGGCATTCTTATAATGGACATTAATCCAACAGTTTCTCACCACCCTTTCCTTCCCCACCTCCCCAAAGTTATTAAAAAAAACATTCCATAAAGTAAAAAGGTAGACAAAAATGCTGGAGAAACTCAGCGGGTGAGGCAGCATCTATGGAGCAAATAAATAAATGATGGGTCTTTGTCCCAAACATGGAGGGCACTGTATATTCTAAGATGCATAGAGGAAAGAGAGGACATAGGTTCAAGGTGAAGGGAAAAAGATTTAAATGGTATCTGAGGGGTCACTTTTTCACACAAAGGGTGGTGGGTGTATGGAACAAGCTGCCAGAGGAGGTAGTTGACGCTG
Organism: Malacoraja senta; assembly: GCA_038087875.1. Taxonomy (NCBI): domain Eukaryota; kingdom Metazoa; phylum Chordata; class Chondrichthyes; order Rajiformes; family Rajidae; genus Malacoraja; species Malacoraja senta. Next base: position 7,182,496 of record CM075977.1, read on the forward strand.
GGACTATCACAACATTTGAGAAACAGTTAGACAGTAACATGGATAGGGAAGGTTTGGAGCGATGTGGATCAAAAGCGGGCAGGTGGGACTAGTGTAGCTGGGATATGTTGGCTGGTGTGGGCAAGTTGGGCTGAAGGACATGTTTCCATGCTGTATCACTCTATGACTCTATATGCATTTTCCCTCCCAGACCTTGTTATTATATATCCTTATTCCTGTCTGCCTCACTTTAAAATAGAGCAAATGAATTCTTTACTTTATGAAATAAAATTAAATGCATTAATTTTACTTTATAGAAATATTTAAAGCAGTAGAGTGCCAATTATGACCTTTTTTTTCATTTATTATGTATATTTATCAATTGGGAAGGGCAAGTGACTGAGGTCTCGGTGGGCGTGCCTTTTGGGACCAGTGACAATTGTTCTATTAATTTTAAGATAGTTATGGAGACTGCAGGCAGCCAGCTGCAAGACTAATAAGGTTGCCGTAGTTGGGGATTTTTGTTCCCAATATAAACTGGGACTGTCATAGTGGAAAAAGCTTGGACAGTGTTAAATGCATTCGGGCAAGTTTCCTCAGTTATAAGGTGAGAGGGGAAAGATTTAATAGGAACCAGAGGGGCAACTTTTTCCACACGGTGCTGGGTATATGGAACAAAGTGCCAAAGGAGGTATTTGAGGCAGGTGCAATAATGATATTTGGATGTCATTAATACATGGATAGGTAAGGTATCGGAGGATATGGGCCAAATGCGGGCAGGTGGGACTATTATAGATGGGGTATCTTGGTCGACATGTTTCCATGCTCTGAATCTTTGACTACCAAAAACTGTGAAGTCACCCCTTTGTCTTTGCTCGGAGAGATGTCATAATTGAGTCGGGGGTTATGGGGAAAAGGCAGGAGAATGGGGTTCAGAGAGGGAAAGGTAGATCAGTCGTGATTGAATGGTGGAGTAGAGTTGATGGGCCGAATGGCCTAATTCTTCTGCTAACGCTTAACAAAAAATAACTTAATTCAATGACACTGTCAAGGGCAAGTTAGATTCAAGATCTATGGTTAGGTATGCATATTATTGATCTCTTATTGTTTCTTTTTAGTAGATCTGACTTTTATTCCAGCTCATGCAGTCGGACTTCTGCATCCCAGCACGAGAAATCGTAAGTACTTTGTTTCTTGAGTATATATATATATTAGTATCATCATATATTAATTTTATGACCAACAGAATGAATTAACAACACATTTAGTTATGTTTGTTACAAATTTAATCTTGGCTAAATTTATCGGAAATAATATTTGGGCAGTATCTTTTCTTCTAATGGTTGTTTGATATTCCTTATTCCATCCATAATGTTTTACAAGTTATAGGAGTAGAATTAGGCCATTCAGCCCATTGAGTCTATTCTGCCATTCAATCATTGCTGATCTCTGCCTCCTAATCCCATTTTCCTGCCTTCTCCCCATAACCCTTGACACCCGTTCTAATCAAGAATTTGTTGATCTGGACTTTCAAAAAGCCTTTGACACGGTCCCACTTGAGAGATAAATGTGCAACATTAGAGCACATAGTATTGGGGGTAGGGTATTGACATGGATAGAGAACTGGTTGGCAGACAAAAACAAAGAGTGGGAATTAACGGGTCATTTTCAGAATGGCAGGCAGTGACTAGTGGGGTGCCGCAAGGCTCGGTGCTGGGACCCCAGTTATTTACAATATATAGTAACGATTTAGACGAGGGAATTAAATGTGACATCTCCAAGTTTGCGGATGACACAAAGCTGAGTGGCAGTGTGAGCTGCGAGGAGAATGCTATGAGGCTGCAGGGTGACTTGGACAGGTTGGGTGAGTGGGCAGATGCATGGCAGATGCAGTATAATGTGGATAAATGTGAGGTTGTCCATTTTGGTGGCAAAAGCAGGAAGGCAGGTTATTATCTGATAGGTGTTAGATTAGGAAAAGGGGAGGTGCAACGAGACATGGGTGTGCTTGTACATCGGTCACTGAAAGTAAGCATGGCAATAGACTGCACCTGGAGTATTGTGTGCAATTTTGGTCTCCTAATTTGAGGAAGGACATTATTGCTATTGAGGGAGTGCAGCGTAGGTTCACCAGGTTAATTCCTGGGATGACGAGACTGACCTATGATGAAAGAATAGGTCGACTGGGCTTGTATTCACTAGAATTTAGGAAGATGAGTGGAGATCTTAGATAGATATTTATTTGTTGTCATTTGAACCTAAGTTCAAACGAAATTTGGTTTCTGCACTCATACAAACAAGTAAAAAGAACCAAGACACAACACAATTTACACAAACATCCATCACAGTGAATCTCCTCCTCACTGTGATGGAAGGCAAAGTCTTATCTCTCCCCTGCACTCCACATTCTCCTCCCGATGTCAAAGTCAAAGCCCCCGGCGGGCGATTGTAGATATGTCTTGTAGAAACATATAAGATTCTTAAAGGATTGGACAGGTTAGATGCAGGAAAAATACTCCCCATGTTGGGGGAGTCCAGAACCAGGGGTCACGGTTTGAGAATAAGGGGTAAGTCATTTAGATCTGATGAGGAAAATCTTTTTCACCCAGAGAGTTGTGAATCTGTGGAATTCTCTGCCACAGAAGTCGGTGGAGGCCAATTCACTGGATGTTTTCAAGAGGGAGTTAGATTTAGCTCTTGGGGGTTAAGGAATCAAGGGATTTGGGGAGAAAGCAGGAACAGGGTACTGATTTTAGATCAGCCATGATCATAGTGAATGGCGGTGCTGGCACGAAGGGCCGAGTGGCCTACACCTGCGCCTATTTTTCTATGTTTCTATAATCTCTGCCTTAAAAATATCCACTGACTTGGTCTGCACAGCCCTCTGTGGCAGTGAGTTCCACAGAATAACTACCCTCTGACTAAAGAAGTTGCTCATCACCTCCTTTCTAAAAGAGAATTAGGCCAGTCGGCCTATCTAGTCTACTCCGCCATTCAATCGTGGCTGATCTATCTCTCCCTCCTAACCCCATTCTCCTGCTTTCTCCCCATAACCCCTGACACCCGTACTAATCAAGAATCAATCTGTCCCTGCTTTAAAAATATCAATTGATTTGGCCTCCACAGCCTTCTGTAGCAAAGAATTCAACAGATTCACCACCCTTTTGACTAAATAAATTCCTTGTCATTTCCTTCCCAAAGGAACATCCTTTAATTTTGAGGCTATGACCTCTGGTCCTTGACTCTCCCACCAGTGGAAACATCCTTTCCACATCCACTCCGTCTATGCCTTTCATTATTCTATAAGTTTCAATGAGGTCCCCCCTCAACCTTCTAAACTCCTGCGCGTACAGGCCCAGTGCTGTCAAGCGCTCATCACATGCTAACCCACTCATTCCTGGAACCATTCTTGTAAACCTCCTCTGGACCCTCTCCATAGCCAGCACGTCCTTCCTCGGATATGGGACCCAAATTGCTCACAGTACTCCAAATGCAGCCTGAACAGCGCCTCATAGAGCCTCAGCATTACATCTCTGGTTCTTTGCAAAAAGGGGCTTGAATCCATCCCTGATTAATGGGATTATATAGGCTGGTCTGAATGAAATAAAAATGACAGTGATGTACTTTCTTGAGACCGAGGCAGACTAGAGGGAACATAACTCTGCAGCTGGCTGTATGACACACCCCTGGTGAAGTGGTGGACAATATCCCAGGTATCTACAATATTATTATTCCATGTACTGTCATTAAATATTAATTCAAATAGTGCAGTTTAGTTTATTGTCACGTGTACCGAGGTACAGTGAAAAGCTTTTGTTGCCTGCTATCCAGTCGGCGGAAAGACAATACATGATTATAATAGAGCCATTAACATTGTATATGGCTGTAATGTAATCGTGTTTTGCCTTTCCACTGGCTAGTTAGCACCTGTGACACGCGCACGCACACACACACACTTTGAAATTCAAATTACATAAGACAACAAGGTAAGTTTGCCACTGTTATGTTGACAGATTTTTCAAAACTTCCTACTTTAAAATCAAAACTATATATATATATTTTCATTCTATGGAGATTGAAGAGCTAGTGGATGCTGGTAAAAAGCAGAGTTGGAGGAATTCAGTGGGTCAATCGTCTGTGGAGGACTGTTTTATTTACTTTATTATTGTCACGTGTACAGAGGTATGAGCATGTTGTTGTGCATTGTCCACTCAGTGAAAAATCTATACGTGATTGCCATCAAGCCGTCCACAGTGTACAAATACAGGATAAAGGTTATCATCTTTAGTGCAAGGTAATATCCGATTAAAGATAGTTTAATGCGAGGTCAAGACTGCTCTCCCGTTGGTGAAAGTTGCCTGATAACAGCTGTAGAGAAACTGTCCCTGAATCTGGTGGAGGTATACGTTTGCCAGAGGGGAGAAGAGGAAGTGACCGGAGTGAGACTGATCCTTGATTATGTTGCCGAGGCAGCGTACGGTGCAGATGGAGCCGATGGAAGGGGGGTTGATGTGCGTGATCGTCTGGGCTACGTCCACAACTTCAGGTTGCGACAAAAGGACAGAGTGCTGGAGTAACAGAGGGTCAGGCAGTATCTCTGGCATGGAGGATAGTTGATGTTTTGGGTCAGGGTCCTTCATCCAGACTGAAAGAGTAAGGGGAAGTATCCAGCATTAATAGGTGGAGGGAGGGGTGAGGAAAGACCTATCAAATGATAGTAAAGTCGAGTTTATGTTCATATGCACAAGTCTGATGAGGTGCCGGTGCAATGAAAATCTTGCCTACAGCAGCATCACAGGCACATGGACTCAATGGCATGAACATTGGACTCTCCAATTTCAGGCAATCTTTCTGCTACTTTCTTTCTTCCTATCTACCTTGTCTACACACGCACGTATACACCTTCCCACCCAGGTTCTTATCACCCTGTTTTTTCTCCCCCCCCCCTCTCCCCTATACACTCCTCCCACTGGATCCACTCCCTACCCCTGCTGCTCACCAGTCCCCTTCCTGTGTTGTCCCTACTGCCACCAGTTCCATTCTTTATCTTCCTTTCTTATCAGTTTCCACAACAACCACCAGATTCCACAATGGCTTGTTCACCACTGTTGTCAAACTCTTGAACAGACCTCTCCTATGCTACGAATGTATTCCCGACCTTCCAATCCACCTCATTGTGGCCCTTGCACTTTCTCTGTAGCCGTAACACCATAAAACGTGCACTCTTTTTGTACACTTTTTCTTGCTGCCTCTTGCTACACATGACAATAAGCCTTTTGTTCTCAACTTCTATACTCTGTTGCTTTCTCCACCGCTTCCCTCCCCAGAGTGACTGCTACCTGCCATTCAACCCACCTTCACCTGTATCCCACCATATTTGTTGCTCCTTTTTGCCCCACCTCCTGCACCCCATCACACTCTTTCAGTCTAGATTAAGGGTCTCAATTTGAAACGCCTACGGCCTGATTCCCAACTGCCCAAATGTTATCTGAGCCATTGAGTTCCTCCAGCTACACTTCTTGTTTTTATTAGGTAGGCAAAAGTGCTGGAGAAACTCAGCGGGTGCGGCAGCATCTATGGAGCGAAGGAAATAGGCAACGTTTTGGGCCGAAACCCTTCAGACTCGTTTTTATTGCATCTCATTCTACTGAGTTGGTAGTGGATGAAATAAGCGACTGGTAAATTCATTTCTAAGCTGAATTTTTGCTCTGAGTTAAAAGGTTGGCAGTCGTAGCTCAATTGAAATGTAGACTAGATTGGTATAGATTATGAGTCTGAAGTAGTTTCACAAAGGAGCGTTGTACTTGATGCTAAATTTGGCATCTTTCACAAACTTGATGTGATTGGATGTGGCAAGGATGTTTCCACTAGAGGGAGACTAGAGGCCATAGCCACAGAATAAAACAATGTACCTTTAGAAAGGAGATGAGAGGAATTTCTTTAGTCAAAGGGTGGTGAATCTGGAATTCATTGCCACAGACGGCTTTGGAGGCCAAGTCAGTGGATATTTTTATGGCAGAGATTCTTGATTCGTCAGGGGTTATGTGGAGAAGGCAAGAGAATGGGGTTGAGAGGGAAAGATAGATCAGCCTAGATTCAATGGCAGAGTAGACTTGATGTGTCGAATAGCCTAAATTTCCTCCTATAAATTATGAACATGATAATAAATAAAGTCTAGTTCATGTGGCGATATCAAATGTTACCACATTATGTAAAGAGGACATGGTAGAATAATGATATAAGCATAACAAGTGGAGAATAAGAAATATATTCTTAACTTCAAAATAATGCCACTGATTATAATTTGTAACATTTCTCATTTGAATGAATGAATGAATAAGTTTATTGGCCAAGTATTCACATACAAGGAATTTGCCTTGGTGCTCCACCCACAAGTGACAACATGACATACAGTGACGGTTAGGAATGACACATTAAACATTAAACATTAATAATAAAACATTATTGATTAAACATGTGATTTAAGTAAAATACCAGAGCAAAAGGAGGCTACAGATTTTTGTTTATTGAGTAGAGCTACTACTCGTGGGGGGAAAAAAACTGTTTTTATGTCTGGCTGTGGCAGCTTTGGCAGAACTCGTTTTTTCTTCGTTTGTTGAGATTGCTGCCTTAGTTGTTTTTTTCATGTTCATATAACTATCAGTAATTCTTGGATGCCGAATACTTTGCCACATTGTTAGATGAGTGCACAGAAAGTTTGTGTCTTCCCCTTGTTTTTCTGCAACATGATTCAGTTGTGCCAGTAATCCTCCACTATGCCTGTCAAGTGTTTATTCTCCCTGTTGAAATCTGAAGAATCACAGGTTCTTGTACCGTAGACGCTTCCTTAAATACAGTCAGTTGCTTTGAAGTTTACAAGTTACCGATCGGGGATCAGGATCCGAACTATGTTTCTCCTCTCTCCTTGATTGTCCTTGATTTACAGCTTTCATTAGCCAAGACATAGAAACATAGGAAATAGGTGCAGGAGGCCATTCGGCCCTTCGAGCCAGCACCGCCATTCATTGTGATCATGGCTGATCGTCCCGAATCAATAACCCGTGCCTGCCTTCTCCCTATATCCCTTGACTCCACTAGCCCCTAGAGCTCTATCTAACTCTCTCTTAAATCCATCCAGTGACTTGGCCTCCACTGCCCTCTGTGGCAGGGAATTCCACAAATTCACAACTGTCTGGGTGAAAATGTTTTTTCTCACCTCAGTCTTAAATGGCCTCCCCTTTATTCTAAGACTGGCCCCTGGTTCTGGACTCGCCCAACATTGGGAACAGTTTTCCTGCATCTAGCTTGTCCAGTCCTTTTATAATTTTATATGTTTCTATAAGACTGGACAAAAAAAACTAGGCTTGTAACTTATGGGCCTGTCCCACTTCGGTGATTTTTTTTTTTGGACGACTACAGGCGACTGCCACACAATTTTCAACATGTTGAAAATGTTTCGGGGACAGTGGTAACAATTTTTGTTGTTGTAGGTTGTCGCCAGTTGACGGAGTTGTTGTCGTAGGTTGTCATAGTTGTCATAGGTGGTGTCGTAGGTGAATTCGATTAAAACTAGTCCCTGGCAGTCGCCTAAGTGGGACACGGCCTTTAAGATCATGGGCTGTCCAGATTCACCAATTGACCCTCTTAGTCATAGTCATACAAGACAAGAACGGCCCCTTCGGCCCTACCCGTCCATGCCGACCAAGATGCCCCATCTGCGCTAGTCCATTTGTCTGCACTTGACTCTTATCCCTCTAAATCGACGTGGGGGGGGGACCACTGTGGGAGGGGGGGAGGGAGAACAAAGGAGGAGCCGGTGTCCTTTGTAACTTTGTCAGTGCTGTAGGTGTCCACTGTTTATATACCATGGGTATGTATGCAAGCAAAGAATTTCACTGTGCCTTGTCACGTGAGGCAATAAACTGTTCCATTCCATTCTTTCTTATCCATGTATCTGTCTAAGTGTTGTGTAAATGCTGTTATAGTGCCTGCCTCAACTACCTACTCTGGCAGCTCATTCCATTTAACCATCACCCTCACTGTGAAAAAGTTGCCCCTCGTGTTACTATTAAATCTTTCCCCTCTCACCTTAAACATCTGCCCTGTGCCTCTTGATTCTCCTGCCATGGGTGAATGATTCTGTGCATTCACCCTGTCTATTACACTCATGATTTGATACATCTCTCTGAGATCCACCCCTCAGCCTCCTGCACCCCTGGGCTGCCCGACCTCGCCCTATAGCTCAGGCCCTGGAGCCCTTGAACATCAGGTGCAGCAGTGAATCTGTGTCAAGGGCAGCATATGCAGTGGCCTTGCCCCCAAAAACTCCAACATGAGCCAAAACCTCAAAATAATTAAACTAGAGCAAAATAATTTGCAAAATTCTATTCTGTAGATCTTTGAAAGTAATAGATTCAAAATCTCAACACCATGACTTGGCACCACAGATGAATGGTGGTTAAACCCAGCAAGACTGGACTAAATGAATGGGATATGTGGGAAGGAACTGCAGATGCTGGTGTAAAGACAGACACACAAAGCCAGATTATCTCAGCGGGTCAGGCAGCATCTCTGGAGGAAAGGAATAGGTGACGTTTCGGGTTTCGACCACAGTGAAATGTATCGAGGTGTCTCCACCCGAAATGTCACCTATTTCTTTTCCCCAGGGATGCTGTCTGATCCGCTGAGTTACTCCGGCTTTTTGTGTCTATCTTCAGACGAAATGAATGGTGGATTTATTGCATTTAAGTGCCAAATTTATTTTGGTTTGTGATACCCCATTTGGCACATCGTGTTGTTAGTGGTTCTGACGGGAATGGGAAATTATGGACATTGTATGTGTTTGAATAATGAATTTATTTCTACTGGATGAGAGAAGACTTGTCAAAGGTTTAATTTTAATGGATTTTGATAGTCTAGGAAAAAACTTATCGGTGGGAGAGTTAGTGATAAATGGACACCAGTTTTAAATTATCATGCAGCAAATTTAGAAGACCTTTCATTTACAGAGTTTGGCAACTTGCTTTTGAAGATGCCATTTCTACAACAGTAGTTTTGCTCCTTTGCTGTATCTGCACAGTGCCTTCCTATATTAACCACATTAACCGATTCAAAGTTGGATGCTTCCATTTTATTTCAGAATTGCTGGAGCATCAGCTTGGATGACTAGTTGATGATTAGGTGATGTTGCTGCTCCTAGCCTATCGAACGTGTTCACTGGGGGGGAACACATCCCTATACATGAGTTGAAAATTAATGTCAAAGATTTTGTAATGTAGATAAACTTTATATTTTGAATCAAGTTAAAATATTTTAAGCAATGTTTGGGCGACACAGTGGCGCAGCAGTGGAGTTGCTGCCTTACAGCGCCAGAGACCTGGGCTCCATCTTGACTACAGGTGCTGTTTGTACCTTCTCCCCGTGACCGCGTGGGTTTTCTCTGGTTGCTCTTGGTTCCTCCCACATTCCAAAGACGTACAGGATTGTAAATTGTCCCTAGTTTGTGCAGGATAGAAACATAGAAACATAGAAAATAGGTGCAGGAGGCCATTCGGCCCTTCGAGCCATTGTGATCATGGCTGATCGTCCCCAATGAATAACCCGTGCCTGCCTTCTCCCCATATCCCTTGACTCCACCAGCCCCATGAGCTCTATCTAACTCTCTCTTAAATCCATCCAGTGACTTGGCCTCCACTGCCCTCTGTGGCAGGAAATTCCATAAATTCACAATTCTCTGGGTGAAGTGCTGGTGCTAGTGTACAGAGATCATTGGTCGGCACGGACTCGATGGGCTGAAGGGCCTGTTTTCCACGCTGTATCACTAAACTATAAACTAAACAAAACTAATCTAGAATTCCACTATTGCCTTGTGAGTGAAGGAATCAAAATAAGGTTCACTCAATCTTCAGTTTTATTCCTGGACACATGATAATATTATTTCAGCAATAGAAATGGCTCAAATGCCTCTGAGCTAAAGTAGAGTTTATTTAAAACAGAAGACTATGCATTTTGTTTCTTGTTGGTTTCATGTGAAACCCAGTGGATTAAGCTCTGTACACATTGAAGACTGAGCCAGGTTTGGCTAGGATGTCTCATTCATTTGCACAGGCCTTTAGCATTCACAAGCTGGTTTCATACTGGAATAGTGCCAACTGAATGAGTTAACGGTGGATCGCTGACCCATATGGAATCAAAATCCCAACAAGAGTAGGTATCTTTCAGAGAGAGGGAACAGTGAAGCTAAATTTCATATTTAGTACACCCAAGTTGAGTCAAGTCGGTCACGTTGTTTAGGCAAACAGTTATATGTGAGTGGTGAGTCTGTGGAATTCTCTGCCTCAGAGGACGGTGGAGGCAGGTTCTCTGGATGCTTTCAAGAGAGAGCTAGATAGGGCTCTTAAAAATAGCGGAGTCAGGGGATATGGGGAGAAGGCAGGAACGGGGTACTGATTGGGGATGATCAGCCATGATCACATTGAATGGCAGTGCTGGCTCGAAGGGCCGAATGGCCTACTCCTGCACCTATTGTCTATTGTCTATATTTAAAAGTACAAAGTTGTCAGTCTTTAGTTTAGTTTAGAGATGCAGTGTGGAAGCAGACACTTCAGCCCACCCAGTCCTCACCTACCAGTGATCCCTGTACACTAGCACTATCCTACACACTGGGGACAATTTACAATTTTTACTGAAGCCAATTAACCTACAAACCTGGATGTCTTTGGGGTTTGGGAGGAAACCGGAGCACCCGGGGAGAAGGTACAAACTCCATACAGACGGCATCTACAGTCGGGAACGAACCCGGGTCGCTGCCGCTGTAAGGCAGCAACTCTACTGCTGCGTCACCAAGCCACCCTTTACAGCCATGCGGTACTTTTCTGACTTTATTTCTGATATTTCCTTATGACAAATTCCGCCCATCAGCTCTTTGCTAGTTCTAAGAGCAATCACACCAATCCCATTCCCATTTGAATTCCCTGTAACCTATTTGTTTTGTATGTGACTTGATTCTCTTGCCACCCGTCTACATCGGGAGCAAAGTACCGTGACCAATAAACCTAACAACCCAGCACATGGTTGGGTTGTGGGAGAAAACCAAAGCACTCCGGGAAACCCAGATGAAAGCGCAAAGTCCACACAGTTAGCACTGGAGGTCTGAACTGAGGTCAGTGCTTCTTGCCCAGAGTAGGGGAATCTAGGAGCAGAGGACACAGGTTCAAGGTGAAGGGGAAAAGATTTAATAGGAATCTGAGGGGATAACTTTTTCACACAAAGGGTGGTGGAACAAGCTGCCAGGTGAGGTAGTTGAGTCTGGGACTATCCCGATGTTTGAGAAACAGTCAGACAGGTACATGGATAGGACAGGTTTGGAGGGATATGTACCAAGTGCAGGCAGGTGGGACTAGTGTAGCTGGGACATTTTGGCTGGTGTGGGCAAGTTGGGCCGAAGGGCCTGTTTCCACACTGTATCACTCTATGACTCGGTGAATGTGGGTCACCAGAACTGTCGAGTAAGTGCACAACCTATAGCACCACTTTGCCCCTGCAGTGCCACACTGTTTGCTGTGTTTTTAATTACATTTTCATTTGTTGGCAAGGAGCTGGCGCTTTACAATTTCTCATTTTCTTCAGTTGGATTTCAGCTTGTCATCAAATGTTTATTCTAAAACTAATTCCAGTACATGAGGTGAACAACTCATTTCAAAATGCCCGGTACATATATGTGTACATTAAAACATAACCCTCAGTGTGCCTTCCAACAATGCTAATTCTACAGATAAAATAACAAACAAGCTGATATGACCTTGTATCATCCCCATGAATAAATCCCCAGTCAGCTAGATACATTATAAATCTTGTGCATTTGGCTGTCAAACGTTAGAAACAAAACTGGCCACCTTGCTGCAAGAGTTTGTCACTGCAGCTAAAAATGTTTCATCTGCAGATTATTTTGTGAATTTAATTTTAACAGTATCAAAATTGTGCTTTCTGATGAATCAGCAACTTGTTTTAAAGTCCCTTTCGTTTCTACAGAGTTTCATTTGTGCGCTGGTATTTCAAGCCCTTTTTATGCAGCAAACAGTCTGGATGAATGGGGTACTACAATACTACATTTCATTATCTTTTCTTTAAACCTGTTTGCACAGCATTTAACTGTTAACAAAAGTCAAGGATATGCAGCAGAAAAGATGGCGTCCTCCTGTTGGGGAAGGTCGCCCAGTGCAGTGCTGCCCCCCCCCCCCCCCCCCCAAGGTGGTCACGGGAAGCATGCTATGGTTTGGCTTGTAAATCATTCTCCCACTCCGCTGTGCATTAGCTGTTTGTCTTCTTGTGGCTTTTTTGACTTTTTTAAAATATGTGCCATTTGCCCACACCTTGGGAAGAGCTCTGCTATGTTCTGTGTTTAATGATTGCATGGTGAAGGTATATGTATATATATACTCTCATTACAAAATATTTTGCGTTCGATATCCAGGCAGCTCTTTTCAGCTGTTAATTTGTGTCCTCCTAATGCACTGTTACTTGGTCACTTCTGGTAATGGGCTTTGACCAGCTGTGTTTTTTTCTACTGTAGGAAATTATAGCCGTCGTGAGGGAGGTCGCGGCTCGAGCTGGAGTGCCCAGAACAGCCCCCGCGTGACATACAATGAAAATCGAGGTGGTCAAAGCAACTTTAACAAAGCTCCACCATCCAGGCAGCCATCCGCAGGTACAATTGCAACCGCTGTCCTGTTATCCATCGCCTGCTGACCCACTGCGCTCTATGATCTTGCGCTGATTCCCTCACTGTCCGGTCAACATTGAAAGACACGGACCGGGCAGTGAATGCCATGCAGTGTCACCCAGCGCAGCAAGTGAGGCCATGTCCTGCTCCCGGTGGCAGTCGGAATTTAAGGAACGGCGGCTGCTCGCAACCACCTGAGCTACTTCCTTCCCCGGCCACAATGCGGTGGCTCCGTGCCCGGAGCACTGCGGCAGCGTTGAGTGAGTTGCTGGCACGATCCCCGACCCCCTCCTTCTCAACGCTCCTGCCTTTGCTGACCCCAGGCCAGACTCCACACATGCTGTGAAAGGAACTTTTTCTCCCCTCCCTAACATCCTAACCTTCGGCCTTCAAGACGCAGATACATTTTCGTGCCTTAATTTTGGGTAAAAAATAGCGTCTTCATTGCCGGGAAATACGGTATTTAAAAAAAACAGGTGTCAAAATGGTCGACAATTTTTTTTACATAATTACATCAGTGGAATGTTACAAGCATAAACTTGCAATGTGCTTTTTTGCAGCAAAAGTCTTTCTACTTTAGTTTAGTTTGGAGATACAGGGTGGAAACGGGGTCCTTTGGCCCACTGAGTCCATGCCGACTAGCACTATCCTACACACGCAAGGGACAATTTATAATTTTTCCAAAGCCAATTAACTTACGTCTATCGAGTGTGGGAGGGAACTGGAGCACCCGGACAAAACCCACGCTATTATGAGGAGAACGTAGACAGCACCCGTAGTCACGATCGAACCCGGGTCTCTGATGCTGCAAGGCAGCAACTCTACCACTGTGTTGCCCCAATTACTTCCTGTTTTAATAAAATGCTTGATGAATATTTCTGTTCTCGTTGATTCAGGATATCGGCAGAGTCCCCGTGATCGTACGTCGAGGGGTCGAGGAGCGGGGCCGTCCTGGGGAGGAGGCGGCTCAAGAGGAAAGTTTGGCGGAGGAAACAGCGGAAGGGGAAGACACGTGCGATCATTCACCCGTTAAATGGAGATTTTAATTTTTTTTGGTTGCACATTCTCTTTATCAATGAACAATTAAATGTTTTTCCCCTCAAGACGATGAAGTTGAGAGAGATTCTGTAGTAGGATATGTGGCACTGAAGGACCAATTTTTGACGCCAGTAACTTCTGGCTGTGAGACTTAGTTCAAAGAAGTGGATATTTTTGTTGAATACATTTGGAAGATGTTGTTCTTTTATAACGGTATTGAAATTTTAATAAAATCGATCAAAAAGATGTGTTTTGTAGTTGATGAGATCATGCACATTGAATGAAAGAGGCTCCAATGAACCTCCTTTTCATTTAAGTATATCTCGGGCAGAAGATGGATGCAAAATGCTGGCGTAACTCAGCGGGACAGGCACCATCTCTGGATAGAAGGAATGGGTGACGTTTTGGGTCGAGACCCTTCTTCAGACTTATGTAGAGTCTGCAGAAGGGTCTCGACCGGAAACATCACCCATTCCTTCTATCCAGAGATGCTGCCTGTTCCGCTGAGTTACGCCAGCATTTTGTGTCTCTCTTCAGTGTAAACCAGCATCTGCAGTTCCTTCCTACACATATCTTGGGTGGAATACACTGAACTTCCTACTTTACAGACTCCATTCTTAGAATACATCCCAGTCAGTTACCTTATTTTATCTAGAGAATTAATTATACAGCTCCTTTAGAATCTCTGAATAAGATTTCATACAAGATGTTTGGAGTTTTTCACCTGTTGATTTTCCAGAGATTGAAACTTTTCCAGAGATTGTATTACATTGTAAGAACAGTCTGGTGGAGCTGTATTGTGTTAAGGGCCTGGCCCACTTAGACGATTTTTTTTCGGCGACTGCCATAGTCATAGCATGTCGCTGAAAAACCGGCGACTGGACCCCCCTACGACAAGCTACAGCAACCTACCACCTAGTCGACGTCAAGCTGTCGACAACCCATTAGGATGTCCACCCGCGACAAGCTACGACAACTTAAGACAATTCAGTCGCTGGTTGACGTAGGTAGTCGCCAATAGAATTCACCGAAGTCAGCACCGGCGACAACCTACGACAGCACCTATGTCAGGAGAAGTCAAGCTATGCTCATTGGCGTCAAGGCAACTGTCAAAATGTTTTGAACATTTCAAAATCTAGCAACGGCCAGAAAAATGCTACGACTCTCTGGGCGACTGAGGAGACTATTCACGACCATACAGGCGACGCCCCGGCAACCTTGTGGTGACAGCCTAGTCGCCTAAAATAATAAACTAAGTAGGACAGGCCCTTTACCATTCACAAACAGAAGCATACA
This sequence comes from Malacoraja senta, assembly GCA_038087875.1. Lineage (NCBI taxonomy): Eukaryota > Metazoa > Chordata > Chondrichthyes > Rajiformes > Rajidae > Malacoraja > Malacoraja senta. The sequence goes on from CM075977.1 coordinate 7,197,530, forward strand.
AAAAGCCAACATGAGATGTAGTAATACTCCGACTTTAATTAGGTTGTATCCTTCAAGGAACATGTGACACTCGAGCAACAGTTTTACAAGGTCAGTGCAGAACTGGCACTTGAGTGATTGAAATGGACCCCCGCCCCCCCGGATCAAGTACTAAGGCCAAATGCAGATAACCAAATTCCTGTTTACAGAATAGTTTTGCCACCAAAAGCCACATGGCTACATTTCACCATTACCTATGCTTTCAAGAGAGAGTTAGATGGAGCTCTTAGAGATAGCGGAGTCAGGGGATATGGGGAGAAGGCAGGAACGGGGTACTGATTGTGGATGATCAGCCATGATCACAGGGAATGAGGGTGCTGGCTCGAAGGGCCGAGTGGCCTACTCCTGCACCTATTGTCTATTACTAAAATGTTCTATCCTCGTGGGGGGTGAGGCAGAAAATAAGAATGAACTCATTTGCAAGAAGAATGAGGGAGCTGCTACCTTCCACTAATTCCGTCGCCTAGTTTCTCAGAAAGCTATGACCGCTTTAGGTTTTTCTTTTGATGTTGAGGGGCCTGGCACAGGTGTTTTTTTTGCTACTTCCTTCTCCGCTGGAAAGCCTGCCATCCTTGTGCATGCTCTTCTGCAGCTCCACCAGTTCTCTTTTCTCAAGCTCTGCCTGCTCTAGTTCCTGCCGATGCTTCCTCTCTTCTGACACCAGGGTCTGTACATCTGACATCACACGTGACATCTGGCTCTGAAAGCACAAATCGCACCCTGAAATTTAATACTTGACAGAATTATTCAAATGTAAAAATAAAAATATCAAATACCCAACTGAGGCAAATCTTACTTTGTAAAATTGGGGGATACAGTGGCGCAGCGGTAGAGTTGCTGCCTTACAGCACCAGAGACCTGGGTTCGAGCATGACTACGGGTGCTGTCTGTATGGAGTTTGTACGTTCTCCTCGTGACCTGCGTGGGTTTTCCCCACTCCAAAGACCTGCAGGTTTGTAGGTTAATTGACTTCGGTAAGGATTGTAAATTGTTCCTGGTGTGTACAATAGTGCAGCGCAGGTTTACAAGGTTAATTCCCGGGATGGCGGGACTCGTATATTGAGAGAATGAAGCGGCTGGGCTTGTACACTCTGGAGTTTAAAAGGATGAGAGGGCATCTCATTGAAACATAAGATTGTTAAGGGCTTGGACACGTTAGAGGCAGGAAACATGTTCCCGATGTTGGGGGAGTCCAGAACCAGGGGCCACAGTTTAAGAATAAGGAGTAAGCCATTTAGAACGGAGACGAGGAAACACTTTTTCTCACAGAGAGTGGTGAGTCTGGAATTCTCTGCCTCAGAGGGCGGTGGAGGCCGATTCTCTGGATGGTTTCAAGAGAGAGCTAGATAGGGCTCTTAAAGATAGCGGAGTCAGGGGATATGGGGAGAAAGCAGGAACGGGGTACTGATTGGGGATGATCAGCCATGATCACATTGAATGGCGGTGCTGGCTCGAAGGGCCGAATGGCCTACTCCTGCACCTATTGTCTATTGCTCGTGTACGGGAATCGCCGGTCGGCGTGGACTGGGAGCACCGAAGCGCCTGTTTCCGCGCTGTATCTCTAAACTAAACAATGTAAAAAGAAAAACATCAAATAACCACTTGTATCTTAGTAAATACGGGGGAACATTGTGGCGCAGGTGGTGGAGTTGTTGCCTCACAGCACCAGAGATCAGGGTTCGATCTTGACCTCTGGTGCTGTCTGTGCATGTTTTAGTTCAGAGATACAGCAGGGAACAAGGCCCTTTGGCCCACCGAATCTACACCAACCAGCGATCCCAGCACATTAACACTATCCCACACACACTGGGGACAATTTTTCTTAACATTTTATACAAAGGCAATTAACCTACGAACCTGTACATCTTTGGACCGTGGGAGGAAACCAAAGAACTCGGCAAAAACCCATGCACGGGGAGAACATACAAACTCTGTACGGGCAGCATCGAACCCGGGGCTCGCTCTGTAAGGCAGCAACTCTACCGCTGCACCATTGTGCTGCACGTTCTCCCTGTGACCACATGGGTTTTCTCCAGGTGCGCTGGTTTCTGCCCACATCCCAAAGACGTGCAGGTTTGTGAGTTAGTTGTCCACTAAATTGCTCCTAGTGTGTAGGAGTGGATGAGAAAACAGGATAATGTAGTATGAATGGGTGATTGATGGTATTCGTGAGCTCGGTGGACCCAAGGGCCTGTCTCCAGGTCGTTATCTCCAAACTAAGCGTGTGCTCTGTGAAACATTTGCAGCCTCTTGGAAAACTGTGAATATTATCCATAAGCTAATTACAGATGAAATAAAATGTCGATTTTCATTTTTTTAAATGCAACCTTGTGGCTATTTTCCAAACTAGTGCTAATGGGGCTGTCAAGTTGGCAGCAGTCGCCTGAAAAAACAGCAACTGGAATGGTGACTGTCAGAGTCACACACACACACACAAGGCGGGGGCCAGGGGGAGCGCTGTCTAAAAAATTCCCACGGTGCAAAGCCAAGGTGATACAGACACACACCGCAATGAACAGGAAAGTTGGCGCTGTCATTAAGACAGCTAAAGCACAGTGTACAGTTAGTCCTTTAAAAGAGGGGGGGAGAAGGAGTGGTGCCAACTTTTAAGTAGCCACAGATACACGACTGAAGCTCGGCGGACATTTAACATTGCCGGTCGGTTCCTTGGTTCTGAAAACGACTGTTTACGTTTTTTTTCCCAATGAGCCAATGAAATGCACCGGCTACAACCTGCGAGAACCTAGGAGAACCTTTGGCCTCCTGGCAACCCACTAGGACTTCCTGGCGACCCACCTACAGCTCGAGAATTCTCGCTACTCTCCATGACGACTTCATTCTAGTCGCCGCTAACTTTTCAACATGTTGAAAAATTCTCGGCAGCCATAATGAGGCCGTGACTAGTTCCCAGAATGCGGGAACTCCTCACGACCATGAAGGCGACTCCCCGGCAACCGCCCGTGAGTGGCGACTGCAAAGTCTCCTGCAGATTTAGAATAGAACTGAGGGGCAATTTCTTCATGCGGATGGTGGTGCCAATATGGAACGAGCTACCAGAGGGAATTGTGGAGGAGAATACAATGGAGACATTTGAAAGACATTTAGTCAGGTGCATGAATAGGAAAGGTTCAGTGGGGTTGTGGGTCAAATGCAAACAAATCTGACCAGCTCAGTTCTAAACTTGATCAACATGGGCAGGTGGGGCCAAAGGACCTGTTTCTGAGCTGCATGACCCTGTGACTATTAAAGCAAGTTCTGCAACTACATGAGGCATTCTTATAATGGACATTAATCCAACAGTTTCTCACCACCCCTTCCTTCCCCACCTCCCCAAAGTTATTAAAAAAAACATTCCATAAAGTAAAAAGGTAGACAAAAATGCTGGAGAAACTCAGTGGGTGAGGCAGCATCTACGGAGCGAAGGAATAGGTAATTTCCATAAAGTAAAATGCTTTAAAAAATCATGATGAAAGGAAGAATATTTTCTGGGCAGGTTAATATCAACATATTCAAAATTTTCATGAGTAACTCAAAGGATCAACTTTGCAATTCCAGCAGGACTGCAGAAAGACAAATATGCCACCCAGATAGTCTAGTTTATAATAGTCACGTGTACCAAGGTACAGTGAAAGGTTTTTTGTAGCGTGCTAACCCAGCTAAAAGACTGACCATGATTACAATGTACAGATGAAGGATAATGGGAATAACGTTTAGTGGAAGGTAAAGTCCAATTAAAGATAATCCGATGGTCTCCAATGGGGTGGATGGAATCTCGGGACTGCTCTCCTCAGTTGGCGAGAGGATGGTTCAGTTGCCTGATGTTTTCAGCTGGGAAGAAACTGTTCCTGAATACAGAGGTGTGTGTTTCCACGCTTCTGTACCTCTTGCCAGAAGGGAGAAGAGGGAGTGACTGGGGTGAGAATTATCTTTGATTGTGCTGGTGGCCATGCCGAGGCAGTGTGAGACGGAGATGGAATCTGGAGGTGTGCGTTTTCACAACTCTGCCTCTTGCCTGATGTGAGGGGGGGGGGGGGGGAGGAGAGGGAGTGATGGGCGAGACTCGTCCTTGATTATGTTTCCGTCAAGCAATCCAAGGTTACCTTTTGGGAGGCTGAGGGTCCACTCACCTTTTCAAGAGGCAATGACAGAGGAGTGAGAGCTTTCTATCCCGAGCTCTTGCTTCTCCAGCTGATAAAGAATTTGGCTTTTGACTGGATGCCAACAAGCCCAGTGAGGTGGGTGAGCTACCAGCCTCCAGATGTATAGAAATTAGGGCATTCAGGGCCATGTTGAACACTATGCCCCAATATATTCCCAATCAGCCATGATCACATTGAATGGCGGTGCTGGCTCGAAGGTCCGTATGGCCTACTCCTGCACCTAATGTCTATTGTCTAATTTGCCTAATCTACAGATGCTAATTTAGCACTGCAGTTTGGAATAAGGCACACAGGCTATTGTGGTGGCTGCGTCGACTGTTACTGGAGCCCTATAAAGAAGATGCCTTTGTTAATCCAAATATTGTCTGAAGAAGTATCCTGACCTAAAATGTTAGCCTATCTGTTTGCCAGAGATGCTGCCTGACCCGCTGAGTTACTCCAGCACTTTGTGTTCTATGCAAGTATTGTCTGCCGTGCATTTTCAAGGCATAGATAAGCACATGTATATATTTAGTTCTGTAAAACTCCCATAAGTAAACATACTAACTTTAAGCTCCTCGATTTCATTTTGAAAGAAGCTCTCTTTCTGGACCATGTGCCGTCTTTGAGAATCTAAACGGGATTCCATTTCATGTCTTAATTCTTCCACTTCACAAATCATTTCAGACCTTTCATACGTTAAAAAAAAGGGAGAAAATGATGTTAAGATTTATTCTACCAAACCTTATTTATTTTTCTCCAATTCTCCTTTCCATCAAGTTTTGACTAATTTCAGATATCATTACTGTAGATCTCCATCATAGAGTGATACAACGTGGAAACAGGCCCTTCGGCCCAACTTGCCCACACCGGCCAACATGCCCCAGCTACACTAGTCCCACCTGCCTGCGTTTGGTCCATATCCCTCCAAACCTGTCCTATCCATGTACCTGTCTAACTATTTCTTAAATGTTGGGACAGCTTGTTCCATACACCCACCACCCTTTGTGTGAATGTTTCCATGCTGTGTACACATCTTCAGTGGGGTCCTTTCAGACCTCGATAGCAGCTGATAAATTGAGAACCCTTTCTATGCATTGCATCATCTACAGTCTGTAAAACCTGTCATTTGCTCTGTGGGTACGGCATCATTCATTTCCACCAATAGGATGAACATTGTTGTCCTTCAATTCAAAAGTCGAACGGAAAGATTTTCACATTACATTTTGCCAATTTCCAAGTTGGTGGGTTATGTCAATATTTTCCTAATATCCTAAAACTTTTAAACCAGCTAGAAATTGTAAACCATTAACAGGTATTATCGCAGTGTTTAAGAAACATTTAGTTAGGTACATGGTTAGGATAGGTTTAGAGGGATATGGGCCAAAAGCAGGCAGGTGAGGTTAGTGTAGTTGTGGTGTGTTGGTCGGCACGGGCAATCCTGGCTTTGAAAGTTCTTCAGCAATTCTGGACAGGTAATTCCAGATGGCAGATCGGGCTTTGGTTGTTGCTGCCTCTCTTTCCGTTCTCTTTTCTTCTAATTCTGCGCATCTCTTGGCGTCGAAGTTCGCTGTTTCTTCTTGGATGATGGTTTTGCCAGAGTTTCCTGTCCTTGGCAGTGGTTTCCCAATTGTCGATGTCGATTACATATTTCTTCATGCTGGCTTTTAAGACGTCTTTGAATCTCTTCGTTTGTCCGCCTCTTTAGCGTTTGCCTTCTTTAAGCTGGGAGTAGAAGGTTTGCTTTGGTAGACGCTCGTCTTCCACCCGAACAACATGACCGATCCATCTTAGTTGGTTCTTGACGACGAAGGCTTAGGATGAACATTTATACAACATTCTTCCGTCTACACTCTTTGTGCATAAAACTTGTTCATCTGATATCAAACTACAATTTACATACATTAGGCCGAGATAAATAAGGTACCTCGGTAGGTCAACTTCTCTTGTCCTTCCAAGATACTTTACGCGAAAATTCAAGAACAAATGTTATCTTCAGGCAATGAAGACTAAAAAACAACTACCGCAAAAACAGGACAAGAGGACAGAATGCAATCAGCAGCTAAAGGTCATACACCTTTAATGCACATTATTTGGTTCTTTTAGTTTTAGAGATGCAGCATGGAAACAGGCCCGTCGGCCTACCGAGTCCACACTAGTTCTATGATATCCCACTTTCTCATGCACTCCCTACACCAAGGGCAATTTACCGAGGGCCAATTAACCTGCAAACCCGCACGCCTTTAAGATGTGGGAGGAGGCCGGAGCACCTGGAGGAAACCCACATGGTCACAGGGAGAACGTGCAAACTCCACACAGCCAGCATCCGAGATCAGGATTGAACCCGGTCTCTGGCGCTGTGAGGCAGCAGGTCTAACAACTGTGCTGTTGCCCAATATAAATTTCATTTAATATTCTTTATGTAGTTCTGTGCCACATGTACTAGGGCACCAGTGATGTAGAATTGGTAAGGACACAGGAGTTTCTTGGAGCTGAAGGGCCTGTCCCACCCTACAAGGTAATTCAAGAGTTCTCCCGAGTTTTCCCGATTCGAACTCGGAGAATGTCCGTAGCTGGTCCGTAGGAGTTCGTGAATGTCTCGTAGCGGCTCGTAATGCTAACGGTAGGTACTCGGGACATCAGGTAAACTCGTGATGTTTTTTCAACACTGAAAAATGTCCACGAGTAAAAAAATACTCGTGAAATTTTTAAAAACTTTTTACTCGTACGAGCCGCTACGAGACATCCACGAACTCCTACGGACCCGCTACGGACATTCTCCGAGTTCGAATCAAAAACTCGGGAGAACTCTTGAACTACCTCGTACGGTGGGACAGGGCCTTGAAGCAGAAGAATTGGGGAAACCAAGACAAGAGCATTGCTCTGTATTGAATATACAGTTACAGCACGATAACTTTATGCATATGTTTCCCATTGTAAATATCGGCACACAAATTTATAAGGAATAGGCTGCTAATGATTTTGTAAAGAGGATGTATATTTTATTATATGAGGTTATAAAACTTTGTTCACATAAGACCTCATCTAACTACACACCAACTTGTCACCAGCTGCAAATCACTCACAGAAATACTGCAAAGAAAAATGATGATTTTCGGCTACTCCAACGCCCAGGAGCAAAGATGATTGCACAAAGTGGTGACCACTGCCCGGTCCATCACCGGTACTGACCTCCCAACCATCGGAGCGATCTACAAGAGTCACTGCCTCAAAAAGGCAGCCAGCATCATCAGAGACCCACACCACCCTGGCCACGCTCTCATTTCACTCCTTCCAGTGGGGGGGCGGGGGCATTGATTTAGTCTTTTTTTGGTACTATTATTGTTTGGGGGTTTTTCTGTGTATGTTTGTGTGCGTGTTTGTGACCGTCATCAGTGTCAAAGACAGATGACAGTCTGGGGACGTCTCAGTTTGAAGAAGGGTTTCGACCTGAAACGTCACCTATTCCTTTTCTCCAGAGATGCTGCCTGACCCGCTGAGTTACTCCCAACGGCATCAGCAACTCCAATATTCTGTGCACATTCTATAAAAATCCATCACGTGTCAGGAGTTTAGGATCAAGGTTGCAGAGAAGCCAAACAGAGCTCAAGATCAGGTTGTGAAGTGGCCCGTTGCATACCTGAGCAATTCTAGTTCCGTCCTCAATTCTGCGACACAGTTGTGTTGCGCATCGTCAGCGCTGAGAATAGCGTAGCCACAGCCACTCGCGCACTCACGGCTGCGGTATTCGCACCCCAGCATGTGCGACTCCAGATTGTGTCGCTCGATCTGAACCGTGCAACCTGCACAGAAAAATGCATCGACGTTAGAAAAATCCTTACGGGAACGACTTGCAGTTTAAAAAAAAAAAAAATCTTGGAGCATGCAAACAGCACAAGGAGCACTGGAATCCGTTGCAAATAAAGGAGAGCTGCTGGAGGAACGCTGCGAGTCAGGCAGCATCTGTGGAGGGAAATGATTAGTCAACGCTTTGGGACGAGACCCATCATTTCCCTGAGCCAAGACCCACAGTGCCATGGCTTCACAGCAGTGGAGTTGCTGCCTTACAGCGCCAGAGACCCAGGTTCGATCCTGACTACGGGTGCTCTCTGTACGGAGTTTGTACGTCCTCCCCGTGACCGCGTGCGTTTTCTTCCACATTCCAAGAACTAGCGTGCGGGTGATCGTTGGTCGACACAGACTCGGTGGATCGAAGGGCCTGTTTCCATGCTGTATCTCAAACTAAACTAGACTGCAGGTGAAATTTCCTGGGGCATTGATCCCAGCAGTGCAAAGGGGATCCATCCAGAGGGTCCCACCTCCCCCGTGGATCTATAGCCCACCTTGCTGTAGCAGCTATCCATTCCATCTTCCTATTTCTGTACTCTGTGATTGTGGTATTGGGCGTGTAATCCAGAGATTATTTTTGCAAATACTTCCACTGCTTTTTGTTTTCAAAGATATCCGTTTACTCTGAAGAAAGACAAAGAATGCTGGCCAGCGGGTCAGGCAGCATCTCTGGAGAGCACGGATGGGTGAGGTTTCAGGTCGAGATCCTCTGTCTGACCTGCTGAGTTACTCCAGCATTTTGTGTCTATCTGCGCATCTGCAGTTCCTTCCTACCTTTCTATTTACTCACCCACCCACCCACCCACCTCCTACACACCTTCCATCAAACACCTGTACAGGTTTATAGCACCTGTATAGGTTTATAGTTCAGGTGAAACCGAAAAGCCCCAAGGAAATAATGCAGTTTTAGACGTTAAATACCATAGCCAGGGGGCAAAAGTGGCAATTCAACAACAGAAATGCTGGTATTGAGTTTTCATTTCTCGTGGCATCAGAAATATAAATTAAAATCAAAGTGGCAAAGGACACGGATCACAAATGGTTTTGGAGAGGAAACAGTGGCGTTAGTCATCTTAAACATAAAAGGAATCTGATGTGAGGAAAAAGGGGGCTGCTGCCACGTGCGGCAGCGGGCAGTAGATACGACCGTCCGGTGAACTTTTGTAACTGTCGGCGTCAAAACGTGGCGTCAAAACGTGGCGCCACTTGTGTACTGCCTCACTGTGGTCCGTCTGCGACATGATTTTACCGCGGTTGCACGCAAAACAAAGCATTTCACTGCAACTAGGTATACGTGACAATAAAGTGTCATTGAATAACCAATCAAGAATAAAATTAAATAGCATTTGAGCAAAAGTGACAAGTTAAACTGACATGATTAAAGCGAATAAAATCAAGAAAAACCTACTGGATCGCATATTAAAAAACACATTTGATGGAAAAAAACTATAGGGAATAGAGTAATACAATAAAGGAAAAGAAATTGAATATTGTGACTTAATAAAACTGAAATTATACATAAATGTATGTGTTTTATTAAAATGTTATTGTAGTCAAATACCACAGCACTTCCCACAAAGGTATATTCATGCACTTCCAACTACTGTTTTATACACGCTTGTACTTAAATATGATTACGTCTAAGATTTTTACTGAAGTGTGTAAAAAGATTACACTGTACTTCAGTACATGTGACAATATTGTACACTTGATATGGGCCAAACACAGGCAGGTGGGTCTAGTGTAGTTGGTTGGTGTGGGACTAAGGGTATGTTTCCACATGGACCATAGTGCACAGAGGAAGTTGAACACTGGTTAATTTCACACTCGCTCTTGAACAGTGACTTGAACATTGGATCATTAATGACAACATAGAAACATAGAAAATAGGTGCAGGAGGAGGCCATTCGAGACAGCACCGCCATTCATTGTGATCATGACTGATTGTCCCCAATCAATAACCCATGCCTGCCTTCTCCCCATATCCCTTGACTCCACTAGCCCCTAGAGCTCTATCTAACTCTCTCTTAAATCCATCCAGTCATTTGGCCTCCACTGCCCTCTGTGGCAGGGAATTCCATAAATTCACAACTCTCTTGGTGAAAAAGATTTTTCTCACCTCAGTCTTAAATGACTTCCCCTTTATTCTAAGACTGTGGCCCCTGGTTCTGGACTCGCCCAACATTGGGAACATTTTTCCTGAATATAGCTTGTCCAGTCCTTTTATGATTTTATTTGTTTCTATAAGATCCCCCCTCATCCTAAACTCCAGTGAATACAAGCCTAGTCTTTTCAATCTTTCCTCATATGACAGTCCCGCCATCCCAGGGATCAATCTCGTGAACCTACGCTGCACTGCCTCAATCACAAGGATGTCCTTCCTCAAATTAGGAGACCAAAACTGTACACAATACTCCAGATGTGGTCTCACCAGAGCCCTATACAACTGCAGAAGAACCTCTTTACTCCTAGGACTTGATGAAAGTTCAACATTATTTAAACGAAATGATTTTGCTTTCTCTTCTGCATCGGAGCGTCAGCCTACTTTATATCTTCAACCAATAGAATGGGTCTAGGAGGCATAACATCTTGGGGCAGAGGGGGTGCATTACCAGATTAAGCAAGCACAAAATCATTCAAATCACACACACACAAAATTAACCGTTTAAAAAAAATGCAAAATTAAGCTTTAAAATTGCACTGCAACAAAATTCACTGTTAAATATATACATACATACCACATCCATAATACATGTAAATTCCACCTGAAGAAAAATGGGTAGAGGGATACTTCAAATACTTGCGGAGAGAAACAAGAAAAGCCTTACTTTAGATGCAGAGATATTTTGAATGCTGCACAGCGCAGAAGAGAGCATGTCCATTAGATCATCACTGCTATCATATATTGGGAAAATATTACATTTAAGCCTCATAAAAGGTCATTGAAGATCAATGACAGTGATAAGGCTATGGTCACAAAGTAATTTTGCACATTGGTTAGAACCACTTTGATGGTGTAAATGGAGCAGAAACCCTATTGTAGTAACAAGGAACTGCAGATGCTCGTTTACACAAAAGGACACAAAATGCTGGAGACACTCAGCAGGTCAGGTAGCGCCTCTGGAGTTGACGTTTTGGGTCAGGACCTTTCTTCAGAATGGACAAATTTTAAAAAAAAACATTAAGTTGGAGGAGAGATGGGAGACAGAGGCACACTCAAATATTTTGTGAGGAAAGGGATGACTTTCAAGTTCAGAAGGTTTAGCAATAGGGTTATTAAAGTCAGAGTCTTAAAGCCCTGTCCCACTGTACGAGTTCATTCAAGAGCTCTCCCAAGTTTAAAAAAAAATCAAACTCGTGGTAAGCACGTAGAATGAACGTAGCGGGTACGTCGGAGCGCGGGGACGTCTCTTAGCGGCTCGTAACGCTAACGGCAGGTACTCGGGAAATGCGGTAAACTCGGGAAGACTCGTGAAGATTTTTCAACATGTTGAAAAATGTCCACGAGAGCCCCGAGTACCGGCGAGCGGCCATTACCGTAAATCTCCGAGTTCGAATTAGGGCAAACTCGGGAGAACTCTTTGAGTGAACTCGTACAGTGGGACAGGGCTTTTACAGTGTGGAAACAGGCCCTTCGACCCAACTTGTCCACACCGGCCAACATGTCCCATCTTCACTAGTCCCACCTGCCTGCATTTGGCCCATATCCCTCTAAGCCTGTCCCATCCATGTACCCGACTAAATGTTTCTTAACCGTCGTGATAGACCCTGCCTCAACTACCTCCTCCGGCATCTCGTTCCATACACCCACCGCCCATTGTGTGAAAATGTTACCGGTCAAGTTCCTATTAAATCTTTCCCTCCTCACCTTAAACCTATGTCTTCTGGTTCTCGATTCCCCTACGCTAGGCAGAAGATTCTGTGCGTTTACCCAATCTATTCCTCTCATGCTTTTGCACACTTCTATAAGAACACCCCTCATCCTCAAGTGCTTCAAGGAATAAAGCACCAACCTACTCAATCCTTCCCTATAGCTCAGTCCCTCGAGTCCTGGCAACATCCTGCTAAATTTTCTCTGAACCCTTTCAAGCTCGACAACATCTTTCCTGTAACATGGTGAGCAAAACTGAACACAATACTCTAAATGTGGCCTCACCAACATTTTATGTAACTGTGACATGAACTTCCAACTTCAATACACTGAACTAAAATCTCCACATGGCCCATTCTTAGTCATGTGTGTGACCGAAAAATTGTGGAATACATCTCTTCTAATTCTGAAAGCATTACAGGTATATTGTTCTGTACTGTATATATCTTCTTATAGGCAATGCACAATAGACAATAGGTGCAGGAGTAGGCCATTCGGCCCTTCGAGCCAGCACCGCCATTCAATGTGATCATGGCTGATCATCCCCAATCAGTACCCCGTTCCTGCCTTCTCCCCATATCCCGACTCCGCTATTTTTAAGAGCCCTATCTAGCTCTCTCTTGAAAGCATCCAGAGAACCGGCCTCCACCGCCTTGAGGGAGAGAATTCCACAGACTCACCACTCACTTCTTCTTCTTGCGTATGGCGTGCACAGCCTAAAGTTGTTGGTCAACTTGTTCTATTTGATCTATTTGTTTGTGCACGTCGGGTTGATTGCATTAGTCGAAACAGGGTAGACCACATGAAGGTTGCAATCTCCCACCCCACTATATATGATACATATTGTTTTTTTGAAGTTTATCAAGTGAAATATTTATGTTATGCTGACAATGTTTGTTTAGGGTCAGAGGTCAAATATGACTGGTCACGTGTGTGACCTCACACGGAAGCCTTTTTTTTCCATAACTCAGTTTCATCTTACAAACTCTTGTGAATTTAAAAAAGCTAGCATGTTCATATCTTCAGCAGACATGCATTATAGTTCTGTAGGTAGGAAAATAGCAATGAATAAGATTAATCTCTTACAAGAATGGTTTAATGTATTACTTTATGTGATGCCATTTGGTAACGTGTGTGACATTGTGGTTCACTTTCCAAAGAATGGCCCATATTAAGATCTCCAAATCAAATTTGGGTTAAAACTAGTTTTACCCACCAGAGGGCATGGATCAGCAGCATATAATTCATCAGTCACAATGATTTAGATGGGAATAAAATCAACTTGAAGTATATGTGGGTTAAATTTTTTTTTTTAATTCGTCAAGATCTATTCCTTTTTATCCCTGATAAAAATCGGTGGCAATTGCATCTATGGATATATAACTAGGAAGAAAGTTGCTAAGTTGGTGCTGAGCTTCTAGAGAACAAGGCTGATGAATTAACAACAGGAAATAAAAGAAATGGTAGATATGTTGAATCGATTTTACGCATCAGTCTTTACTGTGGAGGACACTGTGAATATTCAGAATTTAACAGATGGGCTCATTTCAAATAACAGGGAGGAACCTTATAGAAAGTGTAGATTGGTTATTGCATGTAAACCACTCATCACTAGATGATGAACTAGCAACTAACAACCTGCTGTACCACTATATTATGTGTGACAATTAAAGATGACTTTAAACTCCAGGCTGTATGACATACTTATTTACAGAAAGTTTGGAAGAATGAGTGGTGACCATGTTCAAACATACAAGATGCTTATCTGGTTTGATTGGTTTGCTGGTCTTTTCAGTCTGAAGAAAGGTCTCGACCCAAAACGTCGCCCATTCCTTCTCTCCAGAGATGCTGCCTCACCCGCCGAGTTACTCCAGCATTTTTTGTCTACATTTGATAGGTTTACTGTTGGACAAGTAAGCACCTGTCCAAATGCCTTCCAAAGACTGATTGGATCTATCTTTCCCAGTCCCCTTCAATATAAACACCACCCTCTGAGTGGAAATACTTACCCCTCAGATCATCTTTAAATTCCCCCACCCCCTATCTTAAACCTACGTTGTCTAGTTTTAGGCTTTCGCAACCTATGACAAAGACCATCAACACTATCTACGTCCCCCATATTTTTTAAATATATATAGTCAAAAAGGGTAATCTGATGGGAACACGAGAAAGAATAAGTTACAGGATTATAGGGGAACAAGTAGATATTTGGTTTATGGGATTGCTTTTCTGGGATCCAGCATAGACTAGACAGGTAAAATGGCCTCCTTCTGTGTCATGATAAGTATGCCAAGACAGTCACTAGTACAGCTGCTGCCTCACAGATCCAATGACCTGGAGTCATTCCTGACCTTTGGTGATGTCCGAGTAGAATTTGCAACTACTTGGGTTTCCGCCAGGAGCTCTGGTTTCCTCCCACATAAAACGTAGAAAATAGGTGCAGGAGTAGGCCATTTTGCCCTTCGAGCCAGCACCGCCATTCAATATGATCATGGCTGATCATCCAAAATCAGTACCCCGTTCCAGCTTTCTCCCCACATCCCATAGGCGGATTGGTTAGGGACCGCTGTAAATGACCCCCAAGTGTGTAGGTGAGCGGTACAAGTCAGTGGAGATGTGGCGAGAACAAAACAGGATTATTGCAATAATGGGTGTTTGATGGTCAGTGCAGAGTTGGTGAACTGAACGGTAGAGCTGTGTGATTCAATGTGAACGGCCTGGATAGATTGGTTGTGGAGGGGATGTTTCCACTCATGGGAGATTCTAGAACCAGACAACATGGGCAGCAGGCTCTTACATGATGTCGAATGGACAAGCCAAATCCATACTGAGTTTAGAAGAATAAGGGGGGACCTCATTGAAACATACAGAATAGTGAAAGACAGAGTGGATGTGGAGAGGATGTTTCCACTAGTGGGAGAGTTTAAGACTCATAAGAGTCATAACCTCAGAATTAAAGAACGTTCCTTTAGGAAGGAGATGAGAAGGAATTTCTTTAGTCAGGGAGTGGTGACACTATGCAATTCATTGCCACAGAAGGCTGTGCTGGCCGAGTCAATGGATATTTTTAAGACTGAGATTGACAGATTCTTGATTGGGGTGTCAGGGGTTATGGGGAGAAGGCAGGAGAATGGGGTTGAGAGAGAAAGATAGCCAATGGCAGAGTAGACTTGATGGGCTGAATGGCCTAATTCTGCTTTCGCTTATGAATTTATGAGTCAGTTCAAGAAATACATGCTCACTGGACCCCCATTTTTTAAAATATGAAATCACAATTAAAATATATTTTGTCTGCTCTAGCGGTAAAATCTTCCTGTAAATTTCAATCAATTAAATGGGAATTAGTTAGAAAAAACAATTTAAAACCATAGACACTGGAGAAGGGTCTCAAGCTGAAACATCACCCATTCCTTCTCTCCAGAGATGCTGCCTGTCCTGCTGTGTTATTCCAGCATTTTGTGTCTATCTTCAGTTTAAACCAGCATCTGCAGTTCCTTCCTACACAATTTAAAACCATAATTGAAGACTTCTCTACCTAATGGTAATTCTGGTCCAAAGTCATTTTTTATTGCTTTACACTCACCAGGATTTAAGCAAGGAACCTGGCTGAATTCACACTCTCTTTCATGTCTGTCAATAGCTTCTAAAGAACAGGTCGTTTCACAGCCATGCTGCCTGTTTTTACACCAGATCTGAAGACGATTCAAATCATTTCGCATATATCTGTTATAAAAAAAAATAAAAAGAGAGATTGACTTCTTTATTCTTTTTCTATTTGGTCATACATGCAAAATGGTAAATAAAGCAATTTTCACTGGCGATACACATAATTTTCTATCATAAAACAGTCACGGTGGCGCAGCGGTAGAGTTGGTGCCTTACAGCGCCGGAGACCCGGGTTCGATTCCGATTACGGGTGTTGTCTGTATGGAGTTTTACGTTCTCCCCGTGACTTTTCTCCAAGATCTTCGGTTTCCTCCCACATTCCAAAGACGTACAGGTTTGTAGGTTAATTGGCTTGGTAAATGTAAAAATTGTCCCTAGTGGGTGTAGGATAGTGTCAATGTGTGGGGATCGCTGGTCGGTGCGGACCCGGTGGGCCAAAGGGCCTGTTTCCGTGCTGTATCTCTAAACTAAACTCAACTAAAATGGAACAGTTAAGCTGTAAAATTCTCAGGTGTAGGAAGGACCTGCATTTTATTTTTATCTTTTTATTTTTCCAGTGCTGATGAAGGGTCCTAAGGCTGAAACATT
This sequence comes from Malacoraja senta, assembly GCA_038087875.1. Taxonomy (NCBI): domain Eukaryota; kingdom Metazoa; phylum Chordata; class Chondrichthyes; order Rajiformes; family Rajidae; genus Malacoraja; species Malacoraja senta. The sequence continues at coordinate 7,213,682 of CM075977.1, forward strand.
AACTTTGTGTAGGAAGGAACTGCAGATGCTGGTTTACACCGAAGATAGACACAAATGTTGGGGTAACTCAGCGGGACAGGTAGCATCTCTAGAGAGAAGGAATGGGTGACGTTTTGGGTCGAGACCCTTCTTCAAAGTCACCCATTCCTTCTGTCCAGAGATGCTGGACAGAAGGAAAGACAGAGTGGATGTGGAGAGGATGTTTCCATCAGAGATGCTGCCTGTCCGGCTGAGTTACTCCAGCATTTTGTGTCTATCTTTACAACTCGTATGCTTGTTTTAAAATCTTCCAAGGTCTCTAAACTCCATTAGTTTTGCAAACTCTAAGATTTTGTTTTGCTATTTATAGTTGTGATAGAGGGAGGCATTTCAGGTACAGTAATATTTATTGACCACCCCTAATTGCCTCCACGATGATGGTAGGGACACCTTCTTGAACTACAGTAGATATTTTGCTGAAATGTGTTCTTTGGATGGAGTTCCATAGCTTAGCCCAGTGAAATCAAGAACCAGAGGACATGGGTTTAAGGTGAGAAGGGAAAAGATTTAATAGGAACCTGAGGGGCTTTTCTTTCACACAGCGGGTGGTGGGTGTATGGAATGAACTGCTAGAGGATGTAATTGTGGCAGGTACTATAACAACATTTAAAAGACATTTGGAAAGGTACATGGATAGGAAAGGTTTAGAGGGATATGGGCTAAAAGCGGGCAGATGGGACACGTAGATGGGGCATCTTGGTCGGCATGGGCAAGATGGGCCCGTTTCCTTGCTGTATGACTCTAAGATGTCCCTTACAATCTAACACTGCTTTGATTATGTCTTAATATCTCCTTGCATAGCTGAGACTCAAATATAGTTTGTTAATGTTCCAGTATTGTGCCTTGAAATATTTTGCCGCATGAAGATTACAGAAGTTACTGTTACAACATATCAGAAATCAGATATAGAAGTGATGCGATTTACTTACTTTTACAAATTTACAAATTCTATTTTGTACTTCAAAGCACAAGTTTAATAAAAGAATATTAATATAACATCGGGCCCTGGCAGAATATCTGCTCCTGAAAAAAAAAAGTATTTTTGAAGAAAAATGTGTTTGCTATTGAAATAAGTCTTAGGCAAGATATTTTACCTTCTGTTGACATTGTCTAAGCATATCTATTAATATAAAACTGCTAGAAAATTGTGGACACAAGGAACTGCGGATGCTGATTTACAAAAAAAGGCGCAAAGTGCTGGAGTAACTGAGCAGGTCAAGTGGCACCTCTGGAGGACATGTATGTCAATTTGCTTAAAGAAATTTACTTCTAATCAAGTGTAACAGAAATATATACCTGCAGGAGGATGAGGGGTGATCTTATAGAAAAGTGTGTAAGATCTTAAGAGGGGCGGACAGGGTAAATGCACAGTCTTTTACCCAGGATAGGAGAATCGAAAACCAGAAGACATAGGTTTAAGGTGAGGAGGGTAAAATTTAACAGGAACCTAAGCGGCAACTTACGTGCACCAAGTGTGGTAGATATATGGAATGAGCTGCCGGAGGAGGTAGTTGAAGCAGGTACTATCACAACATTTAAGAAGCATTTAGACTGGTACATGGATAGGATAGGTTTAGAGGGATATGGGCCAAAGGCCGGCAGGTGGGACATGTTGGTCAGTGTGGGTAAGTTGGGTCGAAGAGCCCGTTTCCACGATCTATGACTCTAAAGAAGTTAGAGTCTGTGGGCCAAAGGACCTGTTCCAGTGCTGTACGGTTCTATGTTCGATGATAGCGCAAATAGGAAGCATCAATTTCCCTTATCAGAGGGTGAAAAATCAAGTGGCAGAGATTTAAAACAAAGGGTAGTCACGTTAAAGGAGGTGTGAGGAGAGTTTTTGTTTCGAGTGTGAAGAATATGGTTGAGATAAAAACTTCCTCCACTTTTAAACAGTACTTGACTTGGATAGAATGTGTAGGAAAGAACCGCAGATGCTGGTTTAAATCGAAGGTAGACAAAAATTGCTGGAGTAACTCAGCGGGACAGGCAGCATCTCTGGAGAGAAGGAATTCCTTCTCTCTGGAGATGCTGCCTGTCCCGCTGAGCTATTCCCGCATTTTGTGTCTACCTTAGGTATTTGGATAGGACAGATTTAGACGGATATGGGCCAAATGCAGGCAGGTGGGACTAGTGTAGAGGGGACATGTTGGGCCTGTTTCTAGGCTGTATGACTCTATGACTCAGACAGCGATTTGGAAAGTTACCTGAACAGTGGTCGAAGCATGGACGTGTCCAGGGCCTGCCGATCTTCAGGACAGTTGTGGTTCTGCACGAGCCACCCGTGAATACATGACGTGCAGTAGGCATGCTCACATGGAGCCTGCAAAGGATTCTCCAACACATCGCGGCAGATGCAACACAACAGCCCTTCATTCACATAGCCGACAAATCGCTCAATATCGTAGCCCATTCTAGTACAGAAAGGAGACCAAGATTTAAAGTTAAAAACAGATAACAATCAATACTATTTGCTTCAACTTTGAATAAGGCGATTGTCTTTTTTTGTTCTGAATTAATTGATAACATGTTTGATTTACACACGATAAAATATTTCTCATGTGCTTATACTATATTATTATGTAATGTAATGATGGTGGCGCAGCGGTAGAGTTGCTGCCTCACAGTGCCAGAGACCTGGGTTTGATCCTGACTACGGGTGCTGCCTGTACAGAGTTTGTACGTTCTTCCCGTGACCCTAGTGGGTTTTCTCCGAGATTTTTGGTTTCCTCCCACACTCCAAACACGTACAGGTTTGTAGGTTCATTGGCTTGGTATGAATGCAAAATTTTCCCAAGTGTGTGCAGGGTAGTATTAATGTGCGGGGATCGCTGGTCGGTGCAGACTCAGTGGGCCGAAGGGCACATTTCCGCGCTGTATCTCTAAAATAAACACTCAGCCATAGAAAAAGATCCCCAATTTTATAGACTTTATTAATCTTATTGTTTAAAGCAGGAAGTGAATTAAAATGATGTTGGTTACCCTAGCTTACAATCGACAATGATAATAACTCCAGGTCAGTGAATTTCGTGACTTCTACTGCTAGCGGGTCATGAGGTCATAAGTGATAGGAGCTGAATTAGGCCATTTGGCCCGTCAAGTCTACTCCGCCATTCAATCATGGCTGATCTATATCTCCCTCCTTTACCCATTCTCCTGCCTTCTCCCCATAAGCCCTGACACCCGTACTAATCAAGAATCTAACTATCTCTGCCTTAAAAATAGGTGTGTGTAGGCACGGAGTTACTGCAAGATGGCGCTGAAGCCAGGCGGCTCTTTGCATGCTGGTCCCAGAAGAGGATCTGCTATCATACATTACAGCTGCTCCACTCTTTCTTTATTTCAACAACAGCATTGCTTACTCAACTATGCTCAGCTAAACCATCCTCACTTGACCTCCCATCTACCTCATTGAAGCCCCTCGAACTATCTTTAATCTGACTTTATTGGTCTTTATCATGCACTAAACATTAGACCCTTTATTCTGTAACTGTACACTGTGAATGGCTTGTTTGTAATCATGTATAGTCTTTTCGCTGACTGGATACCACGCAACAAAAAGCTTTTCACTGTGCCTCGGTAACACGTGACAATAATAAAGTACACTAAACATTGAGCAGGTAGCATTTTATCGGTATGCATCACAGCTTGGTTTGGGAGCAGCTCCATCCAAGACCGCAATTGAATTGAATTGAATATTTTTTGTCACGTGATAAGTCACAATGAAATTCTTATGGTATGCAATGATCACCACATAAAGGCTGGGTCGGCACTGACAAAGTTATAAAGTATCCTGTACTAGGTCCACCCTTGCTCTCCCTCCCTCATGGCAGTCCCCCCACGCTGGGTCCTCCATTATTCTCCCCCCCCCCAATCCCCCCTCACGGTGGTCCCCCATGCCACGTCCTCCATTGATCCCGACAGTGCGTCCTCCAGACTCCCACATGGCCCATCCTCGACCGGACGACACCCTCATCGACCGCCGCAACCGACCTCCTCCACGATCACCTCCGCAGCGCCGACCCAGGCCCCAGCCGCGGGCTCCGTCGACCCAGAGTCAGTCGGCCGCAGGCTCCATCAACCCGCGAGGCTCCACCGACTGGGTAGGGTCGGGCTCCGACCCGCGAGGCTCCACACCCCAGGTTCTCAGTGGCCTCCTGGAAGGCATTGCTGCGGCGGCCTCTGGCAAGTGATTGCCGCAAATTGTGGACGCAGCCCAGACCATCACACAAACCAACCTCCCTTCCATTGACTCCATCTACACCTCACGCTGCCTCGGCAAGGCCAGCAGCATAATCAAGGACGAGTCGCACCCTGGCCACTCCCTCTTCTCCCCTCTCCCATGAGGGGGGATCTTATAGAACATATAAAATTATAAAAGGACTGGACAAGCTAGATGCAGGAAAAATTTCCCCAATGTTGGGCGAGTCCAGACCCAGGGGCCACAGTCTTAGAATAAAGGGGAGGTCATTTAAGACTGAGGTGAGAAAAAACGTTTTCACCCAGAGAGTTGTGAAGTTATGGAATTCACTGCCACAGAGGGCAGTGGAGGCCAAGTCACTGGATGGATTTAAGAGAGAGTTAGATAGAGCTCTAGGGAGTCGAGGGATATGGGGAGAAGGCAGGCACGGGTTATTGATAGGGGAAGATCAGCCATGATCACAATGAGTGGTGGTGCTGGCTCGAAGGGCCAAATGGCCTCCTCCTGCACCTAGTTTCTATGTTTCTTTGGGGCAAAAGGTATAGAAGTGTGAAAACGCACGCCTCCAGATACAGGGACAGTTTCTTCTCAGCTGTTATCAGGCAACTGAACTTCTTCTTCCTCTTCTTCTTGCGTGTGGCGTGCACAGCCTAAAGTTGTTGGACAACTTGTTCTATTTGATCTTCCGTTTGTGCACGTCGAGGTGATTGCATTAGTCGAAACAGGGCGGACCACATGAAGGTTGCAATCTTCCACCCCAGGCAACTGAACCTTCCTATCACAACTAGAAAGCAGTCCTGAACTGCTGTCCACCTCATTAGTGATCCTCAGACTATCTTTGATCGGACTTTACTGGCTTTATCTTGCACTAAACGTTATTCCTTTATTATGCATCTGTACATCGTGAATGGCTTGATTGTCTTTCTGCTGACTGTTAGCAACGCAACAAAAGCTTTTCACTGTATCTTGGTACACGTGACAATAAACTAAAACTAAAGGTACAGGATTGTTGACACAAAATGCTGGAGTAACTCAGCGGGTCAGGCAGCATCTCTGGAGAGAAGAATTGGGTGAGTTTTGGGTCGAGACCCTTCTTCAGACTGATGTCAGGGTAGAGGATTGTGCTTGGTATGATTTCAGTAAGCTCTGTTGCCTGTGGTTACCCACTGTTAAGATACAGGCACAAGCAATACTCACTAGCTATTACGGGGAAACCGATACGTACTCCACAAAGCATTTGATTAAGTCCTTCTTGAGAGAACATTAAATAAAATCAAAGCGCTTGGTATTTAAGGCAGTTTATTGACCTGCCAAGGAAATAGGTGGAATGATATTTGACAGAGAGCAGAAATCACACGCATACCTACATTAGACATTTGTGACAACCTAATTCTGTATGTTGAAGTATAGATTTTTAACTGCATTCATTAATTGCCAAATTGAAAAAAACTATTTTGCAAATACCAGAAATGTAAGTTACTCCCAAATTTCCCAGCAGCAATGAATCCTCCATTTGTGTACACAAGGCATTAAAGATGATATGCAATTATGAAAGTGTATGGTGACTTTTATTGTATGATAACTGAGTACAAGGTATATTGGTATAATTACATAAGGCCTTAGTTATACCATACCATACCATCATAGGTTTTAGGAGCAGAATTGGGCCATTCGGCCCATCGAGTCTACTCTGCCATTCAATCATAGATGATCTATCTTTACCTCTGAACCCCATTCTCCTGCTTTCTCCCCATAACCACTGACACCCATACTAATCAAGACTGAAGAAAGGTCTCGACCCAAAACATCACCCATTCCTTTTTTCCCCAGAGATGCTACCTGACCCATTGAGTTATTCCAGCTTTATGTGACTATGCTCAAGAATCTGTCTCTGCCTCAAAAATACCCATTGACTTGGCATCCACTGAGAGTCAGGGAAACGAGTGATATAGACGGTGATATAGAACAAATGAATGAAAGATATGCAAGAGAGCAGGAGGAATCACAGAGGGGGAACAGTGAGAGAGGGTGTTGCAGAACTCCCAATGGAGAGAAGAGGAGAACTACTACCAAGTAGGAGAAATGTGTAGGAAGAAACTGCAGATGCTGGTTTAAATCGAAGACAGACACAAAAGTCTGAAGAAGGGTCTCGACCCGAAACGTCACCCATTCCTTCCCTCCAGAGATGCTGCCTGTCCCACTGGAGTTACTCCAGCACTTTGTGTCTATCTTCAAAGTAGGCACACCTCGAGGAGATTTCGCAGTGGAGCGGACAAAATGAGCTGCAGATGCTGGTTTACACCGAAGATAGTGAAGAAAGCGAATGGCATGTTGGCTTTTATAACAAGAGGAATCGAATATAGGAGCAAAGAGGTCTTTCTGCAGTTGTACAGGGCCCTAGTGAGACCACACCTGGAGTATTGTGTGCAGTTTTTGGTCCCCTAATTTGAGGAAGGACATTCTTGCTATTGAGGGAGTGCAGCGTAGGTTTACAAGGTTAATTCCCGGGATGGCGGGACTGTCATATGCTGAGAGAATGGAGCGGCTGGGCTTGTACACTCTGGAGTTCAGAAGGATGAGAGGATGTCTCATTGAAACATATAAGATTGTTAGGGCTTGGACACGCTAGAGGCAGGAAACATGTTCCCGATCTTGGGGGAGTCCAGAACCAGGGGCCACAGTTTAAGAATAAGGGGTAAGCCATTTAGAATGGAAACGAGGAAACACTTTTTCTCACAGAGAGTGGTGAGTCTGTGGGATTCCCTGCCTCAGAGGGTGGTGGAGGCAGGTTCTCTGGATGCGTTCAAGAGAGAGCTAGATAGGACTCTTAAAGATAGCGGAGTCAGTGGATATGGGGAGAAGGCAGGAACGGGGTACTGATTGGGGATGATCAGCCATGATCACATTGAATGGCGGTGCTGGCTCGAAGGGCCGAATGGCCAACTCCTGCACCTATTGTCTATTGTCTATTGATAGATAGACTCCAGCAAACAGCTGGAGTAACTCAACGGGACAGGCAGCCTCTCTGGAGAGAAGGAATGGGCGACGTTTGGGGTCGAGACCCTTCTTCAGACTGGGTGTATCTGCTCGTTACACTCTCAGTCATTCAATGTCACCACGTTAAATTGATATCCGAGCATTGAAAGCGTGTATACACCGACACCGTGGTATTACCTCTCACCGGCCCCGCCGACGCTGACGCTCTCCGCCCAGTCTCCCTCCCCAGTGACCACCCGCTGTTGTTGCTGCTCCTGCTGTAAAGTGTCGCAAACTCCCCTCCCCCCCCTCACTTTACGGCGTCCGTTGCCCAGGGTAACCGGTCCCCGGGCCTTCCTTCGCCAGTCGCCGGGAGACGCCGGCGGCGATGGTAGGGGAGAGAGGCTTACACTGCCCATCCTCCAGTCAGCAGTGTTTTATTCTCACTTGTAACCCCCAAACGGAGCAATGAGTAGCGAAGGTAATCTCCACATTTAAAAAAAGACATCATTTTATTTGGCCGCGAAGCTTGTTTTTTAGAGTTGACAACATGAATGAATTAATTAGCAAGGAAGAGACAAAATGCTGGAGAAACTCAGCGGGTGAGGCAGCGTCTCTGGAGCGAAGGAATAGGTGACCTTTCGGGTCGAGACCCTTCTTCAGACTTAGTATGAAGTGGTGAATGCGGTGCTCTCGGGTTCTTTCACTGGTGAGGTGGTGGGGACAACCAAGTGGGATGATAGGTCTAAAGAAGGGTCTGGACCCGAAACGTCGCCCATTCCTTCTCTCCAGAGATGCTGCCTGACCCGCTGAGATACTCCAGCATTTTCAATAGGATGAACATTGGAGTCTCCAACTTCAAGTGATATCCCCCACCCACCCACCTTTAGAAACATAGAAAATAGATGCAGGAGGAGGTCATTCGGCCCTTCGAGCCAGCACCGCCATTCATTGTGATCATGGCTGATCGTCCCCTATCAATAACCCGTGCCTGCCTTCTCCCCATATCCCTTGACTCCACTAGCCCCTAGAGCTCTACCTAACTCTCTCTTAAATCCATCCAGTGACTTGGCCTCCACTGCCCTCTGTGGCAGGGAATTCCACAAATTCACAACTCTCTGGGTGAAAAAGTTTTTTCTCATCTCAGTCTTAAATGACCTCCCCTTTATTCTAAGACTGTGGCCCCTGGTTCTGGACTCGCCCAACATTTGGAACATTTTTCCTGCATCTAGCTTGTCCAGTCCATTTATAATTTTATATGTTTCTATAAGATCCTTTCTTTCCTCTGCCTCTGTATTTCTCCATGCTCACATCACTCCCGACCTACCCCCTCTTTCTTACCCCTGCCTTCAACCCAGTGCATACACATTTTCCCTCTCCAACCTCCGCACATCACTCCCCCACTTCAACCCCCTCACCTCTACTTCCTCACATCACTCCCCCACCTAACCCCTCTTGCTTACTCCTGCCTCCACCATTGCGAGCGCGCACACATGACTTCCCCCTTCAACCTCCTCATATCACTCGCCCACTCCTCACCCCCGACTTGCTCACATCACTCCCTCATCTCCCAGCTACCCCATCTCTTTCCCATGCTTCCACTCCAATATACACGCACATTTCTACCATCTTCAAGAGTCTCGACCCGAAACGTCACCCATTCCTTCTCTCCGGAGATGCTGCATGCCCCGCTGAGTTACTCCAGCAGTTTGTGTCTCTCCCCACTTTCTCCAGCTGCACACTTTGAGATACTTTATTAAAAAGAAACACAAAAGTACTGGAGTAACTCAGCAGGTCAGGAAACATCTCTGGAAGACATGGATAGATGACGTTCCGGGTCAGGACCGAGAAACATGGTTGTAATGGCATTATCCTATAATTATCAGTTTTAAGATGCATCTTAAGCTTCTTAACGTTGCTACTTTAGGGGATTTTAAGTTACCAAAAGTAAGATGACTGTGGACCAAAATCACTTTTAAGAAGGTCGGATCTTTGAAAGAATCTTTCAAATTGGAAGAACAGCCTCACATTTCAATTGGATAGCTTACAGCCCAGTGGTATGAATATTGATTTCTCTCACTTCAGGTAGCCCCAGCATTCGTTCTCTCTCTATCCCTCCCCCACCCAAGTCGCACCAGCTTCTCATTTTCACCCTACAAACAGCGTATAATGGCCTGTGTCCTTTATCATAGTTACTTTTTTGCATATCTTTCATCCGCCTCTGTGCCAAAAAGTTGCCTATAGGCTCCTTTTAAATCTTTCCCCTCTAACCGGGGCCTCTAGTTTTAGACTCCCCTATCCCGGGGAAAAGACTGGCAGAGTCATACAGCATGAAAACAGAGCCTTTAGCCCAACATCCATGCGACCCAGATGCTTCATATAAGCTTGTCCCTCCTGTACATGTTTAACCAATATCTCTCTATACTTTTCATGTCCATGTACCTGTCCAAAAAGTTTATTAATGTTATTGTACCTGCCTCAACTAGCCCCTCGAGCCAAACACCCAGTGCTGGAATATCTCAGCAGGCCAGCCACTTGAGTTAATCCAGGACTTTGTATTTTGCTCAGAATTCCAGCATCTGTAGTTTCTCTTCTCCCCTCCCCTCTGGCAGCTCGATCCATATACCCATCACCCTCTGTGTGGAAAAAATTGCTCCTCAAATTCCTGGATTAACTCAGCGGGTCAGGGAGCATCCCTGGAGAACATGGATAAGTGACGTTTCGGGTCGGGACCCTTCTTCACTTAATACTCCGTGCCAACGTCTTGTATCAGGGTAGTATAATACATAATATATTATCTACCTAGTTTGATTATATTACCCTAATGCGACTACTCTGCCATCCAGCCTTTCCTCCCCAGTTCCACCACCCGGCAATCCTTCCCCTCTTTCCCAGACCCTTTCCAATCACTAAAATAAAAAAAAACATAACATGCGAAAAAACCTTCAGCATCCGTGGAAGGAGAAACGGTTAACGTTTCAGGTCGAAGATCCAGCGTCTCAACGCCCAATTTCCACTTGTTCAGCAAAATCTTGGAACTAGATGCCCGAATTTGTTGGTCGCTCTCCATCCTGAATTGACTGGAAGCCACGATTTCTCCTTGCACTGCTTAAAATCTCTCCAAATAATCCCACTCCTCCAAGTGGTCATGAACAGCAATTCCCTTGAACATGGCTGAAATCCAAATGTCCCTCGGCGAGCGGTGTCTCTAAATCTGGGTGGCAGATTGCAGAGCAAATGTTACAATTACGACTGCGCCACTTTGAAATCGACGAGGCAACGTTGAGGATATGACATTGGGGAAGCGTACATCACATGCGCTGTGTGTAGAGTTTCTTGTCCGTGCTAAGTCTTTTGGGAAGGCGGGAAGCTCAAAACCATCAGGCATGCACATCAACAAAGTTATCGCCCGCTCGGTCACCTGCAGTACGAGAACGGGCGAGCCGATATCGTTCCTCGTCGGCTTATGTTGCACACGCATTCATTGTATGTCTCTTCTTCCTGCGCCAAAAGTGACAATTTATTAAGATGCGAAGGTCTGCAGCTCCGAGCCAACTCAGCGGCAACGCAGCAAAACGATTCAAATTCGTCCCACCGGGGAGCAGACTCCTGCAGAGGAACGAGGTATGCAATAAAATAAACATCTGTTCACATTAATTGGGATCGAGAAGCGGAATTCACCATTAAGGGGTTAATTTAGACTTCCGGGTTTCCACAGAAGGCTGTGGGGAGTGAGACCAAGTAAATGGGTGTTTTTAAGGCAGAGATAGATAGATTCTTGATTAGTACGGGTGTTAGGGGGAGAAGGCACGAGCATGGGGTTGAGAGGGGAAGATAGATCATCCATGATTTAATGGCAGAGTAGACTTGATGGGCCGAATGGCCTAATTTGCTCCTATCACTTATGAACATGAAAATAAACATATTTTCTTGGAAAATTTTCCAGCAAATTGGAAAAGTCTCATATTTTAAACTAAATATATTAAGAGTATTCTTTGGGTGAATATTTACTGCCCATAAATATTACTTTTTGGCGTGGGTTATCCTTTTCTGAGCATTCTTATTTTTGTGAAGTATGTGGAATTTATATAACAAACATAGTTTGGATGTAGTTGCAGAGTGTGTGGATGAAGTTTATGCAGTCTCCCAATATCAACTTCTATATTTGTGTGTAATTTTTACTTTCATCAATTGTTTGGCAAGTTAAGAATATGTTATAATGACTGAATCTGTGACCACAAGAGGCTGTCATGATGCGTACATGATGTATTATTGGTGGATACAAAATGCTGGAGTAACTCAGCGGGACAGGCAGCATCTCTGGAGAGAAGGAATGGGTGACGTTTCGGGTCGAGACCCTTCTTCAGACTGTATTATTGTATCAGTATTATGGTGTTGGAGTAACTCAGCAGGTCAGGCAGCATAGCTGGAGAACATCAGCATCTATTCCAGACTTGTGGCCTGACCCACTGAGTTACTCCAGCACTTTGTGTTTTTGTTATGTCAACCGGCATCTTTCAAATTGTAGAGAAGAGGGAAGAGAAAACAAATGGAATGTCTGTGACAGTTTTGCCATGAAAAGAAATTCAATGACAGCTACGAGAGCGGTGAAGGATAAATAAGTCTGAGGTAGAACAGAAGTACTTGAGACCCCTGTTAACTATGGTAGAGGGAAAGCCAATTTCAGTTTAGTTTATTGTCACATGTACCGAGGTACAGTGAAAAGCTTTTGTTGCGTGCTAACCATTCAGCGGAAAGACAATACATGATTACAATTGATTACATGATTACAATGGAGATATTTACAGTGTACAGATACATGAGGATGTAACTAGTAGAGTGGATAAGGGAGAACCAGTGGATGTGTTATATCTGGACTTTCAGAAGGCTTTCGACAAGGTCCCACATAAGAGATTAGTATGCAAACTTAAAGCACACGGTATTGGGGGTTCAGTATTGATGTGGATAGAGAACTGGCTGGCAGACAGGAAGCAAAGAGTAGGAGTAAACGGGTCCTTTTCAGAATGGCAGGCAGTGACTAGTGGGGTACCGCAAGGCTCAGTGCTGGGACCCCAGCTATTTACAATATATATTAATGAACTGGATGAGGGAATTGAATGCAAAATCTCCAAGTTTGCGGATGACACAAAGCTGGGGAGCAGTGTTAGCTGTGAGGAGGATGCTAGGAGGCTGCAAGGTGGATAGGTTGGGTGAGTGGGCAAATGCATGGCAGATGCAGTATAATGTGGATAAATGTGAGGTTATCCACTTTGGTGGCAAAAACAGGAAAGTAGACTATTATCTGAATGGTGACTGATTAGGAAAAGGGGAGATGCAACGAGACCTGGGTGTCATGGTACACCAGTCATTGAAAGTAGGCATGCAGGTGCAGCAGGTAGTGAAGAAAGCAAATGGTATGTTAGCATTCATAGCAAAAGGATTTGAGTATAAGAGCAGGGAGGTTCTACTGCAGTTGTACAGGGTCTTGGTGAGACCACACCTGGAGTATTGCGTACAGTTTTGGTCTCCTAATCTGAGGAAAGACATTCTTGCCATAGAGGGAGTACAGAGAAGGTTCACCAGACTGATTCCTGGGATGGCAGGACTTTCATATGAAGAAAGACTGGATAGACTCGGCTTGTACATGCTTGAATTTAGAAAATTGAGGGGGGATCTTATAGAAACTTACAAAATTCTTAAGGGGTTGGACAGGCTAGATGCAGGAAGATTATTCCCGATGTTGGGGAAGTCCAGAACTAGGGGTCACAGTTTAAGGATAAGAGGGAAGTCTTTTAGGACCGAGATGAGAACATATTTTTTTACACAGAGAGTGGTGAATCTGTGGAATTCTCTGCCACAGAATGTAGTTGAGGCCAGTTCATTGGCTATATTTAAGAGGGAGTTAGATGTGGCCCTTGTGGCTAAAGGGATCAGGGGGTATGGAGAGAAGGCAGGGATGGGATACTGAGTTGGATGATCAGCCATGATCATATCGAATGGCGGTGCAGGCTCAAAGGGCCGAATGGCCTACCCCTGCACCTATTTTCTATGTTTCTATGTTTCTATGATAAGGGAATAACGTTTAGTGCAAGGTAAAGCCAGTAATGTCCGATCAAAGAGAGTCCGAGGGTGACCAATGAGGTAGATAGTTCAGGACTGCACTCTAATTGTTGGAGGATGATTCGGTTGCTGGATAACGGCTGGAAAGAAACTGTTCCTGAATCTGGAGGTGTGTGCTTTTGCCTGATGGGAGAGGGGAGAGGGGAGAGGAGGTAGTGGCCAGGGTACGACTCATCCTTGATTATGCTGCTGGCCTTGCGAGGCAGCGTGAGGTGTAAATGGAGCCAGAGTTGTGAACAAAAATATAATTTAAAAAGAAAAACTAGATCCGTAAGTGACTCAAATGATGTTACATAATGTATACAGAGTGTCAAGTACACTACTATCATATACAGGTACCTCCACTGTTATTTCATTGAAGATGGTCAAACATAATTTGCCTTTAACAAATTGTTGAGGCTTCCCAACTAATCATTTGAATCCCAGGTTATTGAGATCAGTACAGAATTAGTGTAAATGGGTGATTAATGATTGGCATGGACTCACTGAGTTAATGGTCCTGTTTCCATTCTGTATCTCTGACTATCTATGATTATTTTTACTGTTTTGTCTAATAATAATAATAGTGAGCTACGGTACCTTTGTGCCTTTTACCTGTGTTTCTCAATTTGTTTTTAAAGTTTTTACTACTTTTGCCTATTTGATCATTTAGCAACATTTGATATCTATAAAGAACCAGGTTCTGAATACAGGTTAGATGTCGACACAAGGAACTGGAGATGCTGGTTTACAAATAGAACAGGACACAAAGTGCTGGAGTTACTCAGCGAGCCAGGCAGCATCTCTAGAGAATGTGGATAGGCAACGTTTTGGGTTGGAGTCTGAAGAAGGGTCCTAACCTGAAATGTCGCCTATCCATGTTCTCCAAATATGCTGCCCAACCTGCTGAGTTACTCCAGCACCTTGTGTCTTTTTCTGAATACAAGTTGGTGTAAATTATTTTAGAATGATTTACTTATTGAAAATCGCATTTTCATTTAGATCCCCTGTGAAAGTGGTGATAATGAGAACTCCTTGCTGCGATCCAAAGCATTGCTCACAACATGCAAACAGCTTCAGACCAACCCTTCCTCCGAAACCTCAGGAAATGGGAATGAACATGGTTATTTGGAAACATCTAAATCGGATCATCTGACCACCTCAACTGGTTTTTCTGCTGAGTTTCCAAGTGCAAACCAAGCTGATGGTAAGTAGAAATTCACAAATCATATTTTTATTAGTATCTTGCATATTGTGGCTTGCTGTTTGCCAGGATATTCCTCTGGTAAAAGTCAACTGCTGACTTGTGTGAGCGAACTTAAAAATCTCCAGATGGGAGGTCAGGGCATGCAGTAACTGTGCAGGGAGATTTTACATTGAATGTACAGGTAATGCTAGAGTTTGTGCGGAATGAAAACTGTCTTCTCACAGCCATCAGCAAAGTAAGAGAAAGTCTTCATTGATGTTTGGGTGGCACATAGGTGCAGCGGTAGAGTTGCTGCCTTGCAACTCCAGAGATCCGGGTTTGATCTTGGCTACGAGTGCTGTCTGTATGGAGTTTGTACATTCTCCCTGTGACCGTGTGGATTTTCACCTTGTGCTCCAGTTTCCTCCCATGCTCCAAAGACACGCAGGTTTGTAGGTTAATTGGCTTCGGTAAAAATTGTAAATTGTTCCCAGTGTATAGGATAGTGCTAGTGTAAGGGGTGATTGCTGGTCAATGCAGACTCAGTGGATCGAAGGGTCTGTTTCTGTGCTGTATCTCTAAAGTCTATAATAAAGTTAATATATGAATGAATTAATAAGTTTATTGACCAAGTATTCACTTACAAGGAATTTGCCTTGGTGCTCCACCTGCAAGTGACAACATGACATACAGTGACAGTTAGGAATGACATAAAACATTAAACATTATTGCTGTCATCTGGCATTTTCTCATCAAAATCCTGCTAATAAATGTCCAGCTTGCGATTCACCAGGACTGCCTAGCTCTGGAACTCATTCGTGATGTTTCATCAATCAATCCCCCCCCACCATCGATAATCTAGGGATGACCATTGACTGCAACTCAGATGAATCAGCCACATGAATATTGTGGTGTATGACTCGACCTCTGGAACTTCAAAGCCTTGCATCGTGTGCAAGGCCCAAGTCAGGAGTATGATTGGAGACTCTCCAACGAGGCTGGGTAAGTGCAGTTCCAATAATATTCAAAGTACCAGTGCATAGTAGCTTTATATGGTTGGCATGGAATCACAGCCCTACCAGTTTCATTTCCCACCATCAGTTCATTCAGCATGGACCATCTGAACACTGTTCAGCTGTTACTGCCACTGTTACTATGATTGAATTATCACGGGTGACATCCCAGTCCCTTATCCTCTGCCAACAACCATCAGGCTATTAAATACTACAACCGCCAACTAAGCTCTGAACTACATAGACTTGGGGGCCTTGACAATAGACAATAGGTGCAGCACCGCCATTCAATGTGATCATGGATGTTCATCCACAATCAGTACCCCGTTCGTAATAAGGTGGATGAGTTGAACGTGCAGATAGCAATTAATGATTATGATATAGTTGGGATCACGGAGACATGGCTCCAAGGTGACCAAGGCTGGGAGCTGAACATCCAGGGATATTCAATATTCAGGATAGAGAGAAAGGAAAAGGAGGTGGGGTAGCGTTGCTGGTTAGAGAGGAGATTAACGCAGTGGAAAGGAAGGACATTAGCTTGGAGGATGTGGAATCGGTATGGGTAGAGCTGCGAAACACTAAGGGGCAGAAAACGCTGGTGGGTGTTGTGTACAGGCCACCTAGCAGTAGTAGTGAAGTTGGGGATGGCATCAAACAGGAAATTAGAAATGCGTGCAACAAAGGCAAAACAGTTATAATGGGTGACTTCAATCTACATATAGATTGGGTGAATCAAATTGGCAGGGGTGCTGAGGAAGAGGATTTCTTGGAATGTATGAGGGATAGTTATCTAAACCAACATGTAGAGGAACCAACGAGAGAGCAGGCTATTCTAGACTGGGTATTGAGTAATGAGGAAGGGTTAGTTAGCAGACTTGTTGTGCGTGCCCCCTTGGGCAAGAGTGATCATAATATGGTTGAGTTCTTCATTAGGATGGAGAGTGACATTGTTAATTCAGAAACAACGGTTCTGAACTTAAAGAAAGGTAACTTTGAGGGTATGAGACGTGAATTGGCCAAGATTGACTGGCAATTAGTTCTAAAAGGGTTGACGGTGGATATGCAATGGAAGGCATTTAAAGACTGCATGGATGAACTACAAAAATTGTTCATCCCAGTTTGGCAAAAGAATAAATCAAGGAAGGTAGTGCATCCGTGGATAACAAGGGAAATCAGGGATAGTATCAAAGCAAAAGATGATGCGTACAAATTAGCCAGAAAAAGCAGCATACCAGAGGACTGGGAGAAATTCAGAGACAAGCAGAGGAGGACAAAGGGCTTAATTAGGAAAGGGAAAATAGATTATGAAAGGAAACTGGCAGGGAACATAAAAACTGACTGCAAAAGTTTTTATAGATATGTGAAGAGAAAGAGATTAGTTAAATCAAATGTAGGTCCCTTGCAGTCAGAAACAGGTGAATTGATCATGGGGAACAAGGATATGGCAGACCAATTGAATAACTACTTTGGTTCCGTCTTCACTAAGGAAGACATAAATAATCTGCCGGAAATAGCAGGGGGCCGCGGGTCAAAGGAGATGGAGGAACTGAGTGAAATCTAGGTTAGTCGGGAAGTGGTGTTGGGTAAATTGAATGGATTAAAGGCCGATAAATCACCAGGGCCAGATAGGCTGCATCCCAGAGTACTTAAGGAAGTAGCTCCAGAAATAGTGGATGCATTAGTGATAATTTTTCAAAACTCTTTAGATTCTGGAGTAGTTCCTGAGGATTGGAGGGTAGCAAACGTAACCCCACTTTTTAAGAAGGGAGGGAGAGAGAAAACGGGGAATTACAGACCAGTTAGTCTAACATCGGTAGTGGGGAAACTGCTAGAGTCAGTTATTAAAGATGGGATAGCAGCACATTTGGAAAGTGGTGAAATCATTGGACAAAGTCAGCATGGATTTACGAAAGGTAAATCGTGTCTGACGAATCTTATAGAATTTTTCGAGGATGTAACTAGTAGAGTGGATAGGGGAGAACCAGTGGATGTGTTGTATCTGGACTTTCAGAAGGCTTTCGACAAGGTACCACATAAGAGATTAGGATACAAACTTAAATCACACGGTATTGGGGGTTCAGTATTGATGTGGATAGAGAACTGGCTGGCAAACAGGAAGCAAAGAGTAGGAGTATACGGGTCCTTTTCACAATGGCAGCCAGTGACTAGTGGGGTACCGCAAGGCTCAGTGCTGGGACCCCAGCTATTTACAATTTATATTAATGATCTGGACGAGGGAATTGAAAGCAACATCTCCAAGTTTGCGGATGACACTAAGCTGGGGGGCAGTGTTAGCTGTGAGGAGGATGCTAGGAGACTGCAAGGTGACTTGGATAGGTTGGGTGAGTGGGCAAATGTTTGGCAGATGCAGTATAATGTGGATAAATGTGAGGTTATCCACTTTGGTAGCAAAAACGGGAAGGCAGACTATTATCTAAATGGTGGCCGATTAGGAAATGGGGAGATGCAGCGAGACCTGGGTGTCATGGTACACCAGTCATTGAAAGTAGGCATGCAGGTGCAGCAGGCAGTGAAGAAAGCGAATGGTATGTTGGCCTTCATAGCAAGAGGATTTGAGTATAGGAGCAGGGAGGTTCTACTGCAGTTGTACAGGGTCTTGGTGAGACCACACCTGGAGTATTGCGTACAGTTTTGGTCTCCAAATCTGAGGAAGGACATTATAGCCATAGAGGGAGTGCAGAGAAGGTTCACCAGACTGATTCCTGGGATGTCAGGACTTTCATATGAAGAAAGACTGGATAGACTTGGCTTATACTCGCTAGAATTTAGGAGATTGAGAGGGGATCTTATAGGAACGTACAAAATTCTTATGGGGTTGGACAGGCTAGATGCAGGAAGATTGTTCCCGATGTTGGGGAAGTCCAGGACAAGGGGTCACAGCTTAAGGATAAGGGGGAAATCCTTTTAGACCGAGATGAGGAAAAACTTTTTCACACAGAGAGTGGTGAATCTCTGGAACTCTCTGCCACAGAGGGTAGTTGAGGCCAGTTCATTGGCTATATTTAAGAGGGAATTAGATGTGGCCCTTGTGGCTAAAGGGGTCAGGGGGTATGGAGAGAAGGCAGGTACGGGATACTGAGTTGGATGATCAGCCATGATCGTATTGAATGGCGGTGCAGGCTCGAAGGGCCGAATGGCCTACTCCTGCACCTATTTTCTATGTATCTATGTATCTATGTTCCTGCCTTCTCCCCATATCCCTTGACTCCGCTATCTTCAAGAGCTCTACCTAACTCTCTCTTGAAAGCATCCAGAGAATCGGCCTCCACCGCCCTCTGAGGCAGAGAATTCCACACATTCCAAATTGCATTATTATTATATATTTTTAATATACTGAACTTATTTTTTGTTGTTTATGATGGTGTTTACATATCTGTTGTGCTGCTGCAAGTAATAATTTAAGATTCCATTTTGGGACATGTGGCAATAGAACACTCTTGATCAATAAGGGCAAGGGCAGCATGTGCATGGGAGCAGTGCTCCCTGTGTGTTTATTTCTAAATCACATACCATCCTCACTTGCAAATACAGTTGCCATTCCTTCGTCACTTCTGGAACTCTCCACAAAAGAAAATTGTGGGAATGCTTCCACTGGAAAATCTGCAGCGGTTCAAGAAGATGGCAACTAGAGATGAGCAATAAGTGACAGTTTTGTCAGTGGCATCCACATCCTGAAAAATAACTTTAAAAAAAATATCCATTCAAGTGGTCTCAGCTCAACCACCTACAGACCACTGTTGAGTCTGAAGAAGGGTCTCGAACCGAAACGTCACCTATTCCTTTTTATCCAGAGATTCGGCCTGACCCGCTGAGTTACTCCAGCATTTTATGTCTATCTTTGGTGTAAACCAGCACCTGCAGTTCCTTCCTACACACAATATTGAAGTTGACTGGAGCGATTAATACAGAAAAAGCCCACGGCTCATGTTCTGGTTTGGAGCTTCCAAATGCGAACATCATCAGGATTTAAAGATTTTTACATGCCATTTGAATGAGGGAAAAAAAATTGATAAACATCTTGTGATTACCAAGCCTTTAAACGGATCTGCATGTTGAGCTTCTGGAATGTAACCCTTCCTGTAATTTATTTATTTATTGCGAGCAATTTTGGTCACCATATCTGAGGAAGGATGTGCTGGCTCTGCAGAGGGTCCAGAGGAGGTTTACAAGAATGATTCCAGGAATGAGTAGGTTAACCTATGATGAGCATATGTCGGCACTGGGCCTGTACTCGCTGGAGTTTAGAAGAATGAGGGGGGGGGGACCTCATTGCAACATACAGAATAGTGAAAGGCTTGAATAGAGTGGGTATGGAGTGGATGTTTCCACTAGTGGGAGAGTCTAGGACTAGAGGTCATAGCCTCAGAATCTAAGGATGTTCTTTTAGGAAAGAGATGAGGATAAATGTCTTTAATCAGAGGGTGGTGAATCTGTGGAATTCTCTGCCACAGAAGGCTGCAGAGGCCAAGTCAGTGGATATTTTTAAGGCAGAGATAGATTTTTGATTAGTACAGGTGTCAAAAATTTTGGGGAGAAGGCAGGAGAATGGGGTTAGGGGGGAGAGATTGATCGGCCATGATTGAATAGTGGAGTAGACGTAATGGGCGAATGGCCAAATTCTACTCCTATCACTTATGACCTTATGACATGTGTACTTTGGGATCTTTAATGGGACCAAGGCCCCTTCTGTTTAATGTCTCATTCAAAGACCAACATTTATTCACCTGATATGATGAATAGCCACAATCTTTTTCTCAGTGCAAGGGGAATGTAAAACTAAAGGGCATTGATTTAAGTTGAGTGGAAAAAGGTTTAAAGGGGACTTGAGGGACATTTTCATGCGGAGGGTAGTGGGTATGTGGAACGTGCAACCAAAGGAGGTGTTAAAGGTTCAATTACATTATTCACGGTGGCGCAGTGGTAGAGTTGCTGTAGATAGAGTAGGTTAATTGACTTCTGGAAATTGTTGCTGATGTGTAGAGAGTTGATGTGAAAGTAGGATAACGTGGAACTGCTGTGAATGGGTGATGGATGGTCAGCGTGTATTCAACGGGCCAAAGGGTATGTTTGCATGCTGTATCTTTCCGTCAATCCATATATGTATCCAGTCGTTAATGAATACCATGAAATATTATTATTATTATTACTATAATAATACATTATAATGGTGGAATTGCTGCCTTAAAGGCCTGTCCCACTGTACGAGCTAATTCAAGAGTTCTCCTGAGTTTCCCCTGATTCGAACTCGGAGAATTACGGTAATAGCCGCTCGTAGGTACTCAGGACTCTCTTGGACATTTTTCAACATGTTGAGAAATCTTCACGATTCTTCACGAGCTTACCGCGTTTCCCGAGTACCTGCCGTTAGCGTTACGAGCCGCTAAGAGACGTCCCGAGCTCCGACTTACCCGCTACGTACATTCTACGTGCTTAATACGAGTTTGATTTTTTTTTAAACTCGGGAGATCTCTTGAATTGCCTCGTACAGTGGGACAGGCCCTTTACAGGGCCAGAGACCGGGTTCGATCCTGACCTCGGTGCGGGTCTGTATAGAGTTTGTACGTTCCCACCCTGGCCGTGTGGGTTTTCCCCGGATGCTCCGGTTTCCTCCCACACTCGAAAGATGGATAGGGTTGCAGGTTAATTGGCTTTAGTAAAGATTGTAAATGGTCCCCAGTGTGTAGGATAGCGTCAGTGTATCAGGATCGCTGGTCGGCGCAGACTCGGTGGGCCAAAGGGCCTGTTTCCGCTCTGTATCTCTAAACTAAGTTAAACTAAATAGGCTTTTGGGCAGATTCGTGGATTTTAAAAAAGGTTTTGTGGGATATGCGCCCAACCCAGGCAAATGGGACTAGCTGAGGTAGGCAAGTTAATCGGCATGGAGAAGTGGGGCAGAGAGGCTTTTATCCGTGTTGTATTAACTCTATGACTCTTTGATCTTTAGCTGTGCAAAACTCTGTTAGTTGTTGATTAGTGCGCCATTTTAGTTCAGAAGCTCACTCTTGGTTTAAGGTTCAAACTCGTAACCTTCTGAACCAGATGGGTTGGTGCTACAAATGAATTGAGGTGAAGTACGCAACATAGAAGCCCTTTCATTGCCGTGGCAGTCATAATTGGTTGGTATTTCAAAGTGCAAATAAATGAATATTTAGGAAAAAATAGAGCCACTAATATAAACAATCACATGTACTGTAGATTTGATTAGAAAGATGATTGTGAAGATATCTAATAATCTTCAATTTTTGTTTACACCATTTTGAAGTTTGATTAAGGACTTTAGTGCTTCTATTCACCTGTTCTTTGGGAACCATTGTTTGTAATTATCGCAAGGATATGGTTATGCATTTATCTTTGGAGATGTCAGCAGTTGACTATACAGTAATATATTCTTTGGAGCCATTTCCTCTTAAGGTCATAAATGATAGAAGCAGAATTAGGCCAGTCGGCCTATCTAGTCTACTCCGCCATTCAATCGTGGCTGATCTATCTCTCCCTCCTAACCCCATTCTCCTGCCTTCTCCCCATAACCCCTGGTACTCTAATCAAGAATATGTCAATCTCAGTCTTAAAAATATCAATTGACTTGGCCAGCACAGCCTTCTGTGACAATGAATTCCATAGTGTCACCACTCTCTGACTAAAGAAATTCCTTCTCATTTCCTTCCTAAAGGAACGTTCTTTAATTCTGAGGTTATGACCTCTAGTCTTAAACTCTCCCACTGGTGGAAACATCCTCTCCACATCCACTCTATCCAAGCCTTTCAATATGCAGTACATTTCAATGAGGTCCTCCCTCATTCTTCTAAATTCGAGCCCAGTGCCATCAAATGTTCATCATATGTAAACCCACTCATTCCTGGGATCATTCTTGTAAACCTCCTCTCGACCCTCTCCAGGGCCAGCACATCCTACCTCAGATATGGTGCCCAAAATTGCTCACAATATTCCAAATGCAGCCTGACCAGTGCCTTATAGAGCCTCATTATATCCCTGTTTTTGTATTCTAGCCCTCTTGAGATAAATGCTAGCATTGCGTTTGCCATCTTTACCGCCGGCTCGACTTGCAGATTAACTTTTACTCCTTTAACTCCTTGGGGTCACGAATGGCTTCTGATTTTATGGGTTTATATGGTGTTAATGAGGTCAGTGTGGCAACTACAGACTCCTCCTCGGATGGGCAGGAAGTGTCTCACAAGGAGGGCATGTGGTTAGTTTGTGAGGTCGCGTGTCTCTTCCATCGCTCACACAAGGCTTCCTCAAGCTCCCAATGCATGCCCTTGAGGTTCTCAATACTATCCAGAATGTTTCTTCTCCACTTTGAACAATCATAACCAGAAACTCCTGGGAACTTGTGTCAATGCTGCATTTCTTCAAGGAAGCTTTAAGGGTTTCCTTGAATCTCTTCTTCTGCCCTACCTGGTAGTTAATACCTGCCTCCACTTGAGATGCATTTTATCGGGATGCATCACAGCTTGGTTTGGGAACAGGTCCATCCAAGAACGCAAGAAATTGCAGCAAATTGTGGAAGTAGCCCAGGCCAAGACACAAACCAACCTCCCTTCTATCGTCCCTATTTATACCTCATGCTGCCTCGGCAAGGCCAACAGTATAATCAAGGACGTGTCGCACCTTAGCCACTCCCTCTTCTCCCCTCTCCCATCAGGTAAGAGGTACAGAAGTGTGCAAACGCACACCTCCAGATTCAGGGGCAGTTTCTTCCCAGCTGTTATCAGGGAACTGAATCATCCTACGAAAGCTGGTAATGTAGGCAGCCTAAATAATTACAGGCCCATAGCTTTAGCCAGCATTTTGTCAAAAGTCTTAGAAAGAGTTCTGCTGGATAGAGTAAATAGGTTTGTTAACTCCACAGATAACCAGTTTGGTTTTAAAGCTAAACATGGCACTGACTTGGGCATATATGCCCAAAAGGAAATTGTAAACAAATATAGAGGCAACATTTCTTCAATTCTTATGTGCTTTATTGATGCTTCCAAAGCCTTTGATCGTGTTAATCACAGAAAGCTGTTTGTTAAAATGAGTCAAAGAGGGGTACCTAAATACATTGTGAGAATTCTGGCTTACTGGTATGCCCACCAGACTATGCAAATAAAATGGGGCAATAGGGTCTCAGCCCCATTTGGGGTTAGCAATGGTGTTAGACAAGGGGGGATTTTGTCCCTAGTCCTTTTTAATCTTTATATTGATGATCGGTCCAAACAATTGAAAACCTGTAATACTGAGTGCATGATTGGTAATATTTTAGTGAACCATATTATGTATGCAGATGATCTTGTGGTCTTTAGTCCATCTAGCGCGGGTCTCCAGCAGCTCCTTACTATATGTTCTGTGTATGGTGTGGAACATGATATTAAATATAATGATTGTAAGAGTGCTGTTATGATCTGTAGAACCAAAGAGGATAAATGTCTAAAATTTCCTGATTTTAAATTGTCTGACAAAAATCTTAGTGGGTAAAATATCTAGGGCATTTTATTACAGAACAAATGACAGATGATGAGGATATTTATAGGCAACGACGCATGCTGTATGTACAGGCGAATATTCTCTTGCGTAAGTTTGGTGCGTGTACAGATGTGGTGTCGTTGTTTAGAGCATATTGCACACCACTCTATACTGCGCACCTGTGGTCGAACTACGGAAAGACAAGTTTGCAGAGACTAAAGGTGACCTATAATGATGCCATGAGAACACTGCTAAGGAAACCTAGATGGTGTAGTGCTAGTAAGATGTTTGTGGCTGCAGGAGTCAGTACTTTAGAAGCTATCCTAAGAAATCATATGTATAAATTCATTTGTAGGATAAATGACTCAAAAATGTGATTATTGTGGCCTTGCCAAACATAAGGTTTAACACTACACGCTACGAATCCCAGTTGTGGAGACACTGGTATCGCTCTCGTTGTAGGCCATTGATCATTATTTTTTATTCTGGATTTTAATTCATGTATTGTGTTTTTTTTTAAATATATAATTTATGATGCTTTTATAAGTGATATACTAAGATTTTATATGTATTTTATGATGTTTTTATATGCAATGTATTTGTATGTAATGTTGTCCCTTGTCTGGACCTTGAGTCCGAAATAAAGATTATTATTATTTTTATTACTATCTACGTCTTTGGTGACCTCAGACTTTCCTTGATCGAATATTGTGGTTTTACCTTGCACTAAACATTATTCCCTTAATCATGTATCTATACACTGTAAATGGATCGATTGTAATCATGTTTTGTCTATCTGCTGACTGGTTAGCACGCAACAGAAGCTTTTCACTGTACATTGGTACACATGACAATAAACTAAACTGAACTGACCCTTGGACTTTCTTTGATCAGACTTTGCATGCTTTACCTTGCACTAAACATTATTCCCTTTATCATGTATCTATATACTGTAAATGGCTTGATTGAAATCATGCTTTGTCTTTCTGCTGACGTGACAATAAACTAAACTGAATTGAACTGATGTAGCTCCTGAGATGAGGGAATTGTTCCATTTTCATTTTCCAGGGTTTCACTGTGAACCTTTATTGTCAGAGGGTGTTGAAATACAGTAGGATCAGGTTGATCAATTGAAGGCAAATGAGACTAGCACAATATGTCTACTTGGGGTTGGCATGGATAAGATGGGCTGAAAGGCCTATTTCTGTGTCATGCACAGCACTGTGTAACTCTGATGGAGGATCTTTCTGTGGATATTGAGTACAAGCCCCATTTCGTATGCTCTTCAGCAAATGAGTCGAGAACGGGTTGGAGCTCAGCTTCTGAGCCGCAAGTATATTATTTTATCATATAGATTGGTCTTGGAAATTAATTTTTCACAATCTCGTTTGAATATTGGTAAAATGTTATATATTAACTAAAATGCTTAAAATTGCATTGTTTTCCAGAACAATTTGAGATACATAAAGTACGCTGAGGTGTTCGTATGCAGTTATAAATAATTAAAAGTTTGGTAGAACAGGTTTGACTTATAAGTTGTTTTGTGGGATTCACGTATTTATGGTTTCAGATTTCATGCTGTTGCTTGTGGACTGAAGATCTTTCAACTTCTATAGCATTTTGCTACATTATGATTTGTTTTTGTCAGTGCAACTTCATTTTATTTCAAACCAATGTTAATAACTAAACATGTGCTGATTGTAATATCAACTCATTGCGCAGAGTACATCCTAACATGACAGAGGAAACAAAGTTCCTTGGTTTACATTAGAAATAGCACGGGGAATGCAAATAACACTAAAAGCTCTGCAGCAGGATTACTGGGGCCCTGTCAGGGATCAGTGTACAGACTGCCGCATACTTCTGCATACTGTTGTTTAACAACAACAATAATTCTTTGTTCCTCGTTTCATGTCATGACTTTTTCATTTCAAATGTAAAGTTGACACCAGTCCGCCTTTTAATCCTAAAGCCGCAATTTCAACATGCTTCATTATCTACAGTGACAATTTGATTAAATAGGTTTCTGTGGAAAAATAGCGCAATGGTAGCTTTCGGACACCTGTACCTTTTTTTTGCTCGGAGATTCTGTAGCTAATGCTTTCAAAAACCAGAAGAAAGACCAGATCAGATAACAAAATAGTCCAGCATTTGATTGGTCTCAGTATCAGGGATTGCATGGTCTCATTTTAGTCTGGAGCTTTAAGTAGGTCAGGCCTAGCTTAATCAGCTTGCAGATGATCTCTGGATGAAGCCAAGCTGAAAGGAATTTCAATGCACTCCTCCTGATAGGCGTAGGCCTAAAAGGGCTGGCCTAGCTAAGCTTCAGCTTACCGTGCCATTGTAGATTTTTGCAGTCCGTCTGAAGTTTGTGTGCTTGTGTTCCCTGCAAAATATGCTTGGGAAAAAGTCTAACCGGTCCTCGAATTTTACCATATATGAGAAGATCGATTTGTTAAAACTTGTGCGCCCTTACATTAAAGTCCTGGAGGTTCATAAGAATAACCAGGCTGTCATAGTGGAAAAAAACCGCTGCTGGGAAAGTATAGCTCAGCAATACAATGCTGTTGGAGTAGATCGTCCATCTCGTAGCGCACAGGCTTTGCGAACACTATATAAACGGATTAAAGAAAGTGCCAAACAGGAGATAGCACGGAGAGAACAGCTGCATCCAGACTATAAAGGCAACATCTCCGAGCCAACCCGGAGAATTCTTGAAATGATTCCACACATATTCCAACCGCTTCTGAAGGTGATAGATGGTGACAACTTGCAAAGGTAAGATTCTCTAATTTTACCCAGTGTGTTTTTTTGTTTGTTTAAAAACATGTCTCCCTTTTTGTGTGTCTTGCATGTGGAACTTGTTATTAGAATGGTCACTTCATCCATGTTTTTGAAACAGGAAATTGGATCACGCATGGAAAATTTGATTACAAATAATACAAATTTTGGTGAAATGACCATCGTGAGGTAGTGATTCCAAATTCTGAGATTTATTTGTTTCAGTGAGTAGACTGCTCGAGCCTCAAATGGCTGATGTTTGAGATTCGGGCATGATAATAGGTTCTTCTAAACCTTGACTACCAAAGTAGCTTAGAAATCATTCATTCCCTTGTTAGTATGGGTTAAGGCAACCGTTTTTTACTTTGAGTTGAAATTAAGTAAAATAGAAACTAGCAGATCTTCTCATAGAGAGCAGTGAGAAAATGGATGTTGCTGTCATTTGGAAAGGTTGAAGCAAATATCACTGCCCTTAAGTAAGATGTGTAATTATAGTGGTAGGTGTCCTGTGTTGAGCGAACACATCGGCATACTCCTGTTATGCAAAATGGATCTTTCCTGTGATTAACTGGAAGACACAATGACAGCCCAGCATCAGTGGAGGCAGAGTGGAAATGAGGAACAGCGTGAAGTTGTCAGTATAAAAATGGAAGGTACAGCCATGGAAATATCAATGAGAGGGAGCTTGTTCATGAGAAATGGGATGGGACCAAGGGTAGATCATTGACCATGGGTAAAAAGAGAACCTGGTCAGGAAGTCATGTTCAGCTGGACTATGGAGGAGAGGTCTTGGAGGAGAGACATTGAAAAGGACAAGACAAAAAAAGACTGTTATTGGAGAAAGGAAGTTAGGGATTTCCTTTGCATTTAGAGTCATAGAGCTATACAGTCTTAGGAAACAGGGCATTCGGGCCACCTTGTCCTTGCCTACCAAGTTGGGGTTCTGGGCTAGTAGATTTGCCTGCATTTACCCCATTTGTCAGTGCCTTTGTGGCGACTCTTTTGGGTAAAGTATCATCACCGTCTAAAACCTTCCCATCCATATATCTGTCCAAATGCCTTTTGAAAGATGCAAGGACAGAACGCCACAGGGGATCCTTCTTCCCTGTGGCTATCAAACTGTACAACTCTTCCCCCTTCTGTCGTGGGGTAGACCAAAGATCCTATAGCAAGCAAGATAGATCACTCGACGAAAAAGACTTAGTACGGTCATGGGCAGATTCATGGGTAATTTTCGACCCCATTTCCGTAACCGGCTTCCGTCTCCACACCAAAGATCCCATAGGATACTAGTGTGGAGACGGAAGCCGGTTACGGAAACATCCTTGTAAAAATAAAAGTTATTTGGGAAAAATCTTCTCCTCATTTTCAGAATGATAATTTATTAACACAAACTGTTCCCCCACTACGTTGATTACACTGCGGGTCGGGTCGGGTTACTGAAATGGATGAAAAAAAGGCCCACGTACCGCTCCGTTGCGTACCACACATCAGCACATTGCATTTAGAAGGAGTGGTCTATCTTGCTTGCTATAGGATCTTTGGGGTAGACTGACTCCTCTTCTCCCCCCCCCCCCCCCCCCCAATCTTTGCACATGCCCAATCCTTTCCACTCGTCACTTTAATTTCATGTCTCATGTATTTTGTGTTTTTATGACTGTTGGCAGATCAATTTCCCTCCTGGGATAAATAAAGTTGTATTGTATCGAAAGACTTCATAGCTTTTGTTTTTACAATTATTTCAATGTGATCTAGGAGTTGTGAGCAAGTGTTCCGAGTAGAGCCTGATTTATGCAATGTGGCCCAACCTGGCTTGGCTAATTAATATTTATTTCTAATCTATGCCCCTTGCAGTTGAGGGAGCGGTGATCGAACATAATAAAGAGGCTGCACAGGATTGGTCCTTTGAATTCAAAAAATATAATTTTATCACCATATTCTTGATATTCATAATCTGTGGATTTCATCTTGACACTATTTAATAGCTATTAAAGGTTACCGTTTGCTCACTTCATATTGTGGCTTATAATCTAATTTTCAATTTACCATAGCCATCTCAAGCCTCGTGCTTTATTCAGATTTATGACTTGGCTTCAGGTGAAACAAATCATTTTCTATTTTTGTCTAAAAACATCTGGTATCACGGCTTCCTAAAGATCCCTAACTGCTAAATTGGCATTTTACCCATTCCTACTACACAAGATCTAAAATTGTCTTGTCTCCTCATTTGCTTCCTCAAGATGCTGATCTCGAAAACCATCTTGTGTATTCCATAAGTTCGTCCTCCATATCATTATTATACATCTGTCTCTGTCCCTCTCCCACTCTAGTCCTCTTGCTAATTTCACCGTTTGAATTCCTTTGTTATCACCTCGTCCCCAGCCAACATTGGACCATTGTGGGCTCCACCTTTCCTGAGTCATCGATGCAGGTTCTGCTTTGTTCTGGACCTTCCCATACCTCTAGTTTCCCCCCTCCCTGACTCTCAGCCTGATGAAGGGTCTCGACCCGAAACGTCACCCATTCACTTTCTCCAGAAATGCTGCCTGACCCGCTAAATTACTCCCGCATTTTGTGTCTATCTTTAGTTCTCGTGATTTATCCTTGTTACATGCACATTTACTTTCCTGACGTATAGAATTGCCTACATGACCACTACCGTTTGAGGCCACTCTCCACCAATGGTTTCTGCCAGTAGCTGTTGATTCATTCCACCCATACTTTCTCCACTTGGGGATTTTGCTGAATGAAGATTTTTCCTCTCAATGCCACCCATTTCCTTTACTGTTCTTCTAACTCTGACTCTTTTTAAATATTAAGCATCCTTTAATATCTAATTCCCAAATTTTGATCGCTTTGCAACCAAATCACTGACATAGCTGTTAGATTGGAGCCATTCATTCCCATTTTTGTCATTAATTGACTATTTAGCTACAAATGTGTGCATTCAAGTGCTTTCATTTTTGTCTTTTTCTCTATTTTTCCCTGCTCAAACTAATTAAAGATATACTTGTATGTCTGTAAATTGTGTACATTCCTTGCCAATTTGCATTGCCATTTCCCATTTTGCTACCCTGCATTCATTGTTTAAGGGCCTGTCCCACTTACACTATTTTTTTCGGCGACTTGCCGGCACCCGTCATAGTCGCAGCAGGTTGCCGAAAATTTTCAACGTGTTGAAAATCCAGCGACGACCAGAAAAAGGTACGATGTCGCGGGGTGACGCCTGTTTGGTGGTGTGTGGTCGCCCAAAGAGTCGTACCTTTTTCTGGTCGTCTCTGTATTTTCAACATGTTGACAATTTTCGGCAACCTGCTGTGACTATGACGGGTGCCGGCAAAAAATTGCGCGAGTGGGACAGACCCTTTAGCCTTTCACTTTAACTTTCTAAATTTCCACTCGCCAGAAGTCATTCCCTTTTCTTACCCTTTTCTAGTTATTTGAGTTACTTGAATTGTGGTCCTCTTCAAATTTAATGGTAGTCTCCCAATGGGATAGCTCCCTCTCTCCGCAGCAATAGTGCCAGTGCCTCATGAATTGAAACATTTCTCCCACACCAATCTTCGAGCTGCATCATCTCTGAACCTTTTAAACATTATGCCTATTTACCATGTGATTTGACTTTTTAATTGGGCCAAAACCATTGGGCAGAACCTTTTTCATTGTGCTATCTCGGTCATTTGGTTAAGATCTGAATCACAGCAATTGGATCTTCCCTCTCCCTTTCCTGTCCTGAGGAGATGTCCTTAATCCGTGCACCAGGCATGCAATTCAACCTTTAGGATTCGTGCTTGTGACCACAGTGAAACGTATCTATCTGTCTCTCCCCGAAATGTCACATATTCCTTTTCTCCAGAGATGCTGTTTGACCTACTGAGTTACCCCAGCTTTTTGTGTCCATCTTCGGTTTAAACCAGCATCTGCAGTTCCTTCCGACACATTTTATCTGCCTTGCTATACTGTCCCCTTTATCACTACATTCCTATTCTCTTCCCCAACTTTAATGCCCCTCCTATAGCAAGGTGTTTCTCGTTCACCTAATAGATTCCACTTGCAGTGACAAAGGCTGTACAATTCCTCATGCTTGTTTGTCAAGTGCAAGTGTTGAAGCTCCTGCTACACTATTTCCTGTACCCTACACCCGTGTGTTTCATTCACACCCTCCTAGGAGTAGAATAAGGCCATTCAGCCCATCAAGTCTACTCCGCCATTTAATCACGGCTGATCTATCATTCCCGCAACCCCATTCTCCTGCCTTTGTTCCATAACCCCTGACACCCTTACTAATCATGTACATGTCAATCTCTGCCTTAAAAATATCGATTGACTTGGCCTCCACAGCCATAATGAACTCCACAGATTCACCATCCTCTGACTAAAGAAATTCCTTCTCATCTCTTTTCTAAAGGTACATCCTTTTATTCTGACGCTATGGACTCTGGTCCTAGACTTTCCCACGAGACTCTCGTTTACACAGTTGCATGACTAGTTCTACAGAATTGAACCCATATGGTACATCTGGGGGGAAAAAAACATATTCTGATAACTTTCACCCTACCTGAAGCATCTCGGATGTTTCTCAAGCTTCAGACACTTACACTTGTGGTCACCACAAATCCTAAAGGTATCTCTCAACTCCCACACACTACAGCTGTAATATTTCATCTGCTCTGGCCTGCAAGTCTCAAAGATATTTATTTAATTTTGTCAACATTGTCCTTTCTTCATCAAAGTCCATGAACACTGCAGCCCCAGGACATGGTGCTAAAAACATGCGGCACCATTGTGTCACCTAACTTCAACTAATCAGCTCCTGCTGGTTACTCATTTATCTGCAAAACCAAAGTCTATGTGTTTACCACTGTAACTTGAAGCTAAAGATTAATAGAATTAAACTATAAAATCGAATTAAACTTTTTTTTAAAGAGTCCATCAAACTCTGGAGCCAGCCACTTCCTCCTCACTCAAAACTCAGTGGCCTCTGTGTCCCATTTTTCCATTAACTCTCTACCTTTCCAGCATCTTTTAAATCCTACATGGGCCCCTGTTTCCTATATTCCTCGTAAATTAATTTTGTTATATTATTAAAGAGTATTTTTGTGATATTCTTTTCTACACAAGTTCAATATTTTCATTTTCTCTATGTTATATATTGTTTCCGGTCCATCATGCAATCTCCATCCACGCTAATATTTTACCAGCAAACCCTAATTTTGTTTTGTAACCTTACGGGCAACACCTTATCAAATGCTCTTTCAACATGTAAATGTGTTACAGCTTCCCCATTACTTAAGCTGTTGTTTACACTCTCAAGTGAACTAATAGGTAAATTGGCTTTCAACAATTCTATCATGAGTCCACATTGGATGTGGTTGTTAAATTGCAGGATGAATAATCAAAAGGCTAGTACTAACATTCCACAATGACATTTGTGGGATTTAAATTTATGATCCCCAATCCTCTCGTCACCTACAAGGCTCAAGTCAGGAGAGTGATGGGATATTCTCTACCTCATTTAGAGATCCTCGAACTATCTTTGATCAGACTTAACTGGCTTTATCTTGCACTAAATGTTGTTCCCTTATCATGTATCTGTACACCATGGGTTGATTGTAATCATGTGTTGTCTTTCTGCTGACTGGTTAGCACGCAACAAAAGCTTTTCACTGTACCTCGGTACATGCGACAATAAACTAAACAACCTTTCCAGAAGCTTGGCACCAACATTCAGGCCAAACCAGACACCCCATCAACCAGACTAAATACTCGTTCCCTCTGCATTGACACACCGTTCCTGCACCCTTTCTACAAAATGCCCTGCATAACTCGCCTAGTCTACTTCGACAGCACCTCCCAAACATACAAGCTCAACCACCAAGAAGAACAAGAGGTAGCAGGTACAATAGCATGCCATCACCCACTGGTTGCTCGTTACGTGGCACTCCGATGTTACTTGGCAATATATCTCCATTTTCCTCATTGTGGCCGAGTCTATGTAACTCTTGATATGTAATAGGAGATATATGTATTTATAAAGTTTTTAAACCAGTTTTTAAATCTCCTAATACTCATCAAGAGTTACTTAGAGTTACCTCACACTTAATTGAATTAAATTCCAAATTATAAATTAAATTAGAAATACAAAATGATTCAAGTCAAACCAGGGCAGGACCTTCTCAATGAATGGTAGGGCCCTGGGCAGTTTTGTAGAGCAGAGGTATCTAAATGTACAAGTACATAGTTCCCTGAAAGTGGCATCACAAGTAGGTAGGGTGACAAAAAAAGGTTTTTGGCACATTGGCCTTCATCAGTCAGGGAATTAGGTATAGAAGTTGGGCTATTCTGTTACGGTTGGACAGGGCATTGGTGAGGCCGCATTTGGCCTATTATCATTCCGCTGACTGGTTAGCACGCAACAATAGCTGATTCCTGGGATGTCAGGACTTTCATATGAAGAAAGACTGGATAGACTCGGCTTGTACTCACTAGAATTTAGAAGATTGAGGGGGGATCTTATAGAAACTTACAAAATTCTTAAGGGGTTGGACAGGCTAGATGCAGGAAGATTATTCCCGATGTTGGGGAAGTCCAGAACAAGGGGTCACAGTTTAAGGATAAGGGGGAAGTCTTTTAGGACCGAGATGAGAATTTTTTTTTTCAATCAGAGAGTGGTGAATCTGTGGAATTCTCTGCCACAGAAAGTAGTTGGGTCTATTTCATTGGCTATATTTAGGAGGGAGTTAGATGTGGTCCTTGTGGCTAAAGGGATCAGGGGGTATGGAGATAAGGCAGGTACAGGATACTGAGATGGTTGATCAGCCATGATCATATTGAATGGCGGTGCAGGCTCGAAGGGCCGAATGGCCTACTCCTGTACCTATTTTCTATGTTTCTATGTTTCACTGTACTTCGGTACATGTGACCATAAACTGAAAAACTGATTGTGTTCAGTTTTAATCACCCAGTTTTGATGAAGGAGGCATTACGCCACAAAGAGGGCAGAGAAGTTTTATGAGGATGTTGTCAAGACTTGGGGGCCTGAGCTACACCAAATGGTTGGGCAGGCTAAAACTTTATTCCTTCAAGCAGAAGACTAAGAGGTGATCTTAGAACGGTGTATGAAATCATGAGAGGGATAGATAGGGTGAATGCACAGAGCCTTTTACCCAAGGGAGAGGGGAACCAAGAACTAGAGGCGAGGGGAAAGATTTAACTCGAGGGATAACCTTTTCACACAGAGGGTGGTGGATATAAGGAAGGAGCTACTGGAGGAAGCAGTTGAGGCAGGTACAATAACAATATTTATAAGTCATTTGGACAGATACATGGATAGGAAAAGTCTAGAACGATATAGGCCAACAGCAGGCAAGTAGGACTGTCTTAGATGTGGCATCTAGGTCGTGTGTAAGTGTTGCGCCGAAGGGCATGTTTCTGTGCTGTATGACTGCATACATTTGTAATGGATTCCTCCAATTTATTGCGCCAATTTTATCTACGCATTTCTTCTCTTTAGGCTTGGTGGAAGTTCTGCTTCCGATCAAGGTTCTTGTGTGGAACAACCTGCCGGCTTGTATTCGCAGCCTGGAACCTCTGGTTACCCATCCCATCCTTGTTCAGATTGGATTACACCGGACTCAGAACCCGAACACGAGGAAAAGCCTCCTCCAATATTAACTATGCCACCGGAACCAAACGAAAGCATTGAGCAGGCGAAAAGAAAGGAGATCCGGGAGGCCACAAATGGCTCTGCCTCCCCGTTTTCGTCCTGCGAGGTCCAGTTATCCCTGACGCCGTCGCCTCGACCGGCGAGAAGGGAAGACGTCTTGTTCGTCCACCAGCAACGACACCAGGGGCCCTCGCGCCACCTGACCAGGCACGACGACGGAGAAATCCAGTTGATGTCCGCAGAGGAACATGAGATCATTATGGAAAATCAAAGAAAGTTTGGACTGTACCTTGATGAGAAAAGAGAAAGCCTGAAGAGAAAGCAATTATTGGAGGAAGAATTGTTGAGGGCAAAAATCAGGGTGGAAGAATTAAAGGCGGCAAGGCTGCAACAAGGACTGCCAGTTCCCCAAGATGCATAATGGTTGTGAATATGCCCTTTCATCAGGCAGCTGACAACATTACGTTGTGGTGGTTTCTCAATGGTTCATTTTATTAGCACATGTACCGAGGTACAGAGAATTTCTTTCCCCCCCCCCCCCCCATACAGATCATTAAGATTATTGCCGTACATAAGTACAATCCCCGATTAAGTACAGAATGCATAGAAATGGCCTACAGAGCTCATATGCAAGAGTCGCCAGGGTTTTGGGCGCCATTTTCAAAGTCCCGACTGCAATGGGCCTTTTTGTCGCCGCCTTCGGGATCGTCCAGCGAACCGTCGTCCCTCTCCTTCAGCCTTCGTGCCCCAATCCCAAGGATTAATCCCAAGGATCATTTCTAATGTTGCATTCTTTCAAAGATCTCTTGAGTTTCAATGTCTGACTACTTGAGCAAATGTTACCTGAATAGTAATGCAGCCTATTTTTAAAAATTAAATCCATGACAAAACTGCTTGTTTGTTGATAACCACAATGTACCACCAGAACCATTCATTCCCCCCCCCCCCCCCCTGGTTGTTGCACAATGGCGGCTGTTGCACCTCCTACAAAATACACTGCAGTTACTCCCCCAGGCCACTCCAACATCATCAGCCAAATGCATGACCTCTATCTGCCACCAAGACAGGACAAGGCTACTGAGAAGATTTACAAGGATGTTGCTGGGACTAGAGGGTGTGAGCTATAGGGAGAGTAGGCTGGGACTCTCTTCCTTGGACTGCAGGAGAATGAGGGGTGATCTTATAGAGGTGTATAAAATCATGAGAGGAATAGATCGGGTGGTCTCTTGCCCAGAGTAGGTGAATCGAGGACCAGAGGACATAGGTTTAAAGTGAAGGGGAAAAGATTTAATAAGAATCTGAGGGGTAACTTTTTCACGCAAAGGGTGGTGGGTGTATGGAACAAGCTGCCAGTGGAGGGTAGTTGAGGCAGCGACTATCCCAACATTTAAGAAACTGTTAGACAGGTACATGGATGGGACAGGTTTGGAGGGATATGGACTAAATGCTGGCAGGTGGGACTAGTGTAGCTGGGACATGTTGGCCGGTGTGGGCAAGTGAGGCCGAAGGGCCTGTTTCCACGCTGTATCACTCTAGGCTCAATAAATCACTCTAGGCTCAATAAATCACGCACAATCCTTCGTCATCATTTGGTCCACATTCTGGAACTTCCTCCTCTAACAGCACTTACAAAACACAGCGGTTGAATTCCTGCCTTACAGTGTCAGAGACCCGGGTTCAATCCTGATTATGGGTATGGAGTTTGTACGTTATCCCTGTGACCACATAGGTTTTTCCCGGGTGCAGGTTTGTAGGTTAATTGCCTTCAGTAAAAATAGTAAAATATCCCTAGTGTGTAGGATAGTGTTAGTGTGCGGGGATCGCTATGCGAAAGGTCTGTTTCCACGCTATATCACTAATCTAAGCTAAAACCAAACACTGCAGAGATACCTTCGCCAGGAGAAGTGCAGCGGTCCAAATGGGCAGCTCACTAGCATCTTTTCAAGGTCAATTGGAGATGAATGATGAATACTGGCCTCACCAGGTCTAAAACATTTGTCTTTATCTGTTTAAATAGACAAGATGAACAATCTCAATGAGATTTGTTAATATTCCAGTCAAGATTCACGGACGTTTCAATTTAATGAAAAGTAATCTTTCTGAGATAGACACAAAGTGCTGGAGTAACTCAGCGGGTCAGGCAGCATCTCTGGAGAAAAGGAACTGGTGAAGTTTTGTGTCGGAACCTTTCTTCAGACTGAAAGTAAAGGGGGGTTGGGGGGGGGGGGGGCTGGAGATAGGTAAAGGCCAGAACAAATCAGGGTTGGCAACAGATGACCAAGGAAGGGTCATTTGACCAAAGGTCAGATGACCAAGGAAGGTACATAATGGCTTATGGTTGGCTGGTGAAGAGGTGGTTCTTTGGAAATGGTTGTGATTCGACTTAGTTGAGTTGGTGAATAGAAGGGGCAGGGAAGGCTGCATGGTGCAAACAAGGGCCAAATTCTCTTTTTTTAAATGATTAAGTTATGATATGACAAGGTCAGCATTTATTGCCCATTTCTGATCATCTTTCCAACACTTGATCCATTGCAGGTTACAGCTATTCAAGTGAACATCGAAGCATTTTTAAACTGGGGGTTTCTGACTCTTATCCCCTTTCAGGCAATGGGTTCAAAACCATTGTCAATGAGCTGATGCAAAAATCTTTTTCTTTATCTTCTTCCCTTTCATCCTTTGCCCCAGCGAATTTTCCAAAGTACTTAACAGGAACATTAATAAAATGATTATTTACTTCATAAAGTAATTATTTACTGGGCCACAAAAGGGGAAAATTAGCCCAGACAATGAAGGTCGCGGGTGTCTTAAAGGAAGGGGGCGACACAATGGCGCAGAGGTAGAGTTGCTGCTTTACAGCGGAAGAGATTCTGGACTCGATCCTGACTATGGGTGCTGTCGGTATGGAGTTTGTACGTTCTCCCTGTGACCGCGTGGGTTTTCTCCAGGTGCTCCAGTTTCTTCCTACACTCCAAAGACGTACAGCTTTGTAGGTTAATTGGCTTTGGTAAAATTGTAAATTGTGTGTAGGATAATGCTCGTGTACCGAGGATCGCTGGTCAGCGAGGAAGGGCCTGTGTCCGTGCTGTGTCTCTAAAGTCTAAAGGTGGTGCTTTGGAAGGAATATCAGAGTTTATTACAATATGGTGGATGGTGGGCTGCCTTGAATATCTGCAGTCCACGTGGCGAAATCTCACCTGCCGTAAGGTTCGGTAGGAAGTTTTAAGTATTTTAAACTAGCAGCATTAAAGGAATGGTGATTTATTTCCGTCAGAAGATTGTGTACCTTAGAGATGGTGGTGATCAAATATGCCTCCACCCTTTGTCTTTTTAGGTGGTGAAGATTATGTTGGAAAAAGCATTGGCAAGTGCTAGAAACATAGAAAATAGGTGCAGGAGGAGGCCATTTGGGACGACAGATGGCACAATGGGCTAAGTGTTCTGCTGGCAACCGGAAGGTAGCCGGTTCGAATCCCGCTTGGAGTGCATACTGTCGTTGTGTCCTTGGGCAAGACACTTCACCCACCTTTGCCTGCGTGTGAATGTGTGTGAGTGATTGGTGGTGGTCGGAGGGGCCGTAGGCGCAGATTAGCAGCCACGCTTCCGTCAGTCTGCCCCAGGGCAGCTGTGGCTACAGAAGTAGCTCACCACCACCGCGTGTGACTGAGGAGTGAATGAATAATGCGATGTAAAGCGCCTTGAGTATTAGAAAGGCGCTATATAAATCCCATCCATTATTATTATTATTATTTGGCCCTTCGAGCCAGCACCGCCATTCATTGTGATCATGGCTGATCGTCCCCAATCAATAACCCGTGCCTGCCTTCTCCCCATATCCCTTGAATCCACTAGCCCCAAGAGCTCTATCTAACTCTCTCTTAAATCCGTCCAGTGATTTGGCCTCCACTGTTCTCTGTGGCAGGGAATTCGACAAATTCACAACTCTCTGGTTGAAAAGGTTTTTCTCACCTCAGTCTTAAATGGCCTCCCCTTTATTCTAAGACTGTGGCCCCTGGTTCTGGACTCGCCCAACATTGGGAACATTTTTCCTGCATCTAGCTTGTCCAGTCCTTTTATAATTTTATATGCTGATATGCATTTTATAGAAGCTGCACATGTACAGACGGTTAGGGTCAATAGACAATAGGTGCAGGAGTAGGCCATTCGGCCCTTCCAGCCAGCACTGCCATTCATTGTGATCATGGCTGATCATCCACAATCAGTATCCCGCTCCTACCTTCTCCTCATATCCCTTGACTCCGCTATCTTTAAGAGCTCTATCTAACGCTTTCTTGAAAGCATCTAGAGAATTGCCCTCCACTGCCTTCTGAGGCAGAGAATTCCACAGATTCACAACTCTCTTGGTGAAAAAGTTTTTCCTTATCTCCGTTCTAAATGGCTTACCCCTTATTCCTAAACTATGGCCCCTGGTTCTGGACTCCCCCATCACTGGGAACATGTTTCCTGCCTCTAGTGTGTCCAATCCCTTAATAATCTTATGTTTCAATAAGATTTCCTCTCATCCTTCAAAATTCCAGTGTATACAAGCCCAGTCACTCCATTCTCTCAACATATGACAGACCCGCCATGCCGGAAATTAACCTGGTGAACCTACGCTGCACTCCCTCAAAAGCAAGAATGTCCTTCCTCAAATTTGGAGACCAAAACTGAAAAACTGTTGCTGGTGGAGGGAGAAAATGTTATAGGCTACTTTGTACTGGATTTATCAAGATTCTTAAGTGTTACTGAATCTGCCCTTAACCAGGCAAGTAGAGTTTTCTGAAACATTTGGGTGGCACGGTGGCGCAGCGGTAGAGTTGCTGCCTTACAGCGCCAGGGACCCGGATTCGACCCTCACTACGGGTGCAGTCTGTACACACAGTTTGTACGTTCTCTGTATGACCTTTGTGGGTTTTCTTGGGGTTTCTTCTCACACTCCAAAAACGTCCAGGTTTGTAGGTTAATTGGCATGGTACAATTGTAAATTGTCCCTAGTGTGGAACGGAGACGAGGAAACACTTTTTCTCACAGAGAGTGGTGAGTCTTTGGAATTCTCTGCCTCAGAGGGCGGTGGAGGCAGATTCTCTGGATACTTTCAAGAGAGAGCTAGATAGGGCTCTTAAAAATAGCGGAGTCAGGGGATATGGGGAGAAGGTTGGAACGGGGTACTGATTGGGGATGATCAGCCATGATCACATTGAATGGCGGTGCTGGCTCGAAGGGCCAAATGGCCTACTCCTGCACCTATTGTCTATTGTCTATTGTGTGTGGGATATTATTAGTGTGTGGGGATCGCTGGTCAGCGCAGACTCGGTGGGCCGGAGGGCATGTTTCCACGCTGTATTTCTAAACTGAACTAAACTAAATTTCTGACCAGTAGATGGTGCTGAGACTTTGGGGAAGGAGTGAAGATACGAAACATTTTCTAAATCATCTCCAACTAATTATCAGCAAAACCAAACCATTAACTTCAATCTCTCCCATAAACCTAATTCCCTTCCCATAGACTCTTCTCTTCTCCCAGGGAACTGAATGTAGCTGAACTAAGACTTAGCAGCCTTTTTTTTAATGTATATTTATCCACATGATGGATTTTAGGTTACATTTTCCACCGTCATCAAGACTGTCTAGATTATCTTTTGTAACAGTGTCATTTTCTACTTTTCCTCACCAGCTATTGGAACGCTAATCCAAGTCCTCGTTGCGAATGCATAAAATCAGAAACTGTTGGGAATAATCACGTTGGGTAAATTTGAAATGCCTAGTGATTGTGGAATTGATTGTAGACTTTAGGAGAGCTCCCCCTCCCCTCACCCCACTCACCATCAACAACACCACAGTTACATCTGTGGAGTCTTTTAAGTTCCTGGGAACCATCATCTCCAAGGACCTTCAGTGGGGGGCTTCCCTCGACTCCACAGTCAAAAAGGCACAACTGAGGATGTACTTCCTATGGCAGCTGAGGAAGCACAATCTGCCACGGGTAATGATGGTCCAATTCTACACGGCCATCGTAGAGTCTGTTCTCACCTTCTCCATCATGGTCTGGTTTGGCTCAGCCACCAAGCACGACACCTGGAGGCTGCAGCGAATCGTCCGATCAGCAGAGAAGGTTATTGGCTGCAACCTTCCCTCCATTGATGAACTGTGCACTGCAAGGGCCAGGAAGTGAGCGGGCAAGATCATCTCTGACCCCTCTCACCATGGCCACAAACTCTTTGAATCACTTCCCTCTGGAAAGCGACTCCGGACTGTCAAAGTTGCCACAGCCAGACATAAGAACAGTTTTTATCCACGAGTAGTTGCTCTACTCAACAGCCAAAAATCTGTAGCCTCCCTTTGATCTGGTATTTTGTTGGATCACATGCTTGATCAATGGTGTTTTATCATTAATGTTTTATTATTATTAATGTTTAGTGTTTTCTGAATCATTCGTAACTCCACTGTATGTCATGTTGTTACTTGTGGGCGGAGCACCAAGGCAAAGTTCTTGTATGTGAATACTTGGCCAATAAACTTACTTACTTACTAATGACCTTGGCCGGCAGGTCAAAGAGCATGGGATGTAGTGTTGATGTAATTTGTGGAAGGATTAAAAGGGAAAAAAAAATTCCCCCAGTTGATGATGTCAAGGGAGTCTTGAAACAAGAGTGTTTAATTGACATATGTACCGAAACGGAACAATGAAATTCTTTATTGCAGCAGCATAACAGGTTTGAAAACACAGTACCCAATAGAAACATAATATAAACAAAAACAAAAATAAATAATAAAAATCCTTTAGTGCAAAACAAAAACAAAAACCTAAGGTTCCTAGTGGAACCAAGACAGTTCATAACACAAAGTTTACTTGGCGTTTGAATGAATGAATGAATAAGTTTATTGGCCAAGTATGTACACATACAAGGAATTTGCCTTGGTGCTCCGCTCACAAGTAACAACACGACGCACAGTAAACCATTAAGAATAAAATATTAAAACATTAACAATAAAATTATAGTTTAAACATGTGAATGAAATAAAATACCAGAGCAAAAGGAAGCTGCAGACTTTTGGTTATTGAGTAGAGCAACTACTCGTGGAAAAAAGCTGTTTTTATGTCAGCTGTGGCGGCTTTGGCAGTCCGGAGTCGCCTTCCAGAGGGAAGTGATTCAAAGAGTTTGCTGCCAAGGTGACAGGGGTCAGAGATGATCTTACCCGCTCGTTTCCTGACCCTTGCAGTGTACGGTTCGTCAATGGGGGGAAGGTTGCAGCCAACAACCTTTTCAGCCGATCGAACGATTCCCTGCACCATCCGTATGTTGTGTTCAATAGCCTGATAGTGTTGGGAAGAAGTGGCTCCTGAACTTGGAGGTCACGGTTTACAGACTCCTGTACCTTCTTTGATGGCAGGTGTGAAATGCAATGAGGCCCGGGTGGTCCTTGTTGATGCTGGCTGCCTTTTTTTGTGCAGTACTTTCTATAATCCCTTTGATAGTGGGGAGGTCAGTAACCCCCAATGGACCGGGCAGTGTCCACCACCGTTTGCAATCTCCTTCATTCATGGGCGTTCGAGTTGCCCAACCAGGCCGTGATGCAACCAGTCAATATGGTCACAACTGTGTCGGAGGTCAAGAGAGTATTTGTCCACATACCGAATCTCCTCAATCATCTAAGGAAGTAGAGGCATTGATGAGCTTACGTTGGAAGGAACTTTAGATAGAAACATAGGAAATAGGTGCAGGAGTAGGCCATTCAGCCCTTCGAGCTGATCATGCCGATTTATACTGAAGATAGATACGTTGCTGAACTAGGCGTCATAAAGCAAGCCTAGTGGTCTTGAACACAGACGTTAGGCACAAAATGCTGGAGTAACTCAGCGGGATAGGCAGCATCTCTGGAATGGGTGACGTTTCGGGTCGAGACCCTTCTTCATCCTGAAGACTAAAGTAGAGTCTCGACCCCGAAACGTCACCCATTCCTTCTCTCCAGAGATGCTGCCTGTCCCGCTGAGTTATTCCAGCATTTTGTTTCTATCTTCGATTTAAACCAGCATCTGCAGTTGTTTCCTACACATCTTGAACTCGCTGTTTGTTGAAGGATGATAGAACCAGAAATCCTTTGTATAAACAAAAGGTTGTACTTGCAGAGTGGAGACATGTCGGTCACATATCAAACATTGGAAGATACAATTAAGGGAGCTCTGTTTCACCCAGCAAACACAATGGTTTCTTTCTGTGTTGAAATTTTTTTCTATGATTCCGTCTGGGGAAGGAAGCTGAATTAATGGATCAGACATCAGACATCTGTCATCAGAACGTAATTTTTGTTGCCATTAGATTTGACTATTTCAATTCTTTCCTGGATATCCTTCCTTGTTCTGTCTTCTGTAAACCTTGAAGTGATCCAAAGGTCTTAATGAGACCTCTTTACAATTGACTACAG
Source organism: Malacoraja senta (assembly GCA_038087875.1). Taxonomy (NCBI): domain Eukaryota; kingdom Metazoa; phylum Chordata; class Chondrichthyes; order Rajiformes; family Rajidae; genus Malacoraja; species Malacoraja senta. The sequence goes on from CM075977.1 coordinate 7,256,545, forward strand.
TTAGACTGAAGAACGGTCCTGACCTAAATGTCACCTATTCATATCCTCCTGACCGCTAAATTACTCCAGCACTTTGTTTTTATTTTTGTAAACCAGCATCTGCAGTTCCTTGTTTCTCTGCCTTTTTTTAGTCTAATGACCACCAGACAAAGAGCAGAATTAGGCCATTAATCCCAGCGAGTCTGCTCCAGCATTTGATCGTGGCTGATCTATTTTTCCTTTTCAACCATTCCCCTGCCTTCTCACAATGACCTGGCCTCCACAGCCATCTGTGGCAGTGGATTCCAGAGATTCACTACCCTCTGGCTAAATAAATTTCTCCTCATCTCCATTCTAAAGGTACGTCCTCTTATTTGAGGCTGTGCCCTCTGGTCCTAATAGTGGAAACATCCTCTCCCACATCCACTCTATCTAGGACTTTATGCTACTAACATAGACTTCATTAAGAGATGCCTTGGTTATTAAAATCCTGCCTGGCCCCTTTCCTTCCTTTCCTTCTCATCATTCCATCACCATTACTGTCAGAGATCTCTGCATTCTCCCGAATCTCTAATCCTCAAATGTTAATACTTTTGCTAACAGTAGCCACTGCTTCAGCTGCTAAATTCTGACTTCCCAGTGGCTCAAGAAAGCAGCCAACCATCCTTATCTTGGGGTAATTGTGGTTTGGGCATTTAGGGATGGACAATAAATGTTGCCTTTGCCAGATCCTGAAAAAAGGAATAAATTAATAAAAAGGCTAAATCCCGACTACTTGTATGACATTTCCTAATCCCCATTCTTTGATCAAGCTTTTTGAAATATGCTTTAATATTTCCACATGAGGTCAGGTAAGGGGGGATGAAAGCTGGAGAGTTGGTATGTCCCATTTGCGTGATGCTTACAACAAAGTATTTGTTTTTCTCTTTTCTCTCTTTCTCTTTTTTCTTCTTTTTTAGGGTCTATTTCTTAATTCTTTTTTTTTTTTAATTTCTTTCTTATAGGGTCTTTGTTCTTTTTTGTTGTCACTTTTTTTACACTTGCACTTTTTTCCTTCACTTTCTCCTTTCTCTCAATCTCTCCCTTTCCCTTTATTAGTGTAAAAAATGATGGAGTACATTAATTGTAATAAAATATACGTGACGAGTACAAATGTAATTGGTTGTAATGTAATGTACTTCTAATAAATAAAAATAAAAAAATAAAAAATATTTCCACATGTTTGGCAGCAAATATTTTGTGATATTGCTATGTTAATGAAACTATATAAAGATAAAAACTGAAAGGGTTGGAAATTCTTGATAGATCAGAATTTCAAGCATTTTCCAAATATTTGGCTTTTGCTATATAAATATATTGTCATTCCTAAATAACTATCCTAAATAGTTCAAATAATTTCCAGACTGATATGTTCCAAAATATGTTTCTAACCTGATAATTCTGAACAGTAATTATTAGGGCGGCACAGTGGCGCAGCGGTAGAGTTGCTGCCTTACAGCGAATGCAGCGCCGGAGACCCGGGTTCGATCCCGACCACGGGTGCTGTCTGTACGGAGCTTGTACGTTCTCCCCGTGTCCTGTGTGGGTTTTCTCCGAGATCTTCGGTTTCCTCCCACACTCCAAAGACGTACAGATTTGTAGGTTAATTGGCTTGGTAAATGTATAAATTGCCCCTAGTGTGTGTCGGATAGAGTTAATATGCTGGGATCGCTGGTCGGCGCGGACCCGGCGGGTCGAAGGGCCGGCTTCCTCACTATCTCTAAACTAAACTAAAAAATGTTAATTTTTTTTAGTTTTGTTTAGAGATACAGTGAGGAAGCAGACCCTTCGACCCGCCGGGTCCGCGCCGACCAGCGATCCCAGCATACTAACTCTATCCGATAAACTAGCGATCGGAATATTCTGAATTATTCCAAATTAGAATAATAATACAACTGAAACCATAACTACAAAAAAATTTTAGTTATTGTTTCATTTCCATTATTATTCCAATCTTGACTCCCATTTTATTCAACTCCAGAAGTAAAATGTATGCATTCATACTTTCTTCTAATACAACTGTCACGGTGTCAATGAAAACTTTAATGAGGTAATATTCAATTGTGTATTTTTTAAAAAGTCATTCTTGAGAGGGAGGGAGGGGTGGGGGGGGGGGAATGAAATTAAAAGTTTTCGGAAGCTGCACTTAACTACCTTGTTTGTTGTTTATAATTGGGGAAAATAATAAATAAATTCAAAATCAGCTTGTTTTCATGTTTTTACCTCATGTTTGCAGTAACATTCGAAAGGCACAATGCCAGATAGCTACAACAGTTCTAGATTTCAAATTATCTAATTGATGATACCCCATTGCAAGTGAAGAAAGGTTTTCACGTAGAGCTCTGACAAACCTTAAACATATTGAGAAGCTGATTCAATAGTTCAATGGTACTTCATACTTAGATATGTGAAGTTTATGTGTAGGAAGGAACTGCAGGTGCTGGTTTAAACCGAAGATAGACACAAAATGCTGGTGTAACTCAGCGGGACAGGCAGCATCTCTGGAGAGAAGGAATGGGTGACGTTTCGGGTCGAGACCCATCCTCAGACGGATCAGAAGAAGGGTCTCGACCCAAAACGTCACCCATTCCTTCTCTCCAGAGATGCTGCCTGTCCCGCTGAGTTACTCTAGCTTTTTGTGTCTATTGTACGTGAAATTCATACTTGTAAGAACATTCATAGATAAGAGTCAAGGGTCAAAAGTCATATGTCCCAGATAGATCAATGAAATTCTTAATTGCAGCAGCACAACAGAATATGTCAACATAGTACACTGTAAACGATATAATAAACGAGGGAGAGAAAATATATATTCAGTGTTTGTGTACAAAAGTGCAACGATTGGGTGGAACACTGGCTCAGTAGTAGAGTTGCTGCCTTACAATGCCAGAGACCCGAATCAATCCTGACTACACTGTCTATTTGTATAGAGTTTGTACATTTTCCCTGTGACCACGTGGGTTTTCTCCGGTTGCTTCAGTATCTTCCCACACTTCAAAGGCATACAGGTTTTTCGGTTAATTGGCTTTTGTTAATTGCAATTTGACCCTAGTGTGTCGGATTGCACAAGTGTACGTGGTTATTGCTGGTCGAGGCGAAAAGGCCTGTTTCCACGCTGTATCTCCAAAGCCTGAAGATTGTAATGGTGGACTTCACCGAAGCACCAAGAGTCACCATGCTTCTAGCACTATTTTGTGCCCTTCAAGTTTCAAATGCTTAAAAGTATAGTCTTGTTGAGTCCTTAAAGACACAGAGTCTTGCAGGAGTCGGCCTGACCTGGTTTTGCTGTTGGTGTCAACCATTGGTGCTCCTCTGCTCGGTGCTGCTGCAGGCCACATTCAGTTTATGTGCTCGACCTCTGTTGGCGCCTCCAGCGGCGCCCGATCCACGCTGGCACCTCGACCCGTGAACACTTTGATCCCAGGAATGAGTAGGTTAACATACGATGAGCATTTCACGGCACTGGGCTTCTACTCGCTGGAGTTTAGAAGGAGTTTCTTCCCAGAGGCCATTAGGACTCTAAACTCCTATCTCTCCAGGGACTAACTTTACTGTACCATTTTACTGTTGTGTGGTGTCCTTTTAAAATTGCTGTTTTTTTCCTTTTTCTTCCCTCCCTCCCACAAATATGTAATATGTGAATATGTGATTCTGTTCCATTCTGTTTGTAGTTTGTTTGTTTGTTTTTTGCACAATTCGCGAGCATGGCCACTTTTCATTTCACTGCACATCTCGTATGTGTATGTGACGAATAAACTTGACTTGACTTGATAATAATAATAATAATAATAATAATAGATTTTATTTATATAGCGCTTTTCAGGACTCAAAGTCGCTTTACAATTGAGAGTCAGGAATAAACAAAACAAAATAGAGCCGTAAGACAGAGATGCAAAGGGGAGGGGAACATGGGACTAAGGGTATGCAGAGGTGAAGAGATGAGTCTTGAGGCGGGACTGGAAGATTGAATTGAATTGAATTAGACTTTATTAATCGCCTTATTCAGGGGAAATTCAGATGTCCTTGCAGCACACTAATAAAATACAACATAGTATTAAAAAGAAGTTCAACACCAAAACATCCCCCCACAGTGGTTCCCACTGTGGGGGAAGGCACAAAGTCCAGTCCCCATCCTCTTGTCCACCCAGAGTCGGGCCCACTGAGGCCTCCACTGTCGCCGCCACGGCGCCCGATGTTCTCACCGGGTGATGGTACTCCGGCATCGGGAGAACCCCCAGCGGCTTGGGGTACCAGGAACGACCACCTTCCCACCGAAGACCGCGGCTTCCAAGCCAACAGATGAGGGACTCAGATGGTGAGCGACTCAGAATTTCGGACCAGTTGTGGGAGGGAATTCCAGAGCCTGGGAGCTGCCCTGGAGAAGGCTCTGCCTCCAAAAGTGCAGAGGTTTGATTTCGGAGTGGAGAGGAGACCAGCTGATGTGGATCTGAGGGACCGTGAGGGTTGGTAGGGGGAGCGGAGGTCAATGAGATAAGGGGGCCCAAGTTGTTGAGGGCTTTGTAGGTGAGGACCAGGATTTTGTAGATGATCCGGTGGGAAATGGGAAGCCAGTGAAGTTCTTTGAGAACTGGGGTGATGTGGTGCCAGGATTTGGTGTGGGTAATGAGTCGAGCGGCTGCATTCTGGACCAGTTGGAGTCGGTTGATGCTGCTGGAATTGATTCCAAAGAGAAGAGAGTTACAGTAGTCCAGGATGAACGAGGACCTCATGGAAATTTACCGAATAGTGAAAGGCCTGGATAATGAGGACGTGGAGAGGATGTTTCCACTAGGTGGAGAGTCTAGGACCAGAGGTCATAGCCTCAGCATTAAAGGACATTCATTAAGGAAGGAGGAGGCATTTCTTCAATCAGAGGGTGGTGGGGGTGGGGGTGGGAGATTGCAACCTTCACGTGGTCCACCCTGTTTGCAATCAACCCGACGTGCACAAACAAAAGATCAAATAGAACAAGTTGACCTGCAACTTTAGGCTGTGCACGCCATACGCAAGAAGAGGGTGGTGAATCTGTGGAATTCTTTGCCACAGAAGGCTGTGGAGGCCAAGTCAGTGGATATTTTTAAGGCAGAGATAGATAGATTCTTGATCAGTGAGGGTCAATAGGGGTTATGGGGAGACGGCAGGAGAATGGGGTTAGGAGGGAAAGATAGATCGGCCATGATTGAATGGCGGAGTAGACTTGATGGGCTGAATGGCCTAATTCTGCTGCTAGAACCTATGAACTTATGAAACTCTTAGAGTTGACATTTGGGATAAATGATGCTAGTGGTGTTTATTCACATGAAAAAAACTTTAGTAAATCATTTGACACATTATATAATAAAGTGTAAAATAGAAAAGGAATATTAAATTATTTATTTCGGAGAGTTTTATCTAGTGCAGAATGGTAGCTTCTGTCCCCTTTAGCTTATTTCCAATTTTTTTTTTCTGACCAGTCACTGCTGTAGTGAAACCTGTTGTGATTAGATTGTTAATCGAAAATGAAAAAGTAATAATTAGATTTTAAAGGATTTTGCTCAGTTTAATGTGCTTTTCGCATTTGTAATCCTGAACGGAATGCAGAAAGTTGCTGCCGTTAACTTTTCTGAAAGTTGCCTTTGGTGTGTTATGTTGAAGCAAAATTCTGTACCCAGCAGAATTTATCAAAACTTTTGAAAAGGCAAAGAAAAGTAGGCTTCAGAAACTCCGTGACCTCGGTGAACCTCCACTGAAAGCTAGTAAAAGACAGACAACAAAGACAAAGAACACAAGGCTGTCTCTTTTTCAAGGGCCATGCATCCCCCCCCCCCCCCCCATGGGGATAAAGCTAAGAATATAACTCCCATGGAGGGATTGTCATTGGGATCAGATTTCAGATTATCCTCCTGGAGAGCAGTCACTGATCCAGCACCAAATAAATAAATACCACAGAGACAAATCAAAAGACAAATAACTTGGGACTTTTTCACCGGTTGTTAATATTGGCATTCGACTGTCTTGAAAGCTTCAGGTGCAAGAATACATGCCTTAACCTCAAATTACGGAACAATCTAAAGTGCTTTCAGCTAACAAGTGAAAAAGGCAGCATCACATTTTCATTTTCAACCTGGGGTTTGGGCATGTTAGCTTCTTCCGGCAATTCAAAATAGGGAAGCTGTTATTCACTAGATGGATGGATTCAAAGTCCATCATGAATCTTACTGGAAGGTTCGCTCATGAGATAGAGTCATAGTGTGGAAACAGGCCCTTCGGCCGACAACGGCCAACATGTCCCAGCTACACTAATCCCCCTGCCCGCTTTTGGTCCATATCCCTCCAAACCTGTCCTATCCATGTACCGGTCTAACTGTTTCTTAAATGTTGGGATAGTCCCTGCCTCAACTACCATCCCTGATAGCTCGTTCCATACACCCACCATCCTTTGAAAAAGTTTCCCCTCAGATTCCTATTAAGTCTTTTCCCCATCATCTTAAACCTATGTCCTCTCGTCCTCGATTTCCCCCACTCTGGGTAAGAGACTCTGAACATCTACCCGATCTATTCCTCTCATAATTTTATACACCTCTATAAGATCACCCCTCATCCTCCTGCGCTCCAAGGATTAGAGTCGCAGCCTACTCAACCTCTCCGTATAGCTCAGACCCTCTAGCCCTGGCAACTTCTTTGTAAATCTTCTCTGTACCCTTTCTAGCTTGTTTCCAAGATTTATGTACAGTCAAAGCGGATGTGCTGGAAACACAGTAGAATTCTATAAACCCTATTTAAAAGTACCTTATCGTTTATTATCACATTCCCCATCCTCATTGATACTGGTTTTCAGTAAAGAAAGCTCATCAATGATAGACACAAATTGCTGGAGTAACTCAGCAGATCAGGCAGCATCTCTTGAGAAAAGGAATACGTGATGTTTCATGTCGGAACCCTTCTTCAGACTTGTGATCTGCTTCCTCAGAAGACTTAAGAAAATTTAGGAATGATTCTTGCCAATTCCTACAGAGGCACTGGAGAAAGCGTCCCATTGGGATGTATCACAACTTGGTTTGCCACACTTCTATCCGAGAATGCAAGAAATTGCAGAGAGTCGTGGATGTAGCCCAGTCTATCATACAGACTGGACTCCTCCACCACCTATCTCACCCTGTCATATCTACTTTGCGCTACCTCAGGAAAGCAGCCATCATAATTGAGGACCACGAACACCCTGTTTTTCCATGTTCTGTCAGGCAGAAGATACAAAAGCTTGAAATCATGTACGGTCAGATTCAAGAACAGCTGTTAACAGACGACTTAACTCCTCTCATAAGCTAAGGGTGTCCTTCCAATCTACCTCATTGCAACCTTTGCACTTTTTTTAATCTGCACTTTCTCTGTAGCTGTGACACGATATTCTGCACACTATTTTTCTCTTTGCACTGTGTTGTACTCGTGCATGCTTTGATTGTACTTGTGGGTTTCCTCCGGGTGCTTCGGTTTCCACATTCTAAATTTGTGTGTTAATTGGCCTCTGTAAATCACCCCTGGTGTGTCGTGAGTGGATGCGAAATTTATATAACATAGAACTAGTGTGAATGGGGTTCAGTGGTCAGCTCGGACCCGATGGGCTGAAGGACCTGTTTCCATGCTGTACCACTTAAAAATTATTTCACTGTTGTCCTCTTTTTTGGTGTTTTTTCTGCCTTTTTAAACTTTTGAGGTAAAATGTCAATGTTTTTAAATCATTTATAAGATTAAATGATTAAATAAAATTAAACGCCACCATCACGGTGGCGCAGCGGTAGAGTTGTTGCCTTACAGCGAATGCAGCGCCGGAGACCCTGGTTCGATCCCGACTACAGGTGCTGTCTGTACGGAGTTTGTACGTTCTCCCCGTGACCTGCGTGGGTTTTCTCCGAGGTTTTCGGTTTCCTCCCACACTCCCAACGACGTACAGGTTTGTAGGTTAATTAGCTTGGTAAATGTAAAAATTGTCCCTAGTGGGTGTAGGATGGTGTTAATGTGCGGTGATCACTGGTAGGCATGGACCCGGTGGGCCGAAGCCCCTGTTTCCGTGCTGTATCTCTAAACTAAACTAAACTAAATCTGACTCAAATATGGAGCATCAGCTTGACTTGACTTACTTTAATTGACTTTTGTGTCCAATGTTGTATTGCCAATTTGATATTACTGTGAAAGAATAACCTTTTATTAACATCCCTACATAAGCTTAATGAAATTTGTTTTAATTGCAATTCTGCGCCTGTAAATGTGTAGAAAGACGGAGTACGTATAATCTGTAAAATTATGGGGAAAGGAAATCCAAAATAAAAAACTTTAAATAATGGACATGTTCAGCAGGCCAAACAACATGTGTGATTAGTAGATTTTGCAGTATAGCAGACAAAATGTGTAAGAAGGATCTGCGGATGCCTGTTTACACCGAAGATAGACACAAATTGCTGGAGTAACTCAGTGGGTCAGGCACCATCTCTAGAGAAAAGGAATAGGTGATGTTTCGAGTTAAGACCCATCTTCAGACTGAGAGGGAGAGGGAGAGGGAGAGGTATGGAAAAGTTCAGAACAAATTAGTGCCGGCATTGATAACCAAGGGCAGGTGGAGCCCACAATGGTCCATTGTTGGCTGTGGACGAGGTGATAACGAAGGGATGTGAATAGTGGATCGGGCAGGACGACTAGTGGGGGATGGGTGGAAAGAGAGGGGAAAAAATACACATGACTCCTGCATTACCACTTTTTGGACTGAACTACCTAAACAACTGTACCTCTGCACCTCCCATTGCTTTAAGATCATCATTATAGAACAATGCAATACAGGGAACGGGCCCTTCAGCCCACAAAGAATTATAACTTCCTGACTCTTATATTCAATTCTCTGACCTGTGAAGTCTTCCGAACCTCCGAGCTCGGATTAAAACTCACCTCTGAATAAAACTTTAAATTACAATTAGGCTAGCTGTTTATTTCTTTGCATTTCTGTGAAATAGAGTCACCACTTTTTCTGTGAGAAGAATTGGACACATTATTGTTGGCACATTGGTCGAGTGAAATAGGAAGAGTGATTAATTCAGAAATATAATTAATAAGCACTGAATTCAGCACCGCTTGTTTGAATAATGAAGGCACTTATCAGCAAGAGTCAAGACAAGACAAGAGTCTTTTATTGTCATATGTCCTGAAATGGAACAATAAAATTCTTACTTGCAGTAGCACAAGAGGTATATAAACATAGTACTCAGTCGTCCCTAGTGCAATCGAGACAATCCATAGTTCGAAGTTTAGTTGTAGTTCATACAGTTCAATACATTGATGGTTGTTGGCAAGGGGCTGTTCCTGGACCTGGATGGTACAGTTTTCAGTCTCCAATACCTTCTTCTCAGTGGCAAGAGTGAATTGAGAGCAGGGCCAGAGTGGTGTGGTTCCGAGATAATGCTGGCTACCTTTTGCATTAGATCATAAGATCATAAGTGATAGGAGTAGAATTAGGCCATTCGGCCCATCATCCACTCCGCCATTCAATCTTGGCTGATCTATCTCTCCCATCTAACCCCATTCTCCTGCCTTCTCCCCATAACATGCACCATAACACCCGCAACAATCGAGAATTTTTGTTGCCTATTTCCTTCACTCCATAGATGCTGCCGCACCCGCTGAGTTTCTCCAGCACTTTTGTCTACCTTCGATTTTCCAGCATCTGCAGTTAATTTATCTATCTCTGCCTTAAATATATCCACCGATATATATGGCCTCCACAGCTTTCTGTGGCCAAGAATTCCACAGATTCACCACCCTGGTGAGGTGGCAACTCCTATATAACCCTGCGATGGTGGGGAGGCCAGTACCCATGATAGACTGGGCAGTGATTGCTTTTTTGTAATCTTTGTTCTTGGGTGTTCGAGTTGCCGGAACAGGCCGTGATCCGACCAGTCGATATGCTCTTTACTGTGCACCTGTAGAAATTCAAGAGAGTATTTGTTGACATGTCAACTAACCATGCTATGTATATGTTCTATTTAAATTAAGGTTTGTATTGTCAACAGCCACATACTGATCCATCACAGGCAACTTTTATACTTTGCCCCATAAATATTACCAGCTGTCTGGCACTTGTTTTGTTGAACTGTGCCAGAGGTTTAGTTTAGAGATATAGCACGGAAACAGGCCCTTTGGCCCACCAAATCCATGCCGGCAATCGACCACCCATTCACGCTAGTTCTATGTTATCCCACTTTCTCATCCATTCCCTATTACACAAGGGACAATTTTTACAGCAGCCAATTATCCTACAAACCTGTGCGTCTTTGGGATGTGGGTGTAAGCCGGAGCGCCTGAAGGAAACACCTGAAGGGCGATCACGGGGGCGCAGCGGTAGAGTTGCTGCCTTACAGTGAATGCAGGGCTGGAGACCTGGGTTTGATCCCGATTGCGGGTGCTGTCTGTATGGAGTTTTACGTTCTCCCCGTGACCTGCGTGGGTTTTCTCCAAGACCTTCGGTTTCCTCACACATTCCAAAGACGTACAGGTTTGTAGGTTAATTGGCTTGGTAAATGTAAAAAAATGTCCCTAGTGGGTGTAGGAAAGTGTTAATGTGCGGGGATTGCAGGTCGGCGCGGACTCGGTGGGCCGGAGGGCCTGCCTCCATGCTGTATCTCTAAACTAAACTAAACCCACGCGGTCACAGGGAGAACTTGCAAACTCCACACACAAAGCATCCGAGGTCAGGATTGAACCTGGGACTCTGGCGCTGTGAGGCAGCAGTGAACCAACTGCGCCTCCGTGCCAAGGTCGACAATTAGAAACTGAAGTCTCGACTGCAACATTTAAAGAGCTATAGATGTGGAGCTGTGTTCTGTTGGTCTTGTGAAATATGCATACAGTATAGATTGGATGAACTCTAGAGCTGGAGGATCTGAAACAAATTGCAAGTAGATCTTAGCATTTCCCTATCACTCCTTTAACAAGTATTCACTGCATGGTTATTCTGTTCAAACTGAAGCTGACATCCTTGTTTCGAATATAATGCACAATGAAAACGTGAGTCAAAAATATATTCATAAGTGATAGGAGCAGAATTAGGCCATTCGGCCCATCAAGTCTACTCTGCCATTCAATCATGGCCGATCTGTTTCTCCCTCCTAACCCCATTCTCCTGCCTTCTTATATTCCAACAGAGATGATGAATTCAGAAGCTTTGTTGGTGGGTAGGAAGGTGCTGATTTATACTGATGACAGGCATTATGTGCTGGAGTAACTCAGCGGGTCAGGCAGCATCTCTGGAGAAATGAATAGGTGATGTTTTCGGTCGGAACCCTGCAGACTGCCTTGCAGATGGGATTTTATTTGTTGACACTTCTAAGAAACATTTTACATGTAGTTATTGAATATAAAATAGCCCCAGCATTCCCTCCCTCTCTCTATCCCTCCCCCACCCAAATCACACCAGCCTCTAATTTTCACCCTACAAACAGCTAACAATGGCCTGTTTCCTTTATCATCGTTACTTTTTTACATATCTTTCATTCATTGTTCTTTATCTCTCTACATCATCACCTACATCTCTCCTTTCAACTCTTCCCTAGTCAGTCTGAAGAACGGTCTCGACCCGATACATCACCCATTCCTTCTCTCCAGAGATGCTGCCTGTCCCGCTGAGTCGCTCCAGCATGTTGTGTCTACCTTCGGTTTAAACCAGCATCTGCAGTTCCTTCCTGCACGTAAAAATATATCAAATGCGCGGTGCACAATTTCACAAATTCAATCATTTATGGGAGGAATATTCAAAATGTTTAAAGGCGAGCGAGCCAAATCCTTTTGAGTGCTGCGTTCCATAATGGCAGACCGTGTTCTAGTTAGAGAATTCCTGTGGAATTCCCACTAATTAACTGACAAGCCTAGTAGAATGAAGTGGAGGTCCTTTCTTTGTGATGGTCAAAGGCTTTCTGCAGGGGAACTGCAGGGAATCATTCTGGCTGGATGTTTGAAGCTGATGTGTATGGAATAGCAATGATAGACTTTGCAAATACAGTGGGACTGTGTAGATTGCGTATTTTGTTGAAATGTAGATTCATTATCCAGTCACTTAAACATTTCACAGCCTCTGCTTGTGTCATAAATAAAGAGCCAAAATTGAATTTGCAGACTGCATGTTCTGGTGGCAATTCTGTTTGCACCTATCATTGGATGCATTTAATAAGAATGCAAGGTTATTTTTCATCATTCTGTAGCTTATTTTTTTCTGTGTGAAGCACTGTGAGTGGGAGAAAGTGTGGCATTTATATATTGTACCTTGGGTTCCGTGATAATTCAAGCAAATTAGAGTTCTTTGATGTCACTTGGGAGCTTTCAAATGTCCCAAACGGTGGTGATTTTTGCTGTTGCTGCTACTCAGAAATGATGCATATTACAGGGAAGTAGTAGCAAGCCAACATCACTGTTTTGTATCTGTTTTATACGCATTAAAATTGTTTTTCTATGATACTGCTTAGGTGACATGTTTCAGCATTTTCTTTCACACTAGATAAAGTGTTTCGTCATTAAGTAGTGCTGCTGCTAGTACATGTCTTTCGTCTGTGTGTTTAATTTCTCCTTAGATTTGTGCGGTCAAAAAAATGTGGAAGAATAATACTGCCTCTGAAGCCAAAATGGCAGCACACTGCATGCCCGTCCCTGATGATGACCGTAGTCTGTGGCCAGAATAATTTTAAATGGAATATTGTATGATCCCAATTCCTATGGTTCTGAAAAAATTCCAAATAATTCTGTCATGTTAGCAGTTGAGGCATACACACCTCAAACATACCTTCCTGTTATCAAACAGAATATTTGTGTTAAGTACAAAAACAAACAGTTATCTGTGATTGCTCTGTGTAAAGTAACAGGAATTTAAGCTTCCTTTATAGCTCCACAGCCCAAAGGCCTGCCTGAACTAATGGATTGGTCAATTTCTTGCACTCAAGAGTTAGATTTCAAAGTTTGGTGTTGCAATGGCTTTATCTTTTCTAAGTTGAATATCGCCCCAATTATAACAAGCACGACCGCTGTTTGTATTTTGTTTCGAATATTGAGTTGTAACGATTCCTGTTGCAAATCGAGTTCAGATGCAGGGATGTTGCACGATTTTCCTCGCAGGCTTTAAGCCTCAACTTCATGTTTTGTGATAGCGTGGCGCTCCCTATCCCTTCCCCTCCCCCCCCCCTCCTCCCCATCCCCTTGCAGACTAGTTCCTGTTTAGCTGGTTGGCAGGAACTAGGGGTGAGAAGTAGAGGTCAGTGGCATTTGTATACAAAACACATGATCACAAGGTTGGATGTGTAAGAGAAAAAAATAATGAAAAATCTTTAGAATCAGTCTGGTTTCACCACATTTTTGGTGACTGGACAAGTGTTAATGATGAGTTTTAAAACTAAAGAAGGGAAATGCTTGATTGCAGTTTAAGTGTATATATAATTTCTCTATATAAACTTTCAAAACTCAGAATTGTACTGCAATGCAGCTGCATATATATTTCAAATCAACTAAGTTTATAAGAAGCAAGTTTATACTTAAATGTTTAGAATAATGGCCATTGACAGTTTTCCATTATACACTTAACAGCTTCAATGGATTAGCTGGGCGTTTCTTACACAGTCATTGAGGGATTAGTCTGACCTTCCTTGACCCCTGGTTTAGCATTATGCAAGACTCAGGGTTTTATACTACACAATGGAGACATTCAGCACCTCATTACTCTGAATATTCAAGCTGAATGGGCCTTTTGCACATCATTACCTTAGAAAGCAGGTTTTTTTGGGTGTGTTTCTGAAGTGGGGGCTGTCCTTTGGAGGTAGTTCCGATTTTAAAAAGAGCAAGTCAGACCTCTAGACCATTTAGTGAAAAGTTCAGTTGCTCAACAGTTCAGTTACACCATGGAATCCACGAGGAAAAAACAGAAGGAGCTGACTTTATCCGAGAAGATTCAAGTTCTTGAATTGCTTCAGAGGCAAAAGATCTCCCAAATGGAGCTAGCGAAGCGTTTTGGGGTGACGCAGCCGGTCATCTCTAGGCTAATCAAGAACAAGGAGAAAGTCATGATGGAATGGCACAATAACAGCAATCCAGATCGAAAACGCAAGAGGGAAGGGAGGGATAATGATGTGGACTCGGCCCTTTTCCAGTGGTTCCAAATAGCCAAGGCGCAGCATGTGGTGATCTCCGATGAAATCTTGGCCGCCAAGGCAAAGTGTCTGGCAGAGGCGATGCAGATCAGAAACTTTGTTCCAACTGTTGGCTGGATCAGTAGGTGGAAGGCTCGCCACACCGCCTTTTTCCCACAAGCACACGAAGACACCGATGTCATGGGCCAGTCATCGGGCATTGGATCGCATGAGGTTGTGCCACCAGAAGGAATGACGGAAGAGGAGTTTCACCAGTACGTGGAGCAGGCAGCCATTAAAGTATGTGTCTGGGATATAGCTGATCCAGAACCAGGCCACAGCATGAAAGTGATCACAAAAGCAGAAGTAATTGATGCTGAAGAAGAGAAATCCATGCCTGCCTTCAAGGTGACAAGAGGAAGTAATGGCCAACTAATGTCTTCATCGATTCAACATAATATGTAAATATAACTTTTATTTTCTCTTTTACTCCAATGCGGATTACTAAAAATTATAGAATATGTTTAAGTATTCCATTATAGGTTTTTTTTGTATTCTCAGAAGGGTAAAGTCCCATTTAAACAAAATATAATGGAGGCTGGAAATACTAGATCAGGTAGCATAAGTGGAAAGAGAAGCAGAGAAAATGTTTTGGGTTAATATAAAATTTATTAGGACTAGAAAATTGCGATTTGGGAGATATAGAACAGGTGTCAGAGGTTATGGGGAGAAGGCCGGAGAATGGGGTTAGGAGGGAGTATTAGATCAGCCATGATTGAATGGCGGAGTAGACTTGATGGGCGGAATGGCCTAATTCTACTCCTATTCCTTATGACCGAAGAGGAGTAGAATTAGGCCATTCAGCCCATCAAGTCTACTCTGCCATTCAATCATGGCTGAGCTTTCAAGAGAGAACCAGATAGGGCTCTTAAAAATAGCGGAGTCAGGGGTTATGGGGAGAAGGCAGGAACGGGGTACTGATTGGGGATGATCACATTGAATGGTGGTGCTGGCTCGAAGGGCCAAATGGCCTACTCCTGCACCTATAGTCTATTGTCTATTGATCTATCTCTCCCTCCTAACCCCATTCTCCTGCCTTAACAAATGTTAAGATACAGAGAAAGGGGAAGAGAGAAACATGACACAGCGATTTTCTCTATTGCAGTATCCCTTTCATCATTCCAACCACTCACGGTCACCCTTTTTCTTTCTTTATCTCTTGAAATTTGTGCTATATCTACTTTTACAGTTCTAGAGAAAGTTCTGCTTCTCTCTTCACAGATGATGCCTGACCTGAGTATTCTGAGCTTCTTCTGTTTTTTATCTGTTCTTCCTACTTGGATTCTGCTTTGAGAGGAATATTTAAAGATGGATTCAAGTTGTTCGCACGCTAGCCTCTGAGAAGGTTGTAGATTCAAGGCCAGCTGTAGGTTTGAGCACATAATTTTGCCCGACAATTATTACCATTTTGAGGGAGAGCTGTATTGTTGAAGATACCATCCTCATGATGAGCGTTGCTATTCTCTTTGGAAGTTTGTAAAAAAGTTCATTTCCACCATTCTTAAAGGAGATTGAAGTCTTTCCTGATATTCTGAAAAATAATCCTATCCCAAAATACCACCAAAAAACAAATCTGCCCATTTGTGTGCTATATTTGATCTGGGGAATCTTTAGGGAAGAGTGATCATAATATGGTAGAATTTACCTAAAAGATTGAAAGGGATTCTGAAACCAGGGTCTCAAAATCAAACATACGAACAAACTATGAAGAGATTAGACATCAATGAATTATAATGGGTTCGGAAACTAAATTGAAATAAAAATATGGAAAATATACGAAGATAGACACAAAAAGCTGGAGTAGCTCAGCGGGACAGGCAGCATCTCTGGAGAGAACGAAATGGCGATGTTTCAGGTCGAGACCCTTCTTCAGACTGGTTAGGGATAAGGTAAACGAGAGATATGGACAGTGATGTGGAGAGATAAAGAACAATGAATGAAAGATATGCAAAATATGTAACGATGATAAAGGAAACAGTCCATTGTAAGCTATTTGTAGGGTGAAAATGAGAAGCTGGTGCGACTTGGGTGGCGGAGGGATAGAGAGAGAGGGAATGCCGGGGCTACCTGAAGTGAGATAATTCAATATTCATACCATTGGGCTGCCCAAGCGAAATATGAGATGCTGTTCCACCAATTTGCGATTAGCCTCACTCTGACAGTGGAGGAGGCCGAGGACAGAAAGGTCTGTGCAGGAATGGGAAGGAGAATTAAAGTGTCCGGCAACTGGGAGATTAGGTTGGTTCACACGGGCTGAATGAAGGTGTTCCGCGAAACGTTCGCCCACTCTGCGTTTAGTCTCGCCGATATACATTCCTTTAAGGCATATAAATACCTAGAAGTCGAATGATCTAGGCGTGGCTAAACAGGGGGGTTGGAGATAGCATTAGATCAAAGGAGAAACTTTATAATGTCACAATGAGCAGTGCCCCCGAGAATTGTGAACATTACCCAACTTGTCAAAAGATAGGTCCGAGAAACTGATGAGGAACGTGAAGTAGAATACAGAGGTCATGCAAACTGATACAGAAGAAATTATGCTTTGAGATAAAGAAATGGAAGAGAATGTTATCAAATAGTTTGTGTCCACCTTCAAGGAAGAAGGCATGAAAATATTGAAGAATAGCAAGTCTTTGGGGCGAGGAGCTGAATGGCATTAGCATTCATTAAAAAAAAAACAGTATTGGTGAAATTAATGGGAATGAGAGGCAGTGAATTCCCTTAAACTCATATCTAGGGTTTGGAAAAGGGGTATCTTTAGAAACGGCAAAATGTCCATGGATTCTAGAATGATTCCTGTTAATTAACATGGACAAAAATGCTGGAGAAACTCAGCGGGTGAGGCAGCATCTATGGAGAGAAGGAATAGGCGACGTTTCGGGTCGAGACCCTTCTTCAGACTGATGTCAGGGGTGTGGGGGCGGGAAAAATAAAGGAAGAGGCAGAGACAGTCGCTTGTGGGAGAGCTGGGAAGGGGAGGGGAGGGGAAGGAGGGAGAAAGCAAGGACTATCTGAAATTGGAGAAGTCAATGTTCATGGGGTGTAAACTACCAAAGCGAAATGTGAGGTGCTGTTCCTCCAATTTGCGCTGGGCCTCACTCTGGCAATGGAGGAGGCCCAGGACAGAAAGGTCAGATTCGGAATGGGAGGGGGAGTTGAAGTGCTAAGCCACCAGGAGATCAGGTTGGTTAATGCGAACTGAGCGGAGGAATTAATTAAGGGGTCACGAACGAAATCCTATTCCATGAACATAATCTTATAGGGAAGGATGAATAAAGAAAATGGGAAAATATGGACCAGTTATCTTGACATCTTCAGTTGGGAATGTAAGGAAATGGTGGCGGTACTAAGTAAATAATGGATCACTTTGAGCAAAGTCTATCATGGTCTATAAGAATGATTTGACATATCTGTTAAGCGTTTCTATGAGCCTGTAAGTAATTGGCAGACAAGGGCACACCATTGGATGTAATGCATTTTGGATGTGACACATTTTCACTTTGGAAATGCAGCAAGAGATTGCACTAGAGGTTTTAAAAAAAACAAAATTAGAGAACGTAGGCTTATAGTTGTGGACTGAGGATCGGCTAACAGAGAGAAAACAGAGCAGGGATAATGATGTGGTTTTTGGATAAAGAAGGAATGAACAGTGGGTCTCCACAGGGATCAATGCTGAGATCACCTTATATCAATTTGGATGAAGGAACCCAGTGTAATATATCCAAGTTTGCTGATGATACCAAGCTGGACAACTATATAGGTTGTGAGGAGGATGTGGAGGGAATGGGTGACAATAGACAATAGGTGCAGGAGTAGGCCATTCGGCCCTTCGAGCCAGCACCGCCATTCACTATGCTCATGGCTGATCATCCACAATCAGTACCCCGTTCCTGCCTTCTCCCCATATCCCCTGACTCTGTTATCTTTAAGAGCTCTATCTAACTCTCACTTGAAAGCATCCAGAGAATTGGCCTCCACTGCCTTCTGAGGCAGAGAATTCCACAGACTCACAACTCTCTGGGCGAAAAAGTGTTTCCTCATCTCCGTTCTAAATGGACAACCCCTTATTCTTAAACTGTGGCCCCTGGTTCTGGACACCCCCAACATAGGGAACATGTTTCCTGCCTCTAGCGTGTCCAATCCCTTAATAATCTTATATATTTCAATAAGATACCCTCTCATCCTTCTAAATTCCAGTGTTAGGGTGAGCCTAAGGCATGTAGAACATCAAGTGGAAAAGTGACTGGCACTCATGATTATATTATCCAAGTGACAGTTGTGAATCTTGATGGCAAAATTCAGAGGCTACTTGACCAAAAATGTCGAGCCCAGTTTGTTCTCTACATCCTCTGCAATCTACAAACACCACTCTTTGCAGAGTCAACATTCTGGAACTCCTCCCTCTGCAAAAGCATTGTGGGACGAGCTTCACGAGAAGGACTGGAGCAATTCAAGAAGATAGCTTATCAGGGGCAGTAAATACTAGCCTTACTAATGATGCCTACATTCCACAACATAAGGAATGTGGGTTGTTGGTTGTCCATCAGGAACACACATTTCTGTGATAATTTCTCCAGGCAGTTATAAATACTTCATACAACAAACATAAAATAACTTGGCCATTATTGGGAACTTGGACTTCCCTGTTTTATGAAACTCCACTATTAGCTGCTTAGGTTTATATATATATATATGAAGAAGAATACTTATTGCTTATAATCAAACCCAGACTTCCATTTGCAATTAAAAAAAATAAAAAAATAGAGTGTACTTTTGCCTTTAAGGGTGGAATTTAGTTGGGCTTTATCACAATCTGAGAAGTTGGAATTATTGTGTCAAAATATTTTTTGACAATTCAATAAGTAGCAAAAAGTATGTAAGCAACAATGATGGTGAATGAAGAAAATGTTTTATTTTCATACAGATCCTATGGCAGGAGTTCTACTTCAAGAAGAGATAGCTGTGTGGATATGCCGAGCAGTTCTTGTTCACAGCCTGGTACCTCAGGTTACCAGCCCTATGCATTTCCTAGGTGGATAACCCCAGAGTCTGGGCGAAAATCAGAAGGCAAATCTCAGTTAGCCTCTCGGCTATCAGCGAGCAACTGCTTCGAAGGGTTAAACAAGGCAGATACTCGGCAGATCAAAGGTGTCTCTCTTTCTCCGCCTTGCGTTAGAATACCGTCCACACCGTCTCCCCGACCCGTCACAAGGGACGATCTTCTGTTTCTGCAACATCACCACGCTGGCATTCCAGGCTTTGGAACCAGGCACGAGAAGGAAGTGCCGGCCGTTTCTTCCAAAGAGCAAGAACTTATCCTGGAAAACCAAAGGAAGTTTGGATTGTACCTTGATGAAAAAAGGGAAAGCCTTAAAAAATTACATGTTTTGGAGGAAGAACTGCTCAGGGCAAAAATTGAAGTTGAGCAGTTAAAAGCACTAAGACTACGAGGATTGTCAATGTATAAGGACTCTTAAATGTCGAACCCATTTTGTATTCACTGTTTCATCCCGAGTGGTCTTTGTAACATTATTAGGATATTATTGATATAATTGGAAGGGATTTCCATGGCTGTTCTCCCATTTGTCACAAATTTGACTGGAAAAACTGGAAATTCATCTTTTTATTCACTATCAAAGGACTAAGCCACAAATACACATATTGACTGATATCGACACAAAACCAACAATGAGATTCTAGCTTCGCTGATGGTCCAGTTTGTACAATATTTTATATTGCTGAGCCAGTAGAATAGCCAATGACTGATCTTCCATTGCTGAGCTGATTTGTGTAAATTGAAAGATAATGAGGACAATTGATTTCAGTGCTTCAGAGTTGATTTAGATCAAGGTGGTGAAAATAACCTACAATTTATGGGCCTGTCCCACTTGGGCGTTATTTATGCGACATCGTTTACACGTCACGACGCACGCGTCGTGCCGCGCATGGTGCGCATTGCGCGTGCATGGTGACGTAGGCAGTGACGCGCAGTCGCGGCGGCGCCCCAGGATTTTGGGATGTACTAAATCTTCGCGTGCCATCTGCGTGACGTGCAAATGACGCCCAAGTGGGACAGGTCCTTTAGGACTGCACAAGATTGAACATCAATTTTAGGTTGTGCAGGAAGGAACTGCAGATGCTGGTTTAAACCGAAGATGGACACAAAAAGCTGGAGTAACTCAGCAGGAAAGACAACATCTCTGGAGAAAAGGAATAGGTGACGTTTCAGGTCGAGACGCGTCTTCAGACTGCGAGAGGGGAAACGGAAACGAGGGATATAGACGGTGATATAGAGAGATATAGAACAAATGAAAGAAAGATATGCAAAGGAAACGGGTCATTGTTAGCTGTGGTCCAGGTAAAAACGAGTTCCAGCTCCAGCCAATGAAACTCACCCAGACGACAGCGAAACGAGAACAATGACTAGGGTGGGGGCGGACGGAGAGAGAGAAGATGCAAGGGTTACTTGAAGTTAGAGAAATCAATATTAATTTTAGGTTCTTAGTTCCAGTTATAGAGCAGCAGCTCTGAATTTACATCTGTTTTCGGGGTAGACCCTCACAGCAAGAATTTCAAATCTTTGTATCGAATTATTCTTATAATGAGGCTCGTACAACGACGTAATCGGAGTCTGTCTTTATTTAGCAACTCACTACAGCAGCTGCCTCGTGCTGCATCCCCGGGCCCTGCTGCTAGGCCTCTCTCCGGTTACGCCCACAGCCCCACCTTCAGGCCGGATGCCGTCACTGCAGCCTGACCACTGGCAGCAGAATAAAGGCATTCCTTACTCTATTATTCCATAATACCACATCTCCCTTTCTTTGAGAACAAAGGGTGGACTACCTTTGTCTCTGCAGGTCTTAAGGGGTTTATTCTGCCCTTTTGCTGAAAGACCTGTCCCTGATCAAATAAATCAATAAATCACCAATCAAGTCTCTGCGGCTTTCTAACCTCTCTCCCACACCTGGTCCGCACAGGCTCTGTGGTGGGGCCCTCTCTGCCGGGTGATGTTGTCACTGGTGGAGCTGGCTCTGGTGTAGGTGAATCTTCTCCCACCGGTGGCTCATCAGCATCGACTACCCCACTGTTGGTCTGCAGTGGCACCAAGTGATGCCGGTTCCTCCTCAGTGTGCCCTGAGGCACCTGGACGATATAAGAGCGAGGGGTGTTGTGTGTAGATAGCACTGTGCCCTGGACTCGTGCATCGGTGATCCACACATCCTCCCCAGGTACGAGTGGCTCCAGGTTTCTCGCTCCGTGCCTCTTGTCGAAGGATCTTGCGTCGTTCCTCCTCTTCTCCCTTTCTTTGGCCCCCAGCGCGTTGTAGTCAGGCAAAACTGGATTCAGCAGGGTTGGAAGGGCAGGAACTGTAGTGCGGAGGCGGCGCCCCATCAACAGCTCGGCCGGGCTATAGCCGTTCTGTAGAGGGGTTGCTCTGTAGGCCAGCAATGCAAGATATGGGTCTGATGCCTTTGTTAGCAGGTTTTTCACGGTTTGTACAGCGCGTTCCGCCTCCCCATTGCTCTGAGGAAACTTGGGGCTGCTCGTGATGTGCACAAAGCCATACTCTGCTGCAAAGGCTTTAAAGTGGCTACCTGAGAACTGGGGCCCATTGTCACTTTTAAGAAATTCCCCAATTCCATGACGACAAAACATGGATTTCAGGTGCACCACCACATCTGTGGACCTTGTGTGTGTCAGCAGCGCAACTTCCACATACCTTGAGAAATAATCTACTACTAGTAGATAAGTCTTGTTTTTCAGCGTGAACAGGTCAGCTCCCAAGGTTTGCCAAGGCCTGTCTGGCATCTCCGTTGGCATCAGCGGCTCTTTGACGTTCCTTCTCTCTTGGATGCAGGTTCTACATTTCAGCACCATGTCATTCAGCTGGCTGCTGAGTCCTGGCCACCATACCGTCTGTTTGGCCCGGCCCCTGCACTTTGTCACCCCCAGGTGTCCCTCATGTAGTCTCTGCAGCACATCACCTTGTAAGGCTGTTGGGATGACGAGTCTCGTGCCCCGCAGCAGCAGCCCATCGTGCACAGTCAGCACTGCTCTATCAGCCCATGCAGTACACTAACGTGTTCACCTGGTTTACTTCCGACGTTGCGTTTAAGTTGCTTGCAAGCCGAAAGCGGTCGAATCTCCTGATCCAACGCTCCCATTCTTGAGGCTTGGTAAAATCGAATGGCTCTGGAGGTTGTATTGTGAACGTAGCAGTTGGTGTAGGTTGCGCCATATCTGCCAGCTCATCTCACCTTTCTCCGCCAAAACGATACACTTTCCTCTTCTTCTTTTTTTTTTTTCGCTTACAAGTATCCCGTTTCTGACACCATATCGAATTATTCTTATAATGAGGCTCGTACAACGACGTAATCGGAGTCTGTCTTTATTTAGCAACTCACTACAGCAGCTGCCTCGTGCTGCATCCCCGGGCCCTGCTGCTAGGCCTCTCTCCGGTTACGCCCACAGCCCCACCTTCAGGCCGGATGCCGTCACTGCAGCCTGACCACTGGCAGCAGAATAAAGGCATTCCTTACTCTATTATTCCATAATACCACACTTTGTGCCGGGCCATTGCAAGTCAATGGACAGCTATCCATGTAGCACGTGGACCTGTTGAGGCTTTTGACAGTGTTGGCAGGAATAATAACTGAAAGACCATGTTGAATGTTGGCCGTCCATAAAAGGTGTTCTTCATGTTTAAAGGAATTCCTTATGGGGAATTCTTGACCTAGATTTCTTGACCATGTTTCTGCCTTGGGCCTCCCTCTGTACTGCCACCTGTTGGAGGAAACCAGAGCACCCGAGGAAACTCCGTGCATTCAGCACCCGTAGTCAGGAACCCGGGTCTCAAGCGCTGTAAGGCAGCAACTCTATCATGAAGGCAACTATCTGGTACAATTTAAAAAATCATCGGAGTTTGACAGCAATATTTGAAACAAGGCTGCATTTTCATGCCATATAATATTTTCTTTTCTCAAGTACGCTATTTAAAGCCATTCAACTGTTGTATTAATTAATTTGAAATGGGTGGCAACTTGTTGAGCGTTATACTATTTCAAACACTTGCCAGCTAGTGTCTGAAATGAAATATTTTCCTTATCTCTGTCCTCCATGCAAGCATGAAATTCAACATGGCAATAAGTATGAAGAGTACTGTTCGATTCACATGAAACATATGAGGAACTAACCGAAAGTGTACTCTTCAATATGGTTGTGAAAGTTTGGTTGCCTATTTAAAACAGCAATGATTGAATCTTCAATGCTCTAGAAACTTCCTTGGTCATTTGATCATGAAAAATGTCCTGCCGGTTCTGTTGCTCTTCCAACGCTTTGTTTTGTACAAAGCTGTAGCATCTGCATTTCTTGTGTCTCTGGTGGATACATTTAGTTTAGTTTAAAGATACAGCATGGAAACAGGCCTTCGGCCCACCGAGTCCACACCGACCAGCGATCCCCGCACACTAACACCATCCTACACACACTAGGGACAATTTTACAATTATACCAAGCCAATTAACCTACAAACCTGTACGTCTTTGGAGTGTGGGAGGAAACCAGAGATCCTGGAGAAAACCCATGCAGGTCACAGGGAGAACGTACAAACTCCACACAGACAGCACCTGTAGTCGGGATCGGACCCGGGTCACTGGCGCTGTACGGCAGCAACTCTATCGCTGTGCCGCCTTATAGGCATTGAAGCTGAAAAACACAGAGAGAGGGTGTTGTGTTTGAATGCCTACATCTGTGGCAATACAGAGGTAGGCCCAAGACAGTAACAAGGCCACGAAATGTTTCAAGATATTCAATATTGCTATTGACAACTGGAATAATTTGGTGCACAGATGTTCAGTCTGTAGAAACCAGGTCAATGCTGGTGCAGGCATCACAGAGCGTCCATGCTGAGGCCCACCAGTGTGTTTGGAAACAAAGAAGGTTTGGCCAGTGGACTCATCGCCACCTCGGTGGAATCTTACTGCTTGTATCAAGTTCATTACCCACACTATTGGCAAGTATCATTAACTGACTCTTTACCTCAAGTACTTGCACCTGCAAGATATTGGATGGTTGCCTTAGTAGTTCCACAACAGTAAAAGCCAAGCAATGTATGTCGGTTGTCCTTCTGTATATTTAACATTTTTTTATACTTTTAACCAACTTGATTAGCTCATTATTATATTGTTTGCCATTAAAGGTGGCAAATTTAAAACCACATTCAAGATGGAATCCGAGGAGGCAATTTATAAAATAAATGGCAAAAAAGGTTATAGTAAACAAAATGTTTGAATTTTCAAGAAAAATAATGATTGGTGTAGGTACAATTCTTAGAATGTCTGTCTTTATATTTAGAAGGAAGACATTTCACCACATATTTATAACCTTTGTGGTTTATTGTTGTGGTTGCTTATTAGCAGCGGAATAAATGGTCTTGGATAATTTGAGCTTAATATGAAGTCTGATTTGACATTCTCTTACTTTGGTATGACTGAGACAGTTGTTATGAAGGTGCAAGATCAGGCATTAAAAACAACAGTGGTTTGCTATTCAAAGCCATGTTACAGAAAGCTTGCCAAAATCGTGATAGTTTTTTTTAATTTGGCAAGCCTTGGGAATCGCTAATGGGTCATATTAGATGAAAGATCAAAATTAATATGGAGAAAGAAACTTAAATAGCTCGACTGTAATCATGTATTGTCTTTCTGCTGACTGGATAGCACTCAACAAAACCTTTTCGCTGTACCTCGGTACACGTGACAATAAATAAACTGAAACTGAAAGAGATCATCTCTTCATCAGCGACCTACTGATGAGGATAAAATCTAAGAAGAGTCTGCTGTGTACCAATGGCAGTTGTCTCCTAGCTACTAAAGCAGCGGTGTCAAACTCATTTTAACTCATTTTAGGTCACGGGCAAAATGCGACTTCATGGGCGCCGGATCGCGCCGTGCACGCGCGAACGCAGCCCGATCCTGCACTGGGGATAGCTGCAGCCACTCTGGCATTGGGGAAATCATCCTGCGGGCCAGATTGGACCCCTTCGCGGGCTGCGAGTTTGACACCCCTATACTAAAGTAACTGTTGTTTTCGTCACATTCACTATTTTATTTTTTAACGGATATGCATGTACACAAGAAATGTAAATGTATTTCATTTGTGTTGGCAATAACCTATCATCAATGAGTAAAGTATTCAGTGATTTTTCACCAAAGTTCAGACTTCTTGCATAGATTCACTTGACGCAGCATATCATAGCGCTTGGTTGTTGTCCAGTATTTGTGAGTGGTACTTTGGTATCCTCTCGTGCTTCCTGTGTCAGAAGATTGCGGATTCAACTTGCACTTCAGAGTTTGAGCATAAAAAGTTAGACGCACACTTCAATGTAGTACTGAGAGACTATTGCATTGTTAATTAGTTTAGAGATGCAGCACTGAAATAGGCCCATGCCGACCAACGATCCCCTTACACTAGTTATCCCACACACGAGGGGACAATTTAAGTTTTTTAACCAAAGCCAAGTTAACGTACAAACCTGTACGTCTTTGGAGTGTGGGAAGAAACTGGAGCACCCCTGGGAAAACCCACGTGGTCACGGGGAGAACATACAAACTCCGTACAGACAGCATCTGTAGTCAGGATCGAACCCGAGTCTCTGGCGCTGTAAGCAGCAACTCTACCTGTAAAGCTGCGCCACTGTGCCGCCCCAATCATTCTTTTTTAATGTTTTAATTATCCATTATTATTGAGTAATTTCAGAGCAATGTATCTAAATTCATGTAGAGGTTCTAGATAAGTTGCTCTGGAATTACTCAATAATAATGGATCAATTAATAAAGAATGTTGCCACCTTTTCATGGAATTGTATAATAACAAAGCACCATCAACCACCCCCCTCCCTTGGCTGTGTTCACCTAATACCTGCCATGCTTTGTTCTGCCTCTCCTCTCTCCCAGCATTGTCCCCCCCCTCCCAGCCCCCCACAAACAGTTTGAGGAAGGGTCCTGAATCAAAATGTCACCTATGCATGTTGCCAGAGATGCTGCCTGATCCACTGAGTTACTCCGGCACTTTGTGCCCTATTTCATCAAAGGAGGTAGTTGGATCAATTAAACGTGCATAGGCTTGTTTGAAGAACAACCTATTTATTTCTGAAGAAGAAATAATTCTGAAGAAGGGTCTCGACCCAAAATATCACCCATTCCTTCTTTCCAGAGATGCTGCCTGCCCCGCTGAGTTATTCCAGCATTTTGTGTCTATCTTCGATTTAAACCAGCATCTGCAATTCTTTCCTACACTATTTATTTCTACTCCTCTGCTCTATCTTCTTATTCTTGCATGCACTTGCAATTTGGTTTTGATGGCTGCCTTTGGGTACCCACTTGTTGGGTAAACGACTCATTGCGTAAAATGGTTTCTCCGTGTGCCAACTCTGGATCATCTACATATCAGCCATTGAAAAACAATTTCCAGTGGTATGAATATTGATTTATCTCATTTCAAATAACCCTTGCACTCCCTTTCTTTCCGTCCCTCCCCCACCCTAGTCATCCTACTAGTTTCACCGTCGTCCTGCCTAGTTTCACTGTTTGTATCTACTTGTCACCTTTTCCACAGCCAACAATGGATCATTGAAGGCTCTACCTTTCCTTGATCATCGTTGCTGGCTTTGATTTGTTCTTTTCATACCTTTCATTCATTTGTTCTTTAGACGTTTTCATACCTCTAGTTTCCCCCTCCCCTGACTCTCGGACTCAAGAAGGGACTTGACCCGAAACGTCACCTATTCCTTTGCTCCATAGATGCTGCCTCACCCGCTGTGTTTCTCCAGCATTTTTATCTACCTTCGTGTATCTATCTCCCCTTGTTTAATCTGTGTAAGCTTGCACATATTTTAAACATCTTTATTAGATCCATTTTTAGACATGTTTGCTTCAAGGATGGTGATCCATCTCCACTTTTCTGCTTGCGTGTAATCATTTTTGTGAATCTTTTCAGTACGCTATACAAACACATCACCTTTATAAACACATTATGTCCTTCCTAAAGAATGTTGCCAAGAAATAGACGTGCAATTCCAGTTGAAGCAGTACAGTATTTTGTACAAGTTTACCATAACCCTGCCTTTTTTAAACTTATATCTATTTGTTTGTATGTTAATTGGCTTTGGTAAAATTGTAAATTGTCCCCAGTGTGTGTAGGATAGCATTAGTGTGGGGGGATCGCTGGTCGACGTGGATTAGGTGGGCTGAAGGGCCTGTTGCCGCGCTGTATCTCTAAACAAAATTTACAATTCGCCAAAAAAAGGCACAGAGTGCTGGAGTAACCCAGCAGGTCAGGCAGAATCTCTGGAGAACATGAATAGGTGACAAGAAGCGTCTCGACCCAAAACGTCACCTATTCTGTTTCTCCAGAGATGCTGCCCGATCCGCTGAGTTACTCCGGCTTTTTGTGTCTATCTTCCATGAATAGGTGACATTTCAAGTCGCAGTTCCACACTTTATATTTTTAATCTCTAGACATCTTCACATAGCTGCATTTACGATTTTTTTACTCATAATTTTGGTAACCTTTGAATTATTATCTGGGGCTTGACATCACTTTGTATACTGATTCACCTTATCTCAGCACTTTACTCCAGCACTTTGTATCATTTTTTGTAAACCAGCATCTGCAGTTCCTTGTTTCTACACCTTATCCCTTGATTGTTGGGGCATTAGTAGGTGACAAATTAATTCAGGCAAGGGAATATTTATTGATGTACATTGATTAATCATGTAAATAGTTACGTTGGGTGTGTTAATAAACCACCAGCTTGCATTTAGAGTAATTCGAGTTTGTTTATACATTCGCTGGTATCTAACTCAAAAACTGAAAGTCTATAAAAATGTTAAACATTGTAAAAAAGATTTTTGCAAAGGTAACATCTTAATGGACTTGTAAATTCCTAACCATCTGCAAAAACTTTTGTTTCTTTTCAAGTAAACCTTTGTTAATCACTATCTGTTGAAAAGCATGGATTTGGGCCTCATTTTTCACTGCCCCATATTTAAGGCTGCATTTCTGCACACAGACTGTTTTTATACCTGTCTGTGGACAGGAACAGCAAAGGGCGACTTAACATTAAGTTGAACTTCAGTGACCTCCTGCTTGAGTATGTGTAAACTTTTCATGTTTTAGTACTTTGAGAGCTCATCAAACTGAGGTACCGTAAAGGATGGCGGGACTGTCAAATGCTGAGAGAATGAAGCAGCTGGGCTTGTACACTCTGGAGTTTAGAAGGATGAGAGGGGATCTTATTGAAACATATAAGATTGTTAAGGGTTTGGGCATGCTGGAGGCAGGAAACATGTTCCCGATGTTGGGGGAGTCCAGAACCAAGGGCCACAGTTTAAGAATAAGGAGTAAGCCATTTAGAACGGAGACGAGGAAACACTTTTTCTCACAGAGAGTTGTGAGTGTGTGGAATTCTCTGCCTCAGAGGCAGGTTCTCTGGATGCTTTCAAGAGAGAGCTGGATAGGGCTCTTAAAAATAGCAGAGTCAGGGGATATGGGGAAAAGGAAGGAACGGGGTACTGATTGGGGATGATCAGCCATGATCACATTGAATGGCCGACTCGAAGGGCCGAATGGCCTACTCCTGCATCTATTGTCTATTGTCTAAAGGCTTTTGAATTAACTTCAGAACAGTGTAGAGCTTGCATGTTCTCCCTATGACCATGTGCGTTTTCTCTGTGTGCTTCGTCTCTTTCCACATCCCAAAGACGTGCAGAATTGCAGATTAATTGGCTTCTGGAAATTGCCCCTGTGTGGAGGGTAGATGAGAAAATGGGATAACGTAGAACTGGTGTAAGCTGGTAATCGATGGTCAGCATGTACTCAATGGGCCGAAGGGGCAGTTTCCATGCTGCATCATTCGGTCAATCCATATATGTATACGGTCGTTAATGAATACTAGGAAACATATTATTATTATTATTATTGTTGTTGCAAAATGCTATATAAATTTATGGGAGATTTTGCATGAAGTCATTTCTCTAAGTCGGGTGGTTTGTAACCCTGGCAGCCCACGCATCTGAAAAGCAACAAACAAGACAAGTTGGAACAGATAATGAAAATGGGTGAAAAGAGATGCAGGAAAATGTTGGTGTAATTCTCTTATACCAGTGCAAAACTATGTTTCGAGTCGGGACCCAAACGTCACCTATCTATGTTTTCCTGGGATGCTGCCTCACCCGCTGAGTTACTCCAGCACTTTGTATCTTTTTTGTAAAACAGCATCTGAAGTTCTTGCTTCTACATATTAGGACAGCTGCTATCTGTAAAGGAACATTTTACCTTCACACTGAACTCTTTCTTTCGGTATGTAGAGCATGTAGCTCCAGAGTTCAGAAGGATAGGGCAAGCTGCTTGCTGACTAATTCTTCCATTGCAAGTTTTAACTGTCCTTGGATGGCGGAGTGGGGATGGGAAGTGTATGTGACAGTTGTGATGCAAATGACTCTCGGTATTTCTCCTGTCCTTTTTTTCTCCAAAAGCGCATTTTAAGATTGAAAATACAGTAGATTGGTGATAAGACAAAAGCGGAGGCACGGTGGCACAGCAGTAGAGTTGCAGCCTTGCAGCCCCAGGGACCCGGTTCGATCCTGACTACAGGTGCTGTCTGTACGGAGTTTGTATGTTCTCCCTGTGACCTGCGTGGGTTTTCTTCGGGTGCTCCGGTTTCCTCCCACGCTCCAAAGACGAACAGGTTTGTAGGTGAATTGGATTTGGTAAAAATTGTAATTGCCCCTAGTGTGTAGGATAATGTTAGTGTTCGGGGTGATGGCTGGTCGGAGCAGACTCGGTGGGCTGAAGGGCCTGATTCCATGCCGTATCTCTAAAGTAAGAGCCTACAAGTGCCGGAATCTGGAACAAAACAAATAACGCAGGAGGAACTCAGTGACTCAAGCTGTACTGCAACTGTGGAGGAAAAATGGTGTAAGTTGACATTTTGAGTTGAGACGCTGCATCAGAAAGAGCAGAGGTGATCATAAACATATGTCATTTCCAAACTGAACAGCAATACAACCACCTACATTCTTGTCGACTGGAGCTTTAATGCAGTCAGTGACTTCATTCACTTTGTTTCTACTCACTTATTAATGGTGTACCAGTAATCAAATTTGTGATCACAAGAACAAAATCCTAAACAAAATGTACCATGCTGCATCTTTCAGTCAATATATGTCCAGTGGTAAATGAAGACCATGAAACCTATTATTATTATTATTATTATTATTATTATTATTGAAAAATGCCATAAAAACCTATGGGGAGATTTTGCATAAAGTCATTTCCCATGCATTGACTCTGCCATAGTGTGAAATGAAAAGGTTTACTAAGTGGCTATCTCTCCCATGAAATCATTCAGTATCAAGGGCAATGTTTTTCAATGCATATCACATAATTATTTAATTGTGGGGCATTTATAACATAGTAAAGGGCATCAGAATGTAACAGATGTATTTAAAATAAATGGAATAATTATGGGGTTGTCAATTATGGGTTGACAGAAGGCTATTGTATTTTACAGTGCCTGTTCTCAAAGAATGGAATAGAGTTCATGTTTTAAAGAAAATGGAAATCTTCCATGCCATGGAAAAGAATCTTGAAATATTGATTCCATGAATTACATTGAGCCTACCTTGAGTTAAGCTCCATAACATCATTGTGTTTAGCACTGGTGCCAAAAAAGGGTCGATCTCAAAAATTGTGAAGGCCTTTGGGGATTGCGATAGTGTCTCACAACCAAAGAGGAGCATTGGACCTTAAAGGAAGCAAATTCAATGCAATGACACGCAATATCGTTGCCAAGGAAATGAGGGAGGCAGCAGGGAGAGCAATCCCAGATTCACCGAAAGGAAACTGGAAGTCTAATAAATGGCACTCGGAAAGTCATAAGGAATAGAAGTAGAATTAGGCCCTTCGGCCCATCAAGTCTACTCCACCATTCAATCATAGCTGATCTATCTCTCCCTCCTAACCCATAACCTCTGACAACCGTAATAATCAAGAACCTATCTACCACCTCTGCCTTAAAAATATCCATTGACTTGGCCTCTGCAGCCTTCTGTGGCAAAGAATTCCACAGATTCACCACCCTTTGTCCACAGAGATTTCTCCTCATCTTCCCAACAGAACGTCCTTTAATTCTGAGGCTATGACCTCTAGTCCTAGACTCTCCCACTAGTGCAAACATCACTATTCTGTATGTTTCAATGAGGTCCCCTCTCCTCATTATTCTAAACTCCAGCGAGTACAGACCCAGTGCCAACAAATGCACATCATAGGTTAACCTGGAATCATTCTTGTAAACCTCCTCTGGACTCTCTCCAGAGCCAGCACATCCTTCCTCAGATATGGTGCCCAATATTGCTCACAATATTCCAAATGCGGCCTTACCAATGCCCTATAGAGCCTTAACATTTCATCCCTGATTTTGTACACAAGCCCTCTTGAAATAAATGCTAGCATTCAATTTGTTTTCTTTAGTACTGATCCGACTTGCAAATTAACCTTTTGGGAATCCTGCACCAGCACTCCCAAGTCCCTTTGCACCTCCGATTTCTGGATTCTCACCCCATTTAGAAAATAGTCTAAGCTTTTATTTGTAAGGTCATGACTGCAGTTTACAAAGAAATACAAATGCCTGCAATCTGAAATAAAAACGTAAAATGCTGGAAGCACTCAGCAGGCCAGGCAACATCTGTGGAAAAGGAAACTGAGCAGATCAGACAAGATCTGGTCTGAGACCTCTCATCAGAATGGGGAATGGGACACAAACTAACTTGTTCCCTCTGTTTTCCGTTTTAGTTTTAGAGAAACAGCTTTGGTCCATCGAGTCCACGCCAACCACCAGTTCACACTAGTTCTATATCATTCCACTTTCTCATCCACTCACGACACACTAAGACCAATTTACAGAGGCCAATTAGCCAGCAAACCTGCGCGTCTTTGGGATGTGGGAGGAAACCGGAGCACCCGGAAGAAACCCGTGCGGTTTCACAGGGAGAATGTACAAACTTTGCCTAACAACATCCAAGGCCGGGATCGAACCTGGGTCTCTGGCGCTGTGAGGCAGCACTTCTATCAGTTGCGCCACTCTGATGCCTACTGGTTATGCCAATGGGTTCCAGACCTGAAACATGAACTGCTTCTCTTACTTAAGATGTTGTCTGACATACTGAATCTTTCCAGCATCTTCTTTTATTTTTAGGTAATTTCTTCAGTTCATCATTCTTGCTCGAACCTTAATTCTGTAATATATCAGGGAGGTTTTGTATGCCTTTTCCCATGGAGACCCACACAAAGTAGATGTTCGATTTCTCCGCCATTTCCTTATTTCCCATTCTAAATTATTTTCTCTCTGTCTGCAAGGAGCCTACATCTGAGGAGAGACATTCAGAATGGTCTAAATTTGTTTAGTTTAGTTTAGAGATACAGCATGGAAACAGGCTCTTCGGTCCACCGAGTCCGCCCGGACCAGCGATCCTCACACATTTAACACTATCCTACACACACGAGGGACAATTTATAAATTTACCAAGACAATTGGCCAACAAACCTGTACGTCTTTGGAGTGTGGGAGAAAACCGAAGATCTCGGAGAAAACCCACGCGGTCACGGGGAGAACGTACAAACTCCGTACAGACAGCGCCCGTAGTCAGGATCGAACCCGGGTCTCTGGCGCTGTAAGGCAGCAACTCTACCGCTGCGCCACCGTGCTGTGAAGGGTCTCGAATATGAACTCTGCTTTGTTTACCGCAAATGTTACTTCTTTGTCTGAGTGCAGCATTTTCTGACTTTATTTCAAGTCGTCAAGAGCCAAGTGTTTTATTGTCATATGTCCCGAAATGGAATGAACAAATTCTAACTTGCAGCAGCACATCAGACAAGAAAACATAGTACTCCGTACTATATTTCCACCGTCTGCATTTTATTTTGTTTACTCTCATATTTTATCCCTCCTTGTTAGAAATTTGTTGATCCTCCTTTGCTGAGTTCTAAAGAAAAAAGTTTCCGATCTTTTATTGCTATTTCTGGCTACGTTACAAGCCGTCTTCCTTTGATCAATACTATCTTTAATTTCCCATCTCAACCACGGATGTGTTGCTTTTTCCTTTTGGGAGGTTTTTATGCGTTAAATACTCTGAAATTAGCTTTGTCCTCGCAACTTTGATATAGAAATTTTCCCAGGACCACGAAAGTGACACACAGCTGGGTGTATCTTGTCAGATTCCACCATGGCCATGGTTTGACTTGGAAATGATCAATGATGCAATTAACTGCAGGTCAATTCTATTATTCACTTGCAATGCACAGATAACACCAAAATAATGTGATCACATTTCTTGATATGTTATAATTTCAAAGGGAAATCTCAGTGCATTTCCATAACCAATTAGAGTCATGTAAGTGAGAGCAAGTCTTGCCCCATAAACCCCTCATTTTAAGTCTATTCTATCTGATAAACCGGAGTTCTGTGGCTTTCAGAGTCATTCAAGCATGTCTTTCCTTGAAGTGGATTAGACTTTTGGTCTGCAGTTTATTGCCTACATCCAGTGATACATGGATGAAAGATGAAATCTTTGCCATAAGGTCATAAGTGATGGGAGCAGAATTAGGCCATTCGGCCCATCAAGTCTACTCCGTCATTCAATCATGGCCGATCTATCTCTCCCTCCTAACCCCATTCTCCTGCCTTCTCCCCATAACCCCTGACGCCCGTACTAATTTGTGTTTCATAATTATTTTTCCCCATTGACATGAACTGTGCATAATAACTCAAGTTCTCTGTACAGGAGAATTAACATGTTTAAGTTTTAACTGAAAAGCTGATGGTACAGCTTTTACTGGACAGGAGAGAATGAAAAAACTCTGAATGCAAAGTTAGAATTTCACTGATCTGTTTAATTGTATTTTTCATTGAGATACGTGCAAGATTATCCTTAGACTGGGTTTCTTCAGAGCTGGTGTGTGCATGATTTATTTTACAGTTTCTAAGCCTTTCTTACATAATTTCTTGTTAATTTTCTTTCTGAACAACATTACCCAACATTTAAAAAAAAACATTCTCACATTCAGGGAAGTAAAGTAATACAACTGAATGAAGATGGGTCTCGACCCGAAACATCGCCCATTCCTTCTCTCCAGAGATGGTGCCTGTCATAGAAACATAGAAACATAGAAAATAGGTGCAGGAGGAGGCCATTCGGCCCTTCGAGCCAGCACCACCATTCATTGTGATCATGGCTGATCATCCCCAATCAATAACCCGTGCCAGCCTTCTCCCCATATCCCTTCATTCCACGAGCCCCTAAAACTCTATCTAACACTCTCTTAAATCCATCCAGTGACTTGGCCTCCACTGCCCTCTGTGGCAGGGAATTCCATAAATTCACAACTCTCTGGGTGAAAAAGTTTTTTCTCACCTCAATCTTAAATGGCTTCCCCTTTATTCTAAGACGGTGGCCCCTGGTTCTGGACTTGCCCAACATTGGGAACATTTTTCCTGCATCTAGCTTGTCCAGTCCTTTTATAATTTTATATGTTTCTATAAGATCCCCCCTCATCCTAACATGAATGGGCGACCATTTTCGGGGAAGGGAGAAGGGAAGCCGCTGAGTTACTCCAGTTTTTTGTGTCTACCAACTGCATCTTTGTTCAGTTCAGTTTAGTTTATTGTCACGTGTACCGAGGTAGGGTAGAAAGCTTTTGTTGCGTGCTATCCAGTCAGCGGAAAGACAATACATGATTACAATCGAGCCATTCACAGTGTAGAGATACATGATAAGGGGATAACGTTTGTGCAAGGTAAAGGGCCTGTCTCACTGTACGAGGTAATTCAAGAGTTCTCCCGAGTTTCCCCTGATTCGAACTTGGAGAATTACGGTAATAGCCGCTCGCAGGTACCCGGGACTCTTGTGGACATTTTTCAACATGTTGAAAAATCTTCACGAGCTTACCGCGTTTCCCGAGTACCTGCCGTTAGCGTTACGAGCCGCTAAGAGACGTCCCCGAGCTCCGACGTACCCGCTACGTACATTCTACGTCCTTACCGCGAGTTTGATTTTTTTTTAAACTCGGGAGAGCTCTTGCGTAAACTCGTATAGTGGGACAGGCCCTTAAAGCCAGTAAAGTCCGATCAAGGATAGTCTAAGATTCTGATACAATCTCTCCCAAAGCCCATAAACGTGCGCCTTTTAGGAGAAGGCAATGATATTGTTCAAAGGTAGGAAAATAGTCAATTTCTCACCTCAGAAGGGTCACGACCCGAAACGTCGCCCATTCCTTCTCTCCAGAGATGCTGCCTGACCCGCTGAGCTACTCCAGCTTTTTGTGACATTCTTTATAGAGTTTAGCTCAGTACCATCATTTATATTACCTTTAACCATTCAACCACCAGAGAAAAATACTGTCCCATTTCTTTAAGATGCGTTGGTCACAAACTTTCTTTTGAAGCCTCATCAGCATGTGTCATTTACCTGCATGGAATGGTTGAAAAGCATGCTGTTCCATGATGATGCTCTTGGAATTTGAGATGTATCGTAGTGGCCCAAATCAATTTTATTTGCTTTACAGATCTTCAGCGATATGCACGTCCAACTTTGGACCTTGGCGAGGTCGTGGTTTTAATGTAAAAGGGATGGGAGGGGAGTTGGGGTGTGAAGGATCAAAGTTAATTATGGAGCATGTTCACGGCATTCAAATCCCACACAATGTTGCATGGACATAATTACCCTGACAATGATGATCACTAAAATAATATGTGCTAATCGTGACAGGCCTGCTAGAATGGTTTGCTCCTGCTCAAATTTCAAGAGTAGTGTGAATTGACTCTAGAAGTGGACCTAGTCACACACTGGCCACCCCGTCTTCTCCCCTCTCCCATCAGGCAAAAGGTACAGAAGTGTGAAAACGCACACCTCCAGATTCAGGGACAGTTTCTTCGCAGCTGTTATCAGGCAACTGAATTATCCCACCGCAACCAGAGAGCAGTGCCGAACTACTATAGACAATAAATAATGGACAATAGCTGCAGGAGTAGGTCATTCGGCCCTTCGAGCCAGCACCGCCATTCAATGTGATCATGGCTGATCATCCCCAATCAGTACCCCGTTCCTGCCTTCTCCCCATATCCCCTGACTCCACTATCTTTAAGAGCCCTATCTAGCTCTCTCTTGAAAATATCCAGAGAACCGGCCTCCACCGCCCTCTGAGGCAGAGAATTCCACAGACTCGCAACTCTCTGTGTGAAAAAGTGTTTCCTCATCTCCATTCTAAATGGCTTACCCCTTATTCTTATCTCTTTGGTGACCCTCGGACTACCCTTGATCGGACTCTGCTGGCTTTACCTTGCACTAAACGTTATTCTGTTATTACGTTACACTGTAAATGGCTGGATTGTAATCATGTATTGTCTTTCTACTGACTGGGTAACACACAACAAAAACTTTTCACTGTACCTCGGCACACGTGATAATAAACTAACCTGTTATTGATCTTTAAATGTGTAGTAATAATTCAAAAAGCACTACACAGCTGAATTTCCAGGCCAAAGTGTGTGAATGATTTGCAAGGTATGGCACGGTGTATTTGCACTGTATTATAGTATAGCGGAGATCACCTTTCTGATTTGAATTCATGTTATAATCTTCCATTTAATATGCAGTATAAACGTATTCTGGTTTTTCAGCAGGTCCCTCTCCCCAGAAACAGCTGAAACCATCTCAACCATTTGCAGTGCCGAAACGAATTCACGTGTCGCAGCCAGTAGCATCACATCAGCCATCTAGAGTCACAGAACACAACGAAGAAAACAAACCTGACTTGACCGCTGCGTACTACAGTGTCCTGTGGTGTAAAAAATCAAAGAAGAAGCACAAGAAATGGGAAAGGAGACGCCATTTTGATTGTTAGAAAGACATCTGTGTTTCTCAAGGACACAGAAGGCAAAGACATTGGAAAAGGTTAGCACTGTTACATTGTAGTTAAAATATTTTAAACTTACCAATTACAACAACATTAAGATGCATTACTTACAAAATCATAATTTTATTCCTAAATTATTAAATGGGCAAAAATCTAAAGGGGCCGTCCCACTTGGGCGACATAATCCGCGAGTTCTGGCGAGTTTGCCCTCGACTCGTACTCGCAGAATGGTCGTAGGAGGTCTTTGTAACTCTCCTTCATGCTCGAGAGTAGTCCCCGTGTACTCGAGGCCTCAGCTAGGTCGCGGCATATTTTTCAACATGCTGAAAAATGCCCGTGAGTAAAAAAAGGTCGCCATGGAAAAAATCTATACTTTTTTTACTCGTAGGTTTAGTCGTAGTAGGTCGGCATGTTAGTCGTAGGTAATCGAGAGTAGTCAAAGGTAGTCGAAGGTAGTCTTCATCATAGTCGAAGGGAGGTCGAAGGAGGTCGTCTTCACTCTCCACTATTCGGTGTCCAATTTTCCCGAAGTTAGTCGTAGCTAGTTGTAGCTAGTCGAAGGAGGTCTTCTACATAGTCGAAGGAGGTCTTCAACATGGCATTTTTTCAAACTCTCCTAAACTCGGCAATTAGGTCGCCCATAGTGGGACAGCCCCTTAATAAGAATGGTACAGCAAAGAACATTTAAAATGATGAAATGTTCAGTGTTGACACTGCACATAAATGGACGAGTTAATTAAATTATTTTTATTTAACTATTTGGTAAATGCCCTGAAGATGAGGGGCGGTTATAGCAACGATTGGAGACTTGTTGACTATATACTTGAACTTGGAAAGCGACAAGCTACGACGAGGTAAGACAATTCAGTCGCAGGTACCTGTCGGCGGTTGATGTAGGTAGTCGCCAATGGAATTCAACAAAGTCAGCACCGGCGACAACCAACGTCATCCTGGCGACAACCTACAACAATCCAACTGTCGCCGAAAAGTTTTGAACATTTCAAAATCCAGCGACGACCAGAAAAACGCTATGATTCTTTGGGCGACTGAGGAGACAATACAGGCGACGCCTCGGCGACCATGTGGTGACAGCCTAGTCGCCTGTAGTCGCCTAAACAATCACCTAAATGGGACAGGCCCATTATTCAAACCAGAAAGTATAAGAACCTGTTTGTATGACCTACTGAGTGTTCCCAGCATTTCTGCTTGATTACTCATTTACAATCTCAGCTTTGCCTTTTTCATTGATCATCTTTTTTTGACCTCGTCCCTCTCCTTGATGCCTGCAAACTTGTGCAAACGCCCGTAGAAGACGTGCTTCCCTTTGATCTCGACTGCCATTCTTTTATACTCTCTCTTTTTGTTTGTCTTATTTTCCTTTTCATTTCTCGTCTCGGTTTATTACATTTACTTTGGTTCTCACTGGAGTCTTTCACCTGAGATGCATGTCTTCTCCAAACCACTTTGTATCATGTCCCGTCTTTTTACATAGGTATGTTTCAGTTATCACAACTAGATTTCAGATTATCACAACAGAACTAGTACTACAGCTCACCAGCCTTAAGGGCCTGCCCCACTTGGCCGTCATTTACGCGACAGGCCGGTAGTGACTGACGCGCGTGTCATCATGAATCCGCACAGCCGTCTGGGAGCGCGTGACGTCATTTGAAGATAGACACAAAATGCAGGAGTAACTCAGCGGGACCGGCAGCATCTCTGGAGAGAAGGAATGGATGATGTTTCGGGTCGAGAATCTTCTTCAGTCTGAAGCAAGGTCTCGACCCGAAACGTCACCCATTGCTTCTCTCCAGAGATGCTGCCGGTCCTGCTGAGTTACTCCTGCATTTGTGTCTATCTCCAATCGTCTTGGCCCTGCTCTGGGAGTAGGAGTGGGGGGCGTATCCGATCAGCAACGGCCGTGAACCCGAGGCCGAGCTCGGCGATCGCTTGCCTGCTTCTGCTGCTGTTGGAGGTGAGACGTTGCGCCGCGCCAGGGTGCCCCACTTGGCCATCATTTACGCGACAGGCCGGTGGTGCGCGAAGATATCGTGCAGCACGAAAACCTGGAGCGCTGCGCGATACCGAGCGCAACTCCACACTCCTCCATGCGCCCGTCCCACGCTACCCACATGCTACCCACACGCTACCAGGTCGCCTAAATGGGCGCGCAAATGACGGCCAAGTGGGACAGGCCCTTTATTCACCACAACTCATGTTACGTTTACATACATGCAGTTTAAACTTGTTCCTCAAAGTCTCTCATATTCAGCTCCAATTTATTACTTTTCAAATTCCTTCAAGATTTCTCTGTAACATTCCCACAGTTTTAGTTCAGTTTAGTTTATTGTCACGTGTACCAAGTGACAGTGAAAAGCTTTTGTTGCGTGCTAACCAGTCAGCAGAATGACAAGTCAAGATTACAATCAGGCCATTTACATGATAAGGGAATGATGTTGAGTGCAAGGTAAAGCCAGTAAAGTCCGATCAAAGATAGTCCTAGGGTCACCAAAGAGGTAGATAGTAGTTCTGCAATACTGAAATGTCAATGCTTTTATTCACCTCTTTCTATTACCAATGGGTAGTGTTCATTCCAACCTCTGCCGCCCAACCACTCTGTTGCTGAAAACGTACCTTCGTTGGCTTATGACTATTTCATCACACACACTGCTAGTCTCTTTGATTCTTTCTTCCATAGAATTGAGGGTATCTTTTTTTTATTTTTTATTTTTATTTTTATTTTTTTATTTATTAGAAGTACATTACATTACAACCACATTAGTACTCGTCACTTATGTCTTCTTACAATTAATGTACTCCATTTATTTTTTACACTAGAAAAGGAAAAGCTTGAAAGAAAGAAGAAAGTGAAGGAAAAAGTGAGAGTGTAGAAAATGTGACAACAAAAAAGGACGAAGACCCTATAAGAACAAAATTAACAACAAAAGAAAAAGAGTTAAGAAATAGACCCTAGAAAAGAAAGAGAAAGAGAAAGAGGAAAAAGAGAGAAACAAATATTTTTATGAGCATTACGCAAATGGGACATACCAACTCTTCAACTATCATCCCCCCTTACCTGACCTCAAATTTTTTTTAAAGGTACCTTTGCACCCTATATTTGTAATAATTCTATAAATGCAGACCACGTCAGGTGGAAGTGATCTGGTTTACCTGCTAGGAGGAGTCTTATCTCTTCTAGGTGTAATGTTTCGAACATATTTGAAATCCACATGTTTATAGTTGGTATTAGAGCCTTCTTCCAAAATTTTAGAATTAGCTTTTTTCCAGTTATTAACCCATAGTCTATTAATTTCTTTTGAAACACATTTAGTTCTGGACCATCTTCCATTATTCCGAAGATAATCCATTCTGCTTTGGGTATCAGTCTTATTTTAAATAACTTTGTAAAGATTTCAAACATTTCATTCCAAAATTTTTGAATTTTTGTACAGAAAACGAATGAGTGCGCTATAGTAGCTTCTTGGGATTGACATTTATCACAAATAGATGATACATTTGGGAAAATTTTATGAATTTTAGTTTTCGAATAATATAATCTATGTGAAATTTTAAATTGTATTAAAGTGTGTCTTACATTAATCGAACATTTATGCACGTTTAATAAGTGTTCATTCCAACTTTCCTTTGAAATTTTAATAGCTAACTCTTGTTCCCAGTCTCTTCTGATACCCGAATTGAGGGTATCTAAAGTAGTACATGGCCTATCTTTCATATCGTTCTGCTCCCACTCGACTGCATATTAAACAGTGTTACTTTCAAAATTATCATCCTTGTTTTCAACTTCATCCATAACAGTGACTTTCCATGTGTATTCTTATAGCGCAATAATAATCTGAGCTCACTATGTTACTTGATTTATGGACTCTTGATCAAATCAGCCTGAAGAAGGGTCCCGACCCGAAACGTCACCCATCCTTTTTCTCCAGAGATGCTGCCTGTCCCGCTGAGTTACTCCAGCATTTTGTGTCCATTCACTGGAATATTGAAGGATGAGAGGGCATCTCATAGAAACATATAAAATTCTCAAGGGATTGGACAGGCTAGTTGCAGGAAAATTGTTCCCGATATTGGGGGGGAGTCCAGAACCAGGGGGTCACAGTTTAAGAATAAGGGGTAGGCCATTTAGGACTGAGAGGAGGAAAAACCTTTTCACACAGAGTTGTGAATCTGTTGAATTCTCTGCCACAGAAGGCAGTGGAGGCAAATTCACTGGATGTATTCAAGAGAGAGTTGGATATAGCTCTTAGGGCTAACAAAATCAAGGGATATGGGGAACAAGCAGGAACAGGATACAGATTCTGGATGATCAGCCATGATCATATTGAATGGCGGTTTTGGCTCGAAGGGCCGAATGGCCTACTCCTGCACCAACTTTCTATGTTTTTATCTTCTGAATATGATCACATCAGCATTGATGACCATGCCATCAGTGTCCAAGGCTCAGAGCTGACTAGTTTTCTGTTAGCACTTTTGCACTTTCTTGTTAGCTGGTTAGCACGCAACAAAAGCTTTCCACTGTACCTCGGTACACGTGACAATAAACTAAACTAAACTGAACTTTCTTAAAATCTACCCTTTTGCCCAGGCTTTTGGTTGACTGCTTACATATCTGCCCCTGACCTGGTGTAAAATATATTTTGATTTATCTTGCAACGCCTTGATATGATAAAAATGCATTTTAAGTACAAGATTTTAATTTTTGTTTTCATTTTACAAATGAACCTCTTGCCTTTTGAACATACTGACTTTGTATTTATTGAATACATATTGAACGCTAGATCTTTGTTGCTTCAGCCCAATTGACTGCTCACTGGATTTCTTATCCCTTTGAAGTTGACCTTAACTTAAATTAAGGAACAGGAAATTAATGGCAGCACTGCAGATGCTTATTACAGATTGCCAACGGATATGAAGGAAGTGGAGGGATAATGTGAACTTAAAATTAACAGTTAGACTTCATTTAGATTCAAATGTGGATTGTGAGTAAATGGTAAAGAATTTCTCAATTGAGAACCGAAATTTCCTCATTTGTAATGTATACTAGCCCAAGAAGGAGGAAATGGAGTGATACAGTGTGGAAACAGGCCCTTCAGCCCAACTTGCCCACACCGGCCAACATGTCCTCACATACACAAGTCCCACCTGCCCGCGTTTGGCCTATATCCCTCCAAACCTATCTGAAAAGTTGCGAATGCCTCAACTACCTCTTCTGGCAGCTCGTTCCACACACCCACCACCCTTGTTACCCCATCTAAGCGGTAACAAAAAGTTACCCCTCAGATTTCTATTAAATCTTTTCCCCTTCACCTTAAATCTATGTCCTCTGGACCTCGATTCACCTACTCGGGGCAAGAGACTCTGTGCATTTATTCCAATCTATTCCTCTCATGAGTTTATACACCTCTATATAGCAATGTTACAACATTTTGAGATTTTAAAAATAAAGTCTGCAATTTATCCCATCAGATAAAGCATAAAAAGAAGTTTAATTTGACACTTAATTCACTTTCATATCTTCAGTATTAAAAAAGTTATGGCCATTATCATACTCAGAAATTAGCATCTAGTTCCCTATTGCTTTTCCATTGACTTAACACAAAAGCTGTGATCGAGGACAGTTAAAAGCCCATAACTTTCTTAAAAATTATGATAACTGAAAGAAATTTTCAGGTATTATAGATTGAAGCATTCTGAAACAAATATGAAACAATCTTACTTCGAAGACATGAAAGTAAAGCATATAATTAGTTAGTTACCTAATTGTAGCTAATTACAAAATTCAATTACTAGATCTAAACATCTATCAATTTCTTAAGAATAGATTAACATTTTTTAATAGCCTGTGTCCAAATAACATTCACACAATAATTCACAATATAACATAATTTTAAAATCTAATTTTCATGAATTTACAGGCCAAATGGAAGGAATTGAATGTTTAATACCTGTAAATTAATGGGGATTTAATTCATCTTGCGAGTGAGGATTACTGGAACGCGATCTTTTGGAACGTTGATTTGCGGTGAATTTAACCCCGTATTGGCATGAAAAATACTGCCGTTAATTCGGGGAATAAAATCACCGTGTCGCATGACAAAATGTGAATTAAAGGCTTCTTAAGAAGCACTTTTATACATTTAAAGAAAGCACTTTCGTTTACCTGTCCCGTGTGTGAAATCCATCCCCGTTATCGGCGTTGACGCTTCAGGAGCTGATTTTAAAATTACTGTAGCGCTGACATTGACGATTTAATAAAAATAAAAAATTCACAAAACGCCGGTAGGAACGATTTTGTCAGCCAAGGCTTGTACTCCAACAAAATATTAACCAGGACAAGGGAGGAGAAACCCGCGTTTTAACCCCTGCCCCCCCTTAAAGGCGCCAAAATCGCGCACACGGCCAGTGGCAGAATTACAGCGCGACTGAAGGTAAGTTTTGTAACATACCTACTCTATAAGATCACCCCTCACCTTAAACCCATGTCCTCTGGTCCACGATTCACCTACTCTGGGCTAGAGATTCTGTGCATCTACCCGATCTATTTCTCTCATGATCTTATACATGCTGAATGATGCTGAATTT
Organism: Malacoraja senta; assembly: GCA_038087875.1. NCBI lineage: Eukaryota > Metazoa > Chordata > Chondrichthyes > Rajiformes > Rajidae > Malacoraja > Malacoraja senta. Next base: position 7,300,317 of record CM075977.1, read on the forward strand.
AATTGAGGGGAGTTGGTTCATACTAGTAGAGTGCATTCCCATGGGAGAACATTTGGGCATTATTGATCATAATATAATTGTGGTTAAAGCAGTTCCATTTTAGGTAATGAACAGAAGTTACAAATAAAACATATCCTTAGAGGAGGATGCCCAAGAGTTTAGAAGGATGAGGGGAATCTTACCGAATAGGGAAAGGCCTGGATGGAGTGAATGTGGAGAGGATGTTTCACTAGTGGGACAGTCTAGGACCAGAGGCCTCAGAATAAAAGGAAGTAACTTTAGAAAGGAGATGAAGATAAATTTCTTTATGGTAAATCTGTGGAATTCATTGCCAGACAGCTGTGGGGGCCAAGTCAATGGATATTTTTAAAAGGCGGAGGTTGACAGAGTCTTGATTAGTACGGGTGTCAGGGGTTTTGGGGATTAGGCTGGAGAATGGGGTTGAGAAGGAAAGATAGATTGAATGGTGGAGTAGACTTGACGGGCCGAATGGCCTGATTCTGCTCCTAGACCCGATGAACTTATCCAATCAAAGAATTCCGATTTCAAATAGGCAGGTAAGAGTTCATCTTGGCATCATGTTCAACACAAACGTGTGGGCCAAAAGTCCTGTTTCTGTGCGGTGCTGTTCTGTGTAGTTAAGGCAGAATACAGCAGAAATGGAAAAGCTGAAATAAAGACAGAAAATGCTGGAATTGCTCACTCTCAAATTCAGCCATCTTATTTTTGAAAAATATCCTTTCAGCTGGAGGGAACGCACCAGAATTTTACTGCTCACTTTCTCACAGTTCCCACCATTGTTTCCTTTAGTCAGTCATTATTTAGCTGGATTATCTCATCTAATAGCTGGTTGGGATTCTTTCTCCATCCGCTTATCTCGTCATTTTGATTGTACATATTGATATTGCACGTAGCAATAATAATAATAATAATATCAATATGGATTGATCACAATGCCTTCGCCATCCGAAACTTGTGTGGTGCGTCTGCTACACATAATCAATACTCACCTTTGCTCCCAAAAATTAGAAATATATTCAATCCTTGTTTTGCAAAATGGCAACACACAAGTCCTTCCCTTTAAAATATAAATAGTGGTTAGACAAAAATACTTCCAAATGAATAAAAATAAGCTGGAGTTATATTCATCATATTCCGCTTGTGCAGTTTACAATTCAATGGTATGAACATTGAGTTCTTCAATTTGAGGTAACCACCTTTCTCCCCTTGTGCTTCACCTGGACTCGCACCTATTTCTCCCCTCCCCCCCCATCAGCCAATTATCCCTGTCCCTCCTGCAATTGGTCCAAAACGCCGCAGCGAGACTTCTGACGGGCACCCGTAAAAGGGACCACATCACCCCGATTCTGGCCTCTCTCCACTGAAAGTTGTTTTTAAATGTGCTATAGAAATACAATTGATTTGACTTGACTCTTCTCCACATACGTTCCTTCCTCTTGCTTCATGATTCACAACTCTTCAATGCTTTTCTCTCACACCTTCTGTTCTTTCTCCTCTGGTCTTTGTTCAACTATAGAAACATAGAAACATAGAAAATAGGTGCAGGAGTAAGCCATTCGGCCCTTCGAGCCTGCACCGCCATTCAATATGATCATGGCTGACTATCTGTATCACAATCCCCATTCGCCCTTGTTCACCCATTACTTGCCACACTTTGTCCTGCCCCTCCCCTCTTCCAGCTTTCCTCCAACCCCCTACATTCAGTCTGAAGAAGGGTCCCGACCCAAAACGTCACCAATCCATGTTCTCCAAAGATGCTGCCAGACCTGCTGAGTTACTGCAGCACTTTGTGTGTGTGTTTTTTTGTAAACCAGCACGTGCGGTTCCTTGTTTCTGCATTTCAGCTGGAATTATATTTATTCAAAGATAGACGCAAAAAGATGGCGTATCTCAGCGGGACAGGCAGCATCTCTGGAGAGAAGGAATGGGTGACGTTTCAGGTCGAGACCCTTCTTCAGATTGATCTGCAGTCCGAAAAAGGGTCTCGACCCGAAGCATCACCCATTCCTTCTCTCCAGAGATGCTGCCTGTCCCGCCGACTTGCTCCCGCTTATTGTGTCTTTCTTCGATTTAAACCAGCATCTGCAGTTCTTTCCAACACGTTATATATTATTCATATACTTTTTTTTTCAGGAACAGGATACAAATTAAAAGAACTCGCAAGTCTTTCTGAGGGCCAGACTTTATTTGTCAGTGGAAAGGAGATTGAGATTATGGGAACAATTTCAACAGAGGACTTTATGAGTGGTCGCTGTTTCAACGCCGCCGCCACTGCTGCTTCTTCAGACCCGTCACTAACGAACTCCTTGCAACAGCCTTTGCTGAAACAGTTTACCACCCCGTTGAGAGATGCCGCTGGATTCAGCCAAGTAGAAGGCCTGAAAAAACCCTCCGCCGATTGTAAACCAAGGCACGATCCAACTGCACCAAGTAAGCATCATACCTAGACATCCCTGGTTGACAATGTGAAATAGTTCCCAACACTGCTATTAACTGCTGTATCATAAACTTCTCCAACAGGCGGATGTGTCTAATTGCACACTGGACAGATCATTCGGTCCCCGGCATCAATCAAGGACCCACTCACACTTCACTTCACTTCACTTAAGGGGTTGGACAGGCTAGATGCAGGAAGATTGTTCCCGATGTTGGGGAAGTCCAGGACAAGGGGTCACAGTTTAAGGATTAAGGGGAAATCCTTTAGGACCGAGATGAGAAAAACATTTTTCACACAGAGAGTGGTGAATCTCTGGAACTCTCTGCCACAGAAGGTAGTTGAGGCCAGTTCATTGGCTATATTTAAGAGGGAGTTAGATGTGGCCCTTGTGGCTAAAGGGATCAGTGGGTATGGAGAGAAGGCAGGTACAGGATACTGAGTTGGATGATCAGCCATGATCATATTGAATGGCGGTGCAGCCTCGAAGGGCCGAATGGCCTACTCCTGCACCTATTTTCTATGTTTCTATGTTTCTATGTTTCACTCACTTCCTGCACATTTTCCTCCGTTCCCTCAGGGATTTCACCACTCGTCTGCATCCACTGGGTAACTCGTCATGGTCACTTGACCTGGCAACCTCCATGTCTTTGGGATGTATTTTCAAGAGAGAGTTGAAAGTAGCTCTTAGGGCTAAAGGAATCAAAGGATATGGGGAAAAAGCAGGAACGGGGTACTGATTTTAGATGATCAGCCATGATCATGTTGAATGGCGTGCTGGCTCCAGAGATGCTGCCTGTCCCGCTGAGTTACTTAAGCATTTTGTGTTTATCTGCGACATTAACTTTGTTTCTCTCTTTACAGACGCTGCCCGACCTACTGAATATTTCTCGCTTTATGTTTTTATTTTTCATTTATATACCCCTTTGTTTTCCCCATTAGTTCATCAAATTAAAGATTTTGAATCAGCAAAAGAATATTCCAAAAAAAGATTATTCACTGCATCGAAATGTGATATTAATACGGAGGAAAAAAGTCAGTTCTTGGGTCTTCTTCTTATCGATTCCACACGCAAGATTAGAAGTTGTTCATCCAGAGCTGAACACACTTCTTGGCATCGGCATACAATGGTGTCTATTTTGTGCTTCTTGTGCGTGGTGGTGGAAGGATTGGTGGAAAGAGGGCCCCGACGTGAACGCTCTTTCCTGGACCTCAGTTCTTGGGTGTAAAACGCTTAAATGCTCTGATCATTCACGTGTGTAACTTTATTTAGGCTGTGGAATAATTCTGCAAAAGTTGTTAGTTAAATGTATAGTTCTCAATTTTACCAACAGATGCTTTAGTAATGCCACGACCAAATCTGAGCCACCAGTGGATGTTTAATAAAACCAACCTGCCACTGGTAGATGTGGTGGTGGACCCTTATCTCACCATTCACTTTCGACCTCACCAGAGGGACGGTGTGATTTTCCTTTACGAGTGTATAATGGGAATGAGGTAAGCCACCCTGCCTTCTCATGCTGCAAAATGTTACGGTCATGTTACAGTTATATCAGACGTTGTTGAAGCCACGTTTGGAGTATTGTACATGGAACGTGGTTAGGACAGGTGTGGAGGGATATGGACCAAATGCAGGCAGGTGGGACTAGTGTAGCTGGGACATGTTGGCCGGTGTGGACAGGTTGGGCCGAAGGGCCTGTTTCCACTCTATCACATTATGACTCTATTGTGTTCAGCTTTGGTCACGATGTTATTGGAAAGATGTTGTCAAGCTTGAAATGGTTCAGAGAAGATTTACCAAGATGTTGCCAGGACTCGATGGACTGAGTTATAGGGGAGAGGTTGAACAGGCTGTGGCCTTTATTCTTTGGAGTGCAGGAGGGGTGATCTTACAGAGGTGTACAAAATCATGAGAGGAGTAGATCCTAGTCTTTTCAGTCAGAATTAGACTTATCAGTCTGAAGAAGGGTTCCGACCCAAAACTGGCTATTCCTTTTCTCCAGAGATGCTGCCTGACTCGCTGAGTTACTCCAGCATTTTGTGTCTGTCTTCGGTATAAACCAGCTGAAGTAATTTGTTCTACAAATTCTTTGGTCTTGCACACAATGTTTATGTGCGCTGCACTAAGGAATTGAAGTAAAAACCTAATTGCGTGGTTCTTGTGAGATGTCAGTTTTGTTAAATGACCCTAGTGCTGTTGCACCATATCAACTCAAAGGCATCCAGCCACATGCAGCTATGTCGGATACATTTCGACAGCATTTCTCCCAAGTTCATTTATACACACATGTCTACAAATAGGACAAGCTTTTTTGACGAAGCTTATGGGGCTTGCTTTAATCCATTTCAGTGCTTGGATCAACCTTTGAATGATTCATAGAGCACAGAAATGGGCCCTTCAGGCCACCAAGACCCGCTGACCTTTTTGACCATCCACTCAAATCCCATTTGCCTGCATCAGGACCATATTCTCCTGTGCCTTGCCTGTTGAAGTGTCTGTCTAACTACCTCTTAAATGTAGTAGTTGTATCTGATTCCATAACCTCCTTTGTCAGTGCGTTCCAGATACCAATCACTCACTGTACACAAACAAAAGTTTACCTCTCAGGTCCCCAATAAAACTTCTTCCCCTTACCTTAAACCTACGTCCTCTTGTTTTTGATATAGAAAATGATGGAAACCTAGAAAACAGGTGCAGGAGTAGGCCATTCGGCCCTTCGAACCAGCACCGCCATTCATGGCTGATCGGCCAGAATCAGTACCCCATTCCTGCTTTCTACCCATATCCCTTGATTCCGTTAGCCCTAAGAGCTCTATCTAACTCTCTCTTGAATACATCCAGTGAATTGGCCTCCACTGCCTTCTGTGGCAGAGAATTCCATGGATTCACAACTCTCTGAGTGAAAACGTTTTTTCCTCATCTCAGTCTTAAATGGCCTACCCCTTTTTCTGATACTGTAACCCCTGGTTCTGGACTTCCCCAACATTGGGATTTTTTTTCCCTGTATCTAACCTGTCAAATCTCTTAAAAGATTTATATGTTTCTGCAAGATCCCCTCTCCTTCTAAGTTCCAGTGAATATAAGCCCAGTCGATCCATTCTTTCGAAACTCGGGCGTCTTAGTCTCCCTTTGCATCGATCCTTAAAAGCTTCCCTGCCCCGTCCCCAAGTTACGGCAGTCTCCCCCTAGTCCTCCACCACTGGTTCTGGCCAAGTTTGTTCCAACTCCCTCCCAGCTGCCAATCCCAGTCTTCACTATGGGACACCCCAACCAGTTAACTCTGTCATTTTTGGCATTCACTATGTACTTGAAAGTCAAACTCAGGTACCATTGAACATTACAAAGAAGACACAAGGTACTGGAGTAACGGGTCAGGCAGCATCCCTGGCAATCATGGTTAGGTGACTTTTTCGGGTTGGGACCCTTCTTCAAGGGGTCAGGCAGCCTCTCTGGAGAACATGGATAGGTGACGTTTCAAGTCAAGAACATTTTTCAGACTGAATCAGCTGAAGAAGGTTCCTGACCCGAAACCTGAACTATCCATATTCTCCAGAGAGTCTGCCTGAGCTGCTGAATTACTCCAGGACTTACACCTTTTTTTGTAAATCTGCATCTGCAGTTCCTCGTGTCGTCATAAATTGGCTGAAGCATCCATGCTGCAAAATTATTGTTTTGTGCATACTATTTATTAAAGGTAATGCTGATAATTAAATTCATATTAAAATTTGGCCATTTTCATTTAAAAACAATTAATGTGTTAACCGATATTTTATAAAGAACTAACAGCAGTAGTAGGCATCCTTGTAGATAAAACTGTTGTTGCTTTGAACAAAGGTTCTGAACCTATAAAATATCAAATATACAATATGATGCAATGTACATTCCTTTGCATGGAGCACAAAAGCTATGTCGAAGAATTTATAGCCCAGCATATGTATCTAGTGCACGTTCCTGATTTTAGATAATGTGGTTAAGGGTATAAAATACAATATTGTAGCGCGACGATAATCCCGAAATGAAGGCGAGGAGCCAGGTGTTTCGGGAGGTATTTTATTCGCTATCCTGCTCCTGACCAGACGAGTCTGCAAGAGAGAGATTGCAACTAAACCCGTGCCCTTTATCCCTTTAGCTAAGGGCCGCCCCCGGACTCATCCATTCCCGTGCCGAGGTGTTCGATAGTGGAAATGGCCCGACCCTTGGGAGCCGCCACAATATATGTATTTGATACTTTTTATGCTAATTTATGAAGTTTAGTTTCGATTAGAGATACAGCGCGGTAACAGGCCTTTCGGCCCACTGAGTCCACACCGACCAGCGATCCCCGCACACTACCACTATCCTACACACACCAGGGACAATTTACAATCTTTACCAAAGCCAATCAACCTACAAACCTGTACTTCTTTGGAGTGTGGGAGGAAACCTGAGCACCCGGGGTAAACCCACGCATGTCACGGGGAGGACGTACAAACTCCGTACAGACAGCGCCCGTAGTCAGGATCGAACCAGGGTCTCCGGCGCTGTGAGGCAGCAACTCTACCGCTGTGTCGCCGTGCCGCCCCAATTTAGTTGAAGTTAAATTATTTTCCCTTAAAACTCAATAGTTGTATTGATAGTTTAATTCTATTCCGGATTGTTAAATATATATCCAATTATTTCCAGAGCATCTGGCAGATTTGGTGCTATTTTGGCGGATGAAATGGGTCTGGGGAAAACCCTGCAGTGTATCGCACTGATTTGGACTCTCATGCGACAAGGACCTTACGGGAACAAACCTGCCATCAAGAAGACCCTCGTAGTCACACCAGGGAGTCTGGTAAAAAACTGGGTGAGAGAGTTCCAGAAGTGGCTTGGCCTGGAGAGGTTAAAGGTGTTTGCAGTTGATCAGGTAATTTAACGTCATTATTTATGTTTCTTCTTTCCCCTTTGATATTTTCGGAGAGTACCTACTGTGGAAAACTGCAAATTATCGCCCAGTTTCACTGACCTCCACACCATGCAAGATTCTCGAAGATATAATCCACCGACATATTATGGACCATATTGACTTCCACAAGGTAGTAACAAACCACCAACATGGCTTTAGACAGGGTTGATCATGTGAAACCCAACAGGCGGGACTCATCGATGGTCTAGCCAGGTCACTCGATAACAAGGGTCAGACTGACCTGATTATATTAGACTTCTGGAAGGCTATTGATAAGGTTCCCCACTAGCGGCTCCTGTACAAGCTCAATCATGACGGCAACCTCTTGAAATGGATTGAGATCTTTTTGACAAGGAGACACCAGCGAGTTCTCTTGAAGGGAGAGACATCTATTGAAACTTCTGTGACATCAGGTGTACCACAGGGGACTGTCATGGGTCCATTGCTCCTCCTACTGTATATCAATGACATTCCAAATGCAGTTTCGTCCAGAGTTCGACTTCGCAGATGATGCCATAATTTATAGAGAGATTAAAGCACCAGAAGACAGCTTATCCTTACAGAAGGATCTGGATGCTCTCTGTGAGTGGGGAAAACTTGGCAGATGTCATTCAATACAACCAAATGTCATATCATGCATGTCTCACACAAGATCAAACCACTTTTATCGGAATACAACATGGGTAGCCATACATTGCTTGCTGTCGACCTTCACCCATATCTAGGAGTCGAATTAAGCAAAGATTTAAGTTGGGCAACGCATATTAGTCAAGTGCCTAACAAAGCAAATAGAACTCTCGGCCTTCTCAAAAGAAATTTCCGCGCATGTAGTACATCCGTCAAAGAGAATGCCTACAAGTCCTTGGTCAGGCCCAAATTGGAGATTTGTGGAGCCGTGTGGGATCCTTTCAACAACAACAACAAGATCACCCTGGAGAAAGTACAACGCCGAGCAGCCCGCTTTGTATGTAATGACTACAAGCGCAAATCAAGCGTGAATAATATGCTGACTTCTCTCGGATGGGATACCCTAGAGCTCCGCAGAATCAGGCTATTACATTGCAATTTACGAGGAGATTCACAAAATCAGGCCATCAAATCTCCCGTCATCCCAGAGCACCAACTGCCATGAAACAAGACAAAATAACGGTCCCAACATCATCAACCTGCTAAATTTCAATAAACTTTGCTACCAATATTCCCTTTACCCAAGGACGATAAGGGAATGGAATATGTTACCACCCAACACACGTGCTGCTCCCGATGTTAAGTAATTTGAAAAGGGGATTGAGCAACTGGATCTCCTCAACTTGGTCAAAAAGGCCCACTTCAAAATGTAATCGCTACGCTACTCACTCCGACCTGCGCGAGATAACCACTGAGGAGGTGTTTGCGCAGTAATCAACCAGAACCGGAAAATGAAAATCAGTTGCACGCATTTGGGGGAGGGTTGCCGGGTCCACTATCCGCGCGCACGCAGTTGGTGGAGGGTTGCTAGGCCCGCCGCCATTTTCTGATCGCCATTTTGACTGGCATCACAACGGGGACCCAACAGTCTTCATTTTTTCCACTCTATGTTTTTTTTTCTCCTTCTGCTCCCTCTATCGTTAAACTAATTGGGGTATCTTTTGAAGAAAGGTCACCTATCCATTCCCTCCACAGATGCTGCCTGAGTTTACTGAATTTGTTTTGATATGTGGCTAGAGAGGCGAAACTAATTTAAGAAGCTGAATATGATCCAAAAGTGAGAAAAATAGTGATTTCCCAATTTAAAAAAAGGCATGAAGTCTTAGCCCTGCTCCTGGTAAAAACCATGGCTGCGTCTCAAGATACTGTGTTTATCACTAACGTTTATGAGTTTCTTTGCTTGTAGGATCACAAAATAGAAGAGTTCATCACTTCGCCGCTTTACCCTGTTCTCATCATTAGCTATGAGATGTTGCTGCGCTGCCGGGATCCAATTCAGAACTTGCAATTTAATCTACTAATTTGTGACGAAGGGCACCGTTTAAAAAATAGCTCCATCAAGACATCCACCGCAATTCTCAGCCTGTCTTGTGAGAAAATAGTGATTCTCACTGGTAAGTGATCCCCAAGCTGTCGATCCGTACAGGAAGATATCGCATCAATCTAATATGAGTGCCACAGACAGGGTAGGTAGTCAGAACCTTTTTCCCAGGATGGAAAAAAATCAAATACGGTGGCGCAGTGGTAGAGTTGTTGCCTTACAGCGCTTTCAGCGCCAGAGCCGCGTGTTCGATCCCGACTACGGGTGCAGTCTGTACGGAGTTTGTACGTTCTCCTCGTGACCGCATGGGTTTTCTCCGAGATTAGTTTAGTTTAGAGATAAAGCACGGAAACAGGCCCTTCGGCCCACTGGGTCTGCGCCGACCAGCGATCCCCGCACATTAACACTATCCTACACCCACTAGGGACAATTTTTACATTTACCAAGCCAATTAATCTACAAACCTGTACATCTTTGGTGAGAGGAAACCGAAGATCTCAGAGAAAACCTACGCAGGTCACGGGGAGAATGTACAAACTCCGTACAGACAGCACCCGTAGTCGGGATTGAACCCGAGTGTCTGGCGCTGCAAGCGCTGTAAGGCAGCAACTCTACCGCTGCGCCAACATGCCGCCCATCTTTGGTTTCCTCCCACACTCCAAAGCCGTACAGGTTTGTAGGTTAATTGGGCTTGGTATGAATGTAAATTGTCCCTAGTGTGTGTAGGATAGTGTTAGTGCGCGGGATCGCTGGTCGGTGTGGACTCGGTGGGCCAAAGGGCCTGTTTCCGCGCTATATCTTTAAACTAAACTAAATACTAGAAGGTATAGCTTTAAGGTGAGAGGGTCAAAGTTTAAAGGTGATGTGCAGGGCAAGCTATGTTACACAGAGGGTGGTGAGTGCCTGGAACGTGCTGCTAGGAGAGGTGGTGGAGGCAGATACAATAGTGACACTGAAGAGACTTTTTGGATAGACACAAGGATAGGCAGGGAATGAGGAGTGTGGATTATGTGGTTGAAGAGCTGGTCTTGGTACCATGTTCGGCACAGACAACGTGGGCCCAAGGTTTTTGTTCTGTACTGTTCTATGTTCTATATGGAGGAGTTGCACATAGGGTCGCCAACTTTCTCACTCCCAAATAAGGGACAAAAGGTAAAAATACAGGACAAATTCCCGACGGCAATTCGTTGACCGACTCGGCCGTGGCTGGGTGAATGATGAGTTGGCCCGGGTGCTGGACTGCACACAAAGCCCAGCCGGCGGGCCAGCTGAGGAGTATTGGCCCGGGCCGCGCCACATCGCGCGCAAAGTCCGGCACCCCATCCAACTCGTGAACCAATGATCGGCCATGGGAAGGAGGGGTGGTGGTGTCGGCGGTAAGCGAAGGTCCGAAGGTCGGACAGCAGGCCGGGCTGCCGACCGACGGGGCCACGGGCGAGGCGCTGCTGCTGCTGCTGCTGCACTCCATGGGCTGCACTACGTCGGGACGGGTGAGGCGGGGCCGGACACGGTGCTCTGACCTGACTGCCCCCTTGACCCGAGTAGTAGCAGTCAAATACGGGACAAGGGCGGTCCCGTACGGGACAAACTAATTTAGCCCAATATACGGGATGTCCCGGCTAATACGGGACAGTTGGCAACCCTAGTTGCACATCAAATTGAAATTGTTCTCCTATGTTTAGGAGAGAAAGGTTGAACAAGTTAGGTCTTTATTCTTTGGAGCGCAGAAGGTTAAGAGGGGACTTGATAGAGGTCTTTAAAATTATGAGCGGGTTAGACAGAGTGGACGTGGATAAGCTTTTTCCATTGAGAGTAGGGAAGATTCAAACAAGGGGACATGACTTGAGAATTAAGGGACAGGTGTTTAGGGGGAACATTAGGGGGAACTTCTTTACTCAGAGAGTGGTAGCTGTGTGGAATGAGCTTCCAGTGGAAGTGGTGGAGGCAGGTTCGATGTTATCCTTTAAAAATAGATTGGATGGGTATATGGACGGGAAAGGAATGGAGGGTTATGGTCTGAGTGCAGGTAGATGGGACTAGGGGGAAGTATTTATTTTTAATTTAAAAAAATAAAAAAATTAAAATAAAAACAATGTTCGGCACGGACTTGAAGGGCCGAGATGGCCTGTTTCCGTGCTGTTATGGTTATATGGTTATATATGTTGCCGCACCACTGTATTTCCTTCTAGATTAAACTTGTATCTGCTATATCATGGCACTGGCTTGATAGAGGTGGAGCAGTCAAACAGCCTGCAAGACAACAGGCATGTGGCTTCCTTTATGGGAAGCATTGCCTTCTCTCTCTGGAAACCAAATGCTGCCCTTTGTGGTAAAGTATACTTAAGCAGCAGTGGAAGCTGTTGGTTCCTATTTGTTTTAGTCCATTAAATAAGGTGCTCGGTATGGAAGCATCTGTCAAAAAATGCCAATGGCAGAGTACCCAACTCGTAGTTCTTTTCCCAAAGTTCTACCCCACAATGAAGACACAAGGAACTCAAAATGCTGCAATCTTGAGCAGAACACCAAGTGCTGGAATAACTCAGCAGGTCATGCTGCATTGTGGAGGGAAAGGCCAGATGACATTTTGGGTCAGGATCCATCTTTAGTCTGAAGAAGTGCCCCGACCCGAAAGGTTGCTTTATTACCCCCCTCGCACGAATGCAGCCTGACCTGTTGAGTTACTCCAGCAATTTGTGTTTTACAGCCCAACATATCTCTGAGACAGCATCTCTGAATTAGTCACATCAGAAGAATAGGTTGGAAGGTAAATAAGTGAAACAAGTGTAAATTGTTAGTTGATGTCTTGGGCACGTCTACATAATAGGCCGGATGTCATTAAGAGCATAAGGCATTGGAGCAAAGCTAGGCCATTCGGCCCATCGCGTCTGCTCCACCATTCGATCATGGCTGATTTTTTTTTTCCTCTTTACCCCATTCTCCTGCTTTCTCCCCATAACATTTAACGCCCTTACTAATCAAAAACCTATCAATCTCCGCTTAAAAATGCCCAATGACTTGGCCTCCACAGCGGTCTGTGGCGATGAATTCCACCACCTCCAGAAATTCCTCCTCCTATCCATTCTAAAGGTATGTCCTTTTATTCTGAGGAGGTGCCGTCTGGTCCACTACTGAAAACATCTTCTCCTCATCCACTCTGTCCAGGCCTTTCATTATTCGGTATGTTTCAATGACATTTTCCCCCTCGGCCTTCTAAGCTCCAGCGAGTACAGGCCCAGAGTCGTCAAAAGCTCCTGATATGTGAACCTTTCCTAGGATCATTCTCGTAACCCTCCTCTGGATCCTCTCCACTTCATTCAGCATGTCCTTCCTCAGATATGGGGCCCAAAACTACACACAATATTCTGAATGTGCCCTGACCAGCACCTTATAAAGCCTTGATATTATGTCCTTGCTTCTGTATTCTAGTCCTCTTGACATGAATGCTAACATTGCATTTGCCTTCCTTACTATCGACTCAACCTGCAAATTAACATTTTGGGAATCCTGCACCAGCACTCCCGAGTTCCTTTGCATCTCTGATTTCCAAATTCTCCATCCATTTAGAAAATAATGGGCAGCTTGCAGTTCTTTAGGACTGAACACATTTCGCATCTGACAATTTAACTTTGCACCATTGATAGTTAGACCCTTTGATTATACAACCATCACTTAACTAGTAGACAACGTGTATTTTCTTAATTTAATTTTAATTATCATTAATGTTTTTAATTAACGTGCTTTAACATGTAAGATTATTAAGGGTTTGGACATGCTTGAGGCAGGAAACATGTTCCCGATGTTGGGGGAGTCCAGAACCAGGGGCCACCATTTAAGAATAAGGGGGTAAGGCATTTAGAACGGAGATGAGGAAACGCTTTTTCACACAGAGAGTTGTGAATCTGTGGAATTCTCTGTCTCAGAGGGCAGTGGAGGCCGGTTCTCTGCATACTTTCAAGAGAGAGCTAGATAGGGCTCTTAAAGATAGCAGAGTCAGGGGATATGGGGAGAAGGCAGGAACGGGGTACTGATTGTGGATGATCAGCCATGATCATATTGAATGGCGGTGCTGGCTCGAAAGGCCGAATGGCCTCCTCCTGCACCTATTGTCTATTGTCTATCTGGAACAAAAAAAAGAACACATGTGATTTTGAAATAATTATTAAAACTAATGAACATTTTTAAAAATTGTATCTGAATGTCTGTCATCATTGAATAATTATATTCGCTCATCAGTTTTTAAGGGGATCTTTTAGTTTAGTTTAGAGATATAGCGTGGAAACAGGCCCTTCGCCCCACTGACCCCGTGCCGACCAGCAATCACCCCCGTACACTAATTCTATCCTAACACAATTTACAGGGACAATTTCACCGAAGCGAATTAACCTACAAACCTGCACGTCTTTGGAATGTGGGAGGAAACCAGAGCACCTGAGGAAACTCCATACAGACAGCACCCATAGTCAGGATCAAACCCAGGTCTCTGGCGCTGTAAGGCAGCAACTCTACTGCTGCACCACTTTGCCGCTCATTTTGACTAAGCTGTCCTTCCCCTTCACATTTTAGTGTTGACTGTTAAATATTAAAGAAGGCCTGTCCGGTTTGTTACATCAAAATATAATATATCCTAATGAACATCTTGAGCAGCTTTGCTATATCTGTTGCTTCAAAACTGATGAGTATGAGTTAGCACAATTACCAAAAGTAGATTGTTCTTATCATTGTGATTAGCATTGCACATAGTCTCAAACTTGTTTTAGTTTTAGAGATACAGGGTAGAAACAGACCCTTTGGCCCACCCACCGAGTCAATGGACAATAGGTGCAGGAGGAGGCCATTCGGCCCTTTGAGCCAGCACCGCCCTTCAATGTGATCATAGCTGACCAGGAGTCCACGCCGACCAGCCGTCACCCATACACTAGCTCTATCCAACGCTCTAGGGACAATTTACAGAAGCCAATTAACCTACAAACCTGCATGTTTTTTGGAATATGGGAGGAAACCGTAATGTAGGAGGAAACCGGAGCACCCGGAGAAAACCCACGCGGTCACAGGGAGAACGTACAAACTCCATACAGACAGCAGCCCTAGTCAGGATCGAACCCAGGTCTCTGGAGCTGTAAGGCAGCAACTCTACCGCTGCGCCACCGTGCCGCCCTTGTGTTATGTGATGTGGATTATTAATGTGGCACTTACCAAAATTAATTGCTTTGTATGTATGTTGACTTTGAATTATGATACCCTGTTTAAATGTTGGTTGCGTGCAGGTACGCCAATACAAAATGACCTTCAAGAGTTCTACTCTCTGGTAGAATTTGTGAATCCAGGTGTTCTTGGATCCTCATCCACCTACAAAAAGATTTATGAGGAACCCATCATCCAGTCACAGCAGCCCTCTGCAGCTAAAGTAAGAAGTAATGTTTATTTTTAAGGCTAAACGTGATGCTTGTGTAAGGTACATAGAAACATAGAAAATAGGTGCAGGAGTAGGCCATTTGGCCCTTAGAGCGAAGGAATAGGTGAAGAAAGAATAGGTGAACAGAGAAGAAGGGTCTCGACCTGAAACATCACCTATTCCTTCGCTCTATAGATGCTGCCTCACCCGCTGAGTTTCTCCATTCTTTCATCATATGTTAGTCCCGCCATCCCAGAGAAAAATTATGCGGTCACGGGAAGAACATACAAACTCTGTACAGACATCACCCGTGGTCAGGATTGAACCTGGGTGTCTGGCGTCATAAGGCAGCAACTCTACCGCTGCGCCATCGTGACGTCCTAAATACGGACAATCTGGGGGAAAATACAATCTGGAGTTGCAGATCTTTATGATTTAGTGCCACCTCAGAAGATTAATTTATTTAATGAGAAGGAACATAAGGGCCAATTGTCTTCAAAATATCTCTTTGCCTCTACCACCTCACCACCCTCAGCCAACAGATAACAACAGGTTACAAATCAGGCAGAGTATATCAGGGTAGTCAATGTAAGTGTCTTGAGAGCAGTTAGTGCTACAGTCGAAGAGGTCCTGAAGGTACTATCGTGTATGAAGGTAGACAAATCTTCAAGGCCTGATCAGATATATCCATTGACATGCTGAGAAACTAGAAAGGAAATTGCGGTTGAAATTTACGAGTCCGTGTTTAAATACAGGAGGGGTGCCGGAAGACTGGAGGATGGCACATGTTGTGCCTCTGTTCAAGAAGGGCTGCAGGGAAAATGCTGGGAACTATAGGCCAGTGAACTTAACATCTGTAGTTGGAAAGTTACTAGAGAGTATTCTGAGGGATAGGATATACAGGCATTTGGATAGACTAGGGCTGATTAGGGATAGTCAGCATGGTTTTGTACGTTGAAGGTCGTGTCTCACAAATCTGATTGAGTTTTATGAAGACATGACCAAGAAGGTTGATGAGGGCAGAGCTGTAGATGTTGTATTTATGGACTTCAGCAAAGCATTCGACAAGGTTCCACATTGTAGGCTGTTCTGCAAGGTTAGATCACATGGGATCCAAGAACAGATAGCTGAATGGATGGAAAATTGGCTTCATGGAAGGAAGCAGAGTGTGATGGTGGAAGGTGCTTCTGACACCAGAGGCGTGTGACTAGTGGTGTGCCTCAGGCTTGGTGTGTTCGGTGCTGAGCGCAAAACTGTTTGTCATCTACATCAATGATTTGGATGAGGGATTGAGGAGTGCAGGTGCATGGTTCCTTGAAGGTGGTGTCGCAGGTAGATAGGATGGTTAAAAAGGATTTTGGCACATTGGCCTTCATCATTCAGAGTATTGAGTATGGAAGTTGGGAGATAGACAATAGACAATAGGTGCAGGAGTAGGCCATTTGGCCCTTTGAGCCAGCACCGCCATTCAATGTGATCATGGCTGATCATCCCCAATCAATACCCCGTTCCTGCCTTCTCCCCATATCACCTGACTCCACTATTTTTAAGAGCCCTACCTAGCTCTCTCTTGAAAGTATCCAGAGAACCGGCTGGTTCTCTGTAATGTTACGTATTAGTTTAGTTTAGTTTAGAGGTACAGCGCGGAAACAGGCCGACCGCTGTATTTAAACCCGAATCGTGTGGTTCCTGACCTAAGATGCCTTTAGAGATTGCTGCTATCAATGATTCAATGATACTTAAACAGATCCACAAGTCCAGTCACTCTCACTAATTTTAATATCTAATTACAAAAGAATGTTAACCTAACAGCATTAATAAAAAATCGAAAAGTTGATGCGTTTCCACACAGGGGGAATTCCCTGCCGTAAACAATGATTCTGCGCTTTGCAGTAGACTTGACATTAGACCATGCCAATGTATGGGTTAGTCACTGCGTTAATTCATGCTGATTCAATGATTCACATGTACCTAGGTACAGTGATATGCTTTGTTTTGCGTACAACCCAGTAAAATCCTGTAGCAGACATCACATTGGCAGTACAGTGAAGAAAGCGAATGGCATGTTGGCCTTCATAACAAGAGGAATCGAATATGGGAACAAAGAGGTCCTTCTGCAGTTGAACAGAGCCCTAGTGAGACCACACCTGGAATATTGTGTGCAGTTTTGGTCCCCTAATTTGAGGAAGGACATTCTTGCTATTGAGGGAGTGCAGCGTAGGTTTACAAAGTTAATTCCCAGGAAGGCGGGACTGTCATATGCTGAGAGAATGGAGCAGCTGGGCTTGTACACTCTGGAGTTTAGAAGGATGAGAGGATATCTCATTGAAACATATAACATTGTTAAGGGTTTGGACACGCTAGAGGCAGGAAACATGTTCCTGATTTTGGGGGAGTCCAGAACCAGGGGCCATAGTTTAAGAATAAGGAGTAAGCCATTTAGAACGGAGACGAGGAAAAACTTTTTCTCACAGAGAGTGGTGTGTGGAATTCACTGCCTCAGAGGGCGATAGAGGCAGGTTCTCTGGATGCTTTCAAGAGAGAGCTAGAGGGGCTCTTAAAAATAGCGGAGGTCAGGGGATATGGGGAGAAGGCAGGAACGGGGTACTGATTGGGGATGATCAGCCATGATCACATTGAATGGCTGGCTCGAAGGGCCGAATGGCCTCCTACTCCTGCACCTATTGTCTATTGTCTATTGTCTACACAAGTGTCACCAAGTTTTGGCACTGACAAAGTTACAAAAGTTTACAGGACAGTCCACAAGTGGCAGCAGCCCCCCGCCATACTGCTTCTGTTAGGAAAACACCCGACAGAACTCTCCCCGTGGCAACCACAATCAGTACCCCGTTCCTGCCTTCTCCCCATATCCCCTGACTCCACTATTTTTGAGAGCCCTATCTAGCTCTCTCTTGAAAGCATCCAGAGAACCTGCCTCCACCACCCTCTGAGGCAGAGAATTCCACAGACTCACCACTCTCTGTGAGAAAAAGTGTTTCCTCGTCTCCGTTCTAATGGCTTACTCCTTATTCTTAAACTGTGGCCCCTGCTTCTGGACCCCCCCAACATCGGGAACATGTTTCCTGCCTCTAGCCTGTCCAAGCCCTTAACAATCTTTATATGTTTCAATGAGATTCCCTCTCATCCTTCTAAACTCCAGAGTGTACAAGCCCAGTTGCTCCATTCTCTCAGCATATGACAGTCCTGCCATCCCGGGAATTAACCTTGTAAACCTACGCTGCACTCCCTCAATAGCAAGAATGGTGCAGTTGTATAAGACGTTGGTGAGGCCACATTTCGAATATTATATTCAGTTCTGGGCACCATGTTATAGGAAAGATAAGATATAGGAAAGCATAGTTTCACCAGGTTAATTCCCGGGATGGCAGCACTGACATGTGATGACGGAATGGGTCGACTGGGCTTATATTCACTGGAATTTAGAAGGATGAGGGGAATCATGGAAACATATAACATTATTAAAGGATTGAACAGGCTAGTTGCAGGAAAATGTTCCCGATGTTGGGGGAGTCCAGAACCAGGGGTCACAGTTTAAGAATATGGGGTAAGCCATTTAGGACTGAGATGAGGAAAAACTTTTTCACCCAGAGAGTTGTGAATCTGTGCATTTCTCTGCCACAGAAGGCAGTGGGAGACCAATTCACTGGATGTTTTCAAGAGAAAGTTGGTTTTAGCTCTTAGGGCTGACGGAATCAAGGGATATGGGGGAAAAAGCAGGAACAGCGTACTGATTTTAGATGATCAGACGTGATCATATTGAATGGCCATGTTGGCTCGAAGGGCCGAATGGCCTACTCCTGCACCTATTTTTCTATGTTTCTGAGGTTGTCAAGCTGGGAAGGGTAGAGAGAAGATTTACGAGGATGTTGTCATGACTAGATGGTCTGAGCTGGATATTGCTAGGACTAGAGGTTGAGTAGGCTAGAATTCTATTCCTTGGAGTGCAGGAGAATGAGGGGCGATCTTATAAAGGTGTATAAAATCATGAGAGGAATAGATCGGGTAGATGTCCAGAGTAGGTGAATCGAGGACCAGAAGACATAGATAGTGAAGGGGAAAAGCTTTAATAGGAATCTGAGGGGTAACTCTTTCACACAAAGGGTGGTGGGTGTATGGAACAAGCTTCCAGAGGAGGTAGTTGAGGCAGGGACTATTCCAACCTTTCAGAAACAGTTAGACACGTACATGGATGTCTGAAGGTGTTTGAAGAAGGGTCTCAACCTGAAACATCAGCCATTCACTCTCTCCGGAGATGCTGTGTGTCCTGCTGAGTTACACCAGTATTGTGTGCCTTTCTACATGGCTAGGATAGGTTTGGAGGGATGTGGGCCAAACGCGGGCAGGTGGGACTAGTGTAGTTGGAACATGTTGGCCGGTGTGGGCAAGTTGGGCCGAAGGGCCTGTTTCCAGGCTGTATCACTCTGACGAGTATATAAAATTCTGCTGCATCTAATCTGACACTATGTGCTTGATCAATGGGAGGTAATTATAAAGGTTCCCTGAAACACTGGAAAGTGGGGGGGGCGTGGAACATTTCCCGTTACTATTCTGTGGTTGCCACGGGGAGAGTTCTGTCGGGTGTTTTCCTAACAGAAGCAGTATGGCGGGGGGCTGCTGCCACTTGTGGACTGTCCTGTAAACTTTTGTAACTTTGTCAGTGCCAAAACTTGGTGACACTTGTGTAGACAATAGACAATAGACAATAGGTGCAGGAGTAGGCCATTCGGCCCTTCGAGCCAGCCATTCAATGTGATCATGGCTGATCATCCCCAATCAGTACCCCGTTCCTGCCTTCTCCCCATATCCCCTGACTCCGCTATTTTTAAGAGCCCTATCTAGCTCTCTCTTGAAAGCATCCAGAGAACCTGCCTCTATCGCCCTCTGAGGCAGTGAATTCCACACACCACTCTCTGTGAGAAAAAGTTTTTCCTCGTCTCCGTTCTAAATGGCTTACTCCTTATTCTTAAACTATGGCCCCTGGTTCTGGACTCCCCCAAAATCAGGAACATGTTTCCTGCCTCTAGCGTGTCCAAACCCTTAACAATGTTATATGTTTCAATGAGATATCCTCTCATCCTTCTAAACTCCAGAGTGTACAAGCCCAGCTGCTCCATTCTCTCAGCATATGACAGTCCCGCCTTCCTGGGAATTAACTTTGTAAACCTACGCTGCACTCCCTCAATAGCAAGAATGTCCTTCCTCAAATTAGGGGACCAAAACTGCACACAATATTCCAGGTGTGGTCTCACTAGGGCTCTGTTCAACTGCAGAAGGACCTCTTTGTTCCCATATTCGATTCCTCTTGTTATGAAGGCCAACATGCCATTCGCTTTCTTCACTGTACTGCCAATGTGATGTCTGCTACAGGATTTTACTGGGTTGTACGCAAAACAAAGCATATCACTGTACCTAGGTACATGTGAATCATTGAATCAGCATGAATTAACGCAGTGACTAACCCATACATTGGCATGGTCTAATGTCAAGTCTACTGCAAAGCGCAGAATCATTGTTTACGGCAGGGAATTCCCCCTGTGTGGAAACGCATCAACTTTTCGATTTTTTATTAATGCTGTTAGGTTAACATTCTTTTGTAATTAGATATTAAAATTAGTGAGAGTGACTGGACTTGTGGATCTGTTTAAGTATCATTGAATCATTGATAGCAGCAATCTCTAAAGGCATCTTAGGTCAGGAACCACACGATTCGGGTTTAAATACAGCGGTCGGCCTGTTTCCGCGCTGTACCTCTAAACTAAACTAAACTAATACGTAACATTACAGAGAACCAGCCGGTTCTCTGGATACTTTCAAGAGAGAGCTAGGTAGGGCTCTTAAAAATAGTGGAGTCAGGTGATATGGGGAGAAGGCAGGAACGGGGTATTGATTGGGGATGATCAGCCATGATCACATTGAATGGCGCTGCTGGCTCGAAGGGCCCAATGGCCTACTCCTGCACCTATTGTCTATTGTCTATTGAAAACCTCCTAATCAATTTTTTCAGAGGTAACTTTACCAATTTTGGGGTTTTGGTTTGAACATAACATGGTGGAATTCCCCAGACTACATATTAGGGGTGGACACATCAAGAGTGAACCCCAATCTCTAGTTTTAGTTTAGAGATGCAGCGTGGAAACAGGCCCTTCGCCCCACTGAGTCCTCACCGACCAGCGATCCCTGCACATCAGCGCTACCCCACACACACCAGGGACAATTTACACTTATATCAAGCCAATTAACCTACAAACCTGTACGTCTTTGGAATGTGGGAGGAAACCGAAGATCTCGGAGAAAACCCACGCGGTCTCGGGGAGAATGTACAAACTCCGTACAGACAGCACCCGTAGTCGGGATCGAACACCCGTAGTTGGGATCGAGCCTGGGTCTCTGGCGCTGTAAGGCAGCAACTCTACCGCTGCGCTACCGTGTCGCCTTTATCTGTGTATTTTTCTCTTCTGCTTAAAAAGTTAGTCGTTCTTTGCCCCTGCACCACACCGTTGTAAGTTTATGAAGCATTATCCTCGGGATCCTCTGCTCATTGTCCATGATGTTTGTGCTCTCTCAGCCCTTCCCTGCAGACCACCCACATGCACCTCCAGCTGGTTGGTTTTAGAGCGGAGGATGAACAGTAAGAGAACAGTGAGAGTAAGAACCAGATGCAAAAATGTTGCATGATGAACCAAGTGCTCAAATAAGCAAATCCGACTCTGCTCATTTGGGTTCTAAGGCCTCCAAATATTTAACACTATCAAAATAGAGTATCGTTTCAGCTGAAGGAATTTTAAATACGAGTTTTACCGATACAATTGTTCGGATTCCTGGTCCAAAAATGCCCATGGGTTGGCCCCAAGCTGAACAATAAACAATGCAGTCTTGTTTAAAAACCCATTAATTCAGGAATTCCTTCGTCTGCAGCTCAACATTCAGATTTTGCTCTTTTTGCTATTTCTTTTTTGTCTTCAGGATGAAAAGCAGCTGGGTGAAGAAAGGGCAACGGAGCTCTGCCGATTAACTGGCCTCTTCATACTTCGGCGCACACAAGACATCATTAACAATTACCTCCTCCAAAGACTGAATGGATTATCTTCTGTCGACCAGCCGCACTGCAGCTTGAACTCTATCACAAACTACTGTCGTCTCGTGCAGTGAAATCTTTCCTGCAGGGAAAGCTGGACAGCGGTCTCCACTTAATATGCATAGGGTTACTGAAAAAGCTCTGCATCACCCTACGCTTCTCTTTAATACAATAAAGGTATTTGTTTGAACTGCATATGGACATTAATACCCTTAGAGCCGGTATGGCATGTTGCTTGTAAGAATATTATGTTGTAATTCATCAAGCTGCGACTAGAAGAATTATTAGGCCAAGAATAGTTTTAGTTTAGATAGACACAAAAATGCTGGGGTAACTCAGCCGGACAGGCAGCACCTCTGGAGAGAAGGAACGGGTGACGTTTCGGGTTGAGACCCTTCTTCAGACCTTCTTTGTCACCCATTCCTTCTCTCCAGAGATGCTGCCTGTCCCGCTGAGTTACTCCAGCATTTTGTGTCAATCTTCAGTATAAACCAGCATCTGCAGTTCCTTCCTACACATAGGTTTAGTTTAGTTTAGAGATGCAGCACGGAAACAGGCCCTTCGGCCCACCGAGTCCACGCCGACCAGCGATCACCCGTACACCAGCACTATCCTACACACACTGGGACTTTTTTTGTTACAATTACCAATTAACCTACACACTCTTTGGAGTGTGGGAGAAAACTGGAGCACCCGTGTGGTCACGGGGAGAACGTACAAACTCCGTACAGATAGCACCCGTAGTCAGGATCGAATCCGGGTCTCTCGCTCTGTGAGGCAGCAACTCTCCCGCTGCCGCCCCTTGGAGCTCTAAGCAGAAGTTAAAAGTGATTTAGCGCATTTTTGTTCTTTGCGCATCAAAAGTCATACTTCAAATGTTCAAATTATTATTGTGTTTGTGCTTGATCAATACAATGAGATGCTAGCTCTTCAGATTCCTTCAGACGTCTAAGCACAATTTCATAACCACGCAATGCCGTAAAATGTAAAAGTTATTTAATATTTCATAATGTAAATAATACGTCTCCTTAAAACAGCAAGAAATATCCAATTTCAGCAAGATCCAGTCTGAAGAAAGGTCTCGACCCGAAACATCACCAATTCCTTCCCTCCAAAGATGCTGCCTGTCCCGCTGAGTTACTCCAGCTTTTTGTGTCTACAGCAAGAAAATATACTCTGATTTAAACATACTGTTTATATTTCATTTACTCATCAGGAGGCAATTTGATAACTTTCCTTGATAACATTCCTTGTACATGTTCTCATAGAAACCTGGTAATTTAAGTAGCAACATTTGCTTGTGCACCACTCATACCCACAGAAGTTATTTTAAAGTATATCCTTGTGAAAGAGATTGAATATTTAATACATTGAGATCCTCAGAATTTTTTTCCCCATGTTACTTTTGAAGATCTCTTGGAACTTTGATAGTGTTTTTAAAGCAGTTTTTTTCATCATCTCTGTGATATCTATCCCACTAACCAAAGTTGCTCAGGGGCACCAGGGTACCCCATGGACTAAACACTACTCCACATTAGGGACCTCAGAATTGTGAGGTGCTTTAAGCTTTGTGGGAGTCTTTGGGAGATAAACCAGGTCTATAAATCCTTTCCAAATTTATCAAAAAGATCCTTTAGTTTTATGTGTAGGAAGGAATTGCTACTTTCTGCAAGTATAAAGTACTTTATAGAGGCATGCTGGTCATACACCAAGGATAGCCACTAAATGCTGGAGTAACTCAGTGGGACAGAAGGAAAGGAGGAATGGGTGGCAATTCGGGTCGAGACGCTTCTTCGAAACGTCACCCATTCCTTCGCTCCAGAGATGCTGCCTCTCCTGCTGAGTTACTCCAGCTTAAGTTACTTCTTGATTAGTACAGGTGTCAGAGGTTATGGGGAGAAGAAGGCAGGAGAATGGGGTTAGGAGGGAGAGATGGATCAGCCATGATTGAATGGCATAGACTTGATGGGCCGAATGGCCCAATGCTGCTCCAATCATTTATGATCTTATTTTGTGGCTATCCGTTAGTTTTATGACTACAGGTGCTTGTCTGTGTGGAGTTTGTACGTTCTCCCCGTGACCTGCGTAGGTTTTCTCTGCTTTCCTCCCACACTCCAAAGGCGTACAGGTTGTAGGTTAATCGAAGGTAGACAAAAATGCTGGAGAAACTCAGCAGGTGCGGCAGCATCTATGGAGCGAAGAAAATAGGCAACGTTTCGGGCCGAAACCCTTCTTCAGACTGCTGGTTAATTGGCTTGGTGTAATTGTAAACTGTCCCTAGTGTGTGTAGGATAGTGTTAGTGAACGGGATGATCGCTGGTCGGCGCGGACTCAGTCGGCCGAAGAGCCTGTATCTCTAAACTAAACTAAACAGTGAGACCTGCTATTTAAGGGCCAATATTTCTGAAAGGAAAATTCTTCAATGCATGATAAATGAATGAAACGTGGCGACTCTTCTGTACTGCCTCGGTGAGGTCTGCTGTCTGATTTTACCGGGTTGTATGCAAAACACAGCATTTTACTGGATCTAGGTACATGTGACAATAAAGTAGCATTGAATCGTTGAGAACTATTCAGGTTTGTGGCACATCAGTTAAAATGAGATAAATGACTTGTGTTTCTTTACTCTCTTAGCAACATGAGAAAGACTCCGTAAAACCTGATATTGACCAACAGTTGGAAATCAGCCCGTACAGAGATCTGACCGGCATCTTTCCGATGAGCTACCAACCAGACGCATTAATTGCAAATAATTCAGGGAAACTAAATGTTCTGAAAGACCTTTTAGCCGGTATTCGTGCTCTGAGTTCAGCGGAGAGGTAGGGGAAAAGCTGGATTTAAATTAATAATGGTTTACAAAATATTTGGGCATATACATAATTTTTTTTCAATTGTCTATGAATGCATCTGCCGCACATTGATTCTCAAAGATAAGGTCACATGTTTATTGACCCCTCCTGTTCGGACGGCGCAGTGCCGCAGCGGGTGGAGCTGCTGCTTCACGGCGCCAGGGACCCAAGTTCAATCCTGACCTCAGGTGCTGTCTGCATGGAATTTACACGTTCTCCCTGTGATCCCATGGATACCAAAGACGTGTGAGGTTGTAGGTTGGATGCTGTAAATTTCAGCTGGTGTATAGGGAGTGGACGAGAAAGGGTGTTTACATAGAACTAGCGAGAACGGATGATCGATGATTGGTGGTTGGCAACGACTTGATGGGCCGACGGGCCTGTTTCAGCGTTGACTCAAAGTAAGTGCATTTGCTCACTTTCTGTTGCAGAATTAATGTGGCATCTATCTCCTACATGAGACATCAGCTTGGTCACCGATTGTGTGGTTAAGTAATTCAATATCCAACAAGACTGAGCTGGCCATTACCATGCTCACCAATAGACAATAGGTGCAGGAGTAGGCCATTTGGCCCTTCGAGCCAGCACCGCCATTCCCTGTGATCATGGCTGATCATCCACAATCAGCACCCCGTTCCTGCCTTCTCCCCATATACCTTGATTCCGCTATCTTTAAGAGTATCTAACTCTCTCTTGAAAGCATCCAGAGAACTGGCCTCCACCGCCCTCTGAGGCAGGTCAATGTTTAAGAGAGAACTGCAAATTCCTGTTAAATCGAAGGTAGCCAAAAAATGCTGGAGTAACTCAGCGGGCGAGGCAGCATCTATGGAGAGAAGGAATTGGTGATGTTTCGGGTCGAGACCCTTCTTCAGACCATTCTCGACCCGAAACGTCGCCAATTCCTTCTCTCCATAGATGCTGCCTCACCCGCTGAGTTACTCCAGCATTTTTTGTCTGCCTGGCTCACCAATGTTCCTTTGTGTTTCGCTGGGAGTACTCGGCTCCAGCCTCTTTACTGTCTTTATCCAAACATGGACACAGAGCTAAATTCCAGAGCTATGTTGAGAATGACTCAACATGCAATTGGCATCAAGGCAACATGTGATTGCCGGTAGCCCAAAGGAACACTGGTAAACTGAGGTTGATGAGCGTCAAAATGAAGACCATCCATGAAGACTGTCTTACTCACGACTCCCATTCCTCGTGTTTCTTTGATGCCTCACTCAGTTCAACGGTGGAGGTAGAGTTGCTGACTTACAGCGCCAGAGACCCGGGCTCGATCCTGACTACGGGTGCTTGCCTGTACGGAGTTTGTAAGTACTCCCCGTTACCTGCGTGGGTTTTCTCTGAGATCTTCGGTTTCCTCCCACACTCCAAAGACATACAGGTTTGTTGGTTAATTGGCTTGGTAAAATTGTAAATTGTCCCTGGTGTGTGTAGGATAGTGCTAGTGTGCGGGGATCGCTGGTCGGTGCGGACTCGGTGGGCCGAAGGGCCTGTTTCCGCGCTGTATCTCTGAACTAAACTAAACTACTATAATCAGTCAATCTATGATCTGAAATGTTTGTCCGTTCCCTCGAGAGATGCTACTGACCCACTGAGTTACCCCAGAACCTTTGTGTCTTACTCAAGATTCCAGCATTTGCTGTTCCTTGAGTCTCCTTCAGTTAAATGCTACAGCTGCTCTCAACTCATCTTGAAAAGTAGTTCCTGATGTTACTTTAATTCTGCGCTCACTGACAAACCTATTTGAATTGTGCAATTTTTGGCAGTTTTGGTAATGGCAGCACATTTGGAAAGCAGTGACAGGATCGGTCAAAGTCAGCATGGATTTATGAAGGGGAAATCATGCTTGACTAATCTTCAGGAATTTTTTGAGGATGTAACAAGTAGAACGGATAAGGGAGAGCCAGTGGATGTGGTGTATCTGCACTTTCAAAACAAGGTCCCACACGAGAGATTAGTGTGCAAAATTAGACCACATGGTATTGGGGGTAGGGTATTGACATGGATAGAGAACTGGTTGGCAGACAGGAAGCAAAAAGTAGGAATTAACGGGTCCTTTTCAGAATGGCAGGCAGTGACTAGTGGGGTGCCGCAAGGCTTGGTGCTGGGACCCCAGTTATTTACAATATATATTAATGATTTAAACGAGGGAATTAAATGTGACATCTCCAAGTTTGCGGATGACACAAAGCTGGGTGGCAGTGTGAGCTGCGATGAGGATGCTATGAGGCTGCAGGGTGACTTGGACAGGTTGGGTGAGTGGGCAGATGCATGGCAGATGCAGTATAATGTGGATAAATGTGAGGTTATCCACTTTGGTGGCAAGAACAGGAAGGCAGATTATTATCTGAATGGTGTCAGATTAGGAAAAAGGGAGATGCTACGAGACCTGGGTGTGCTTGTACATCAGTCACTGAAAGTAAGCATGCAGGTACAGCAGGCAGTGAAGAAAGCTAATGGCATGTTGGCCTTCATTGCGAGAGGATTTGAGTTCAGGAGCAAGGAGGTCCTACTGCAGTTGTACACGGCCCTGGAGTATTGTGTGCAGTTTTGGTCACCTAATTTGAGGAAGGACATTATTGCTATTAAGGGAGTGCAGCGTAAGTTCACCAGGTTAATTCCCGGGATGGCGGGATAGACAAATAATGAAAGTATGGGTCGACTGGGCTTGTATTCACTGGTATTTAGAAGGATGAGAGGGAATTCTTATAGAAATATATATATAATTCTTAAAGGATTGGACTAGCTAGATGCAGGAAAAATGTTCCCGATGTTGGGTGAGTGCAGAACCAGGGGTCACAGTTTAAGAATAAGAGATAGGCCATTTAGGACTGAGATGAGGAAAGATATTTTCACCCAGAGAGTTGTGAATCTGTGGAATTCTCTGCCACAGAAGTCGGTGGAGGCCAATTCACTGGATGTTTTCGAGAGAGAGTTAGATTCAGCTCTTAGAGCTAGCGGAATCAAGGGATATTGGAAACAAGCAGGAACGGGGTACTGATTTTGGACGATCAGTCATGATCATATTGAATGGAGGTGCTGGCTCGAAGGGCCGAATAGCCTACTCTTGCACTTATTTTCTACATTTGTATGGTTACACCCGAATTGTCCCTAGACTCTGAAGTGGGTTTTTTCTGAGTTATTTCTTGATCCTTGCCTCCTTGACTACACTTTTGGACATTGTTCGGATAGTGACTTTTATAGCTCAGAATCAAAAATGGTCTAAGTGCTATCCTACTTGTTAATAACATGCTGTGTTCTGTTACACTAATTGTTCTATGTAAATACAGGTTGATTTGCAGGAAATTAGTTTAAATGCACAGAAGGAAATATTTTTATACGGCTTTATAAGACACTGGTCAGACTGCATGTGGAGTATTGTGAGCAGCTTTGGGCCCCATAACTGAGGAAGGATGTGCTGGCGTTGGAGAGGGTCCATAAGAGGTTTACGAGAATGATCCCAGGAATGATTGGGTTAACGTATGATGAGCATTTGATGGCACAAGGCCTGTACTTACTGGAGTTTAGAAGGATGAGGGGGGACCTCTTTGAAACTTACCGAATAGTGGAAGACCTGGATAGGGTGAATGTGGAGAGGATGTTTATATTAGATGGTCTAAGACCAGAGGCCATAGCCTCGGAATAAAAGGACGTACCTTGAGAAAGAAGATGAGGAGGAATTTATTTAGGCAGAGGCGGTGAATCTGTGGAATTCATTGCCACAGACGGCTGTGGAGGCCAAGTCAATGGATATTTTTAAGGTGGAGATTGAGTTACTTGATTAGTACGAGTGTCAGGAGTTATGGGGCGAAGGCATGAAAATGGCATTGAGCGGGAAAGTTAGATCAGCCATGATTGAATGGAGAAGTAGACTTGATGGGCCAAATGGCCTAATTCTGCTCCTAGAACCTATGAAATTGATGGAGCACAGAGTTGGTGCATCTTTGAAATTAAAATATTTGTATTGTTAAATTGAAGCTCTAAGTGAAACTGGCCACATGAGGGAGCTGTAGGCGTGCAAATACACATTCACCTTTAACTCCCTCCAGCCTTTTTTTTACCTTCTCAAATGATCTTTCAAAGAAAGTTAATGGAAATATAATAAACAAAAAAAATCCAATATTGAACTGCTCATTGTTTCTAGTTTAACATAGAACAGTATGGCGCAGGAGCAGGCCCTTTGGCCCACAATGTCCGTGCCAAACATAATAATAATAATAATGGATTTTATTTAACTTAACTTTATTTACATTCACACTTTATAATTTTGTGTCTGAATTTAACAACAAGTATGCAGACAAATTAACCAGCAGGGTCTGCAAGATTAGTCAGCTAATTTTAATAGATGTGGAATCCCGGATTGCCTGCTGGCTCCCACCTTTCACTGTGGTTACCAACTTGTTTGCCCGTACAAAATGGTTACCCTCATGACTTTATGGTTTATGGTCAGAATGCTGTTTTTTCTCAGAAAGTTGCACTTACATGTACCAAAGAGAGTTATACAGCGTGACCTTCGGCCCAACTTGCCCACACTAACCAATGTGCCCCATCTACATTAGTCCCACCTGCCTGTGTTTGGTCCATATCCCTCTAAACCTGTCCTATCCATGTACCTGCCTAAATGTTTGTTAAATGTTGCGATTGTTCGGCACGGACTTGAAGGGCCGAGATGGCCTGTTTCCGTGCTGTAATGGTTATATGGTTATATGGTTATATTGTACCAGCCTCAACTACCTCCTCCCGGCAGCTTGTTCCATACACCCATCATCGCCCTTTGTGTGAAAAAGTTACCCCTTGGATTCCTATTAAATCTTTCCCTCCTCACCTTAAGCCTACGTCCGCTGGTTCTTGCTTCGCCAACTGTGGGCAAGAGACCCTGTGCATTTACGCAATCCATTCCTCTTACGATTTTGCCTCTATACGATCACCCCTCATCCTCCTGCGCTCCAAGGAATAAAGTTCATAGCCTGCTCAACTTCTCCCTATAGCTCAGTCCTTCGGGACCTGGCAACATCCTGGTAAATTGTCTCTGAACCCTTTCCAGCTGAACAACATCTGTCCTATAACAGGGTGACCAAAACTGAACGCAAAAAATTGTGGCCTCACCAGCGTCTTGCATAAGCTCGAGAAAACAGCACGATGTATTGTAAGAACTACAATCACATTCTTATGGGGGCTTGTTTTAATTTTAATTTTCTCTGTTGCAGAGTTGTGTTGGTTTCAAATTACACTCAGACGTTGGACATCTTGCAAGAAATGTGCAACTTATTTGGATACAGCTATACTCGACTGGATGGGCATACTCCTGTCAGCCGCCGACAGCAGATTGTGGAATTCTTCAACAGCAAGCACAACGAAAAATTTATCTTCTTGCTCAGCTCAAAGGCAGGTGGAGTTGGACTAAACCTGATTGGCGCATCTCGTTTAATTCTGTATGATATCGACTGGAATCCAGCAAATGATGTTCAGGTAACGTTTTGAACCTGATTTTTGTTAATGTTTGAAATGTGTCGGCAGTTCTGAGCCTGTGCTTTTATTCTGTGCAGGGTACAAGGAGCTGGGTGAAACGGCCAAGCTGTCGTACAAAGCTCCACGTAACCTGAGCCAAATTGTTAATTCGTCGCTTCTCGTGCCTGTAATAAGTGTGACAGATCTGAGAAATGCTTTAGATCAATGCCATTGAAAGATGTGTAGGAAGGAACTGCAGATGCTGGTTTACACCGAAGATAGACACAAAATATTCGGGCGGCCACGGTGGCGCAGTGGAGAGTTGCTGCCTTACAGCGCTTGCAGCGCCGGAGACCCGGGTTCAATCCTGACTAGGGGTGCTGTCTGTACCGAGTTTGTATGTTCTCCCCGCACCTGCGTGGGTTTTCTCCGAGATCTTCGCTTTCCTCCCACACTCCAAAGACGTACAGGTTTGTAGGTTAATTGGCTTGGTGTCTGGTGTGTAAATTGTCCCTACTGTGTGTAGGATAGTGTTAATGAGCGGGGACCGCTGGTCGGTACAGACTCGGTGGGCCAGAAGCAACTGGTTCCGCGCTGTATCTCTAAACTAAAGTAAACTAAATGCTGGAGTAACTCAGTGGGTCAGGCAGCATTTCTGGAAGAAGGGAACAGGTGACATTTCGGGTCGAACCCCTTCAGGTCGAGACCCTAAACTCTCAGTCTGAAGAAGGGTCTCGACCCAAAACGTCACCTATTCCATTTCTCCACAGATGCTGCCTGACCCGCTGAGTTACTCCAGCATTTTGTGTCTGTTTAGGTGGAGAAGAAATATGGCCAAGAATATGGTTGTAGTAATTCCACTTCTTATATGAGTCTGAAGTTTTTATGACTCATAACTTACGAACAGTGTATCATAGTCATAGAGCTATAAAGCATGGAAACTGGCCCTTCGGCACATCATATCCATGCTGACCAAGTGGAACTAGTCCCACTGGCCTGCACCTAGCCCATATCTCTCCCAGCCTTTCCTATCCATGTACCTATCTAACTTTCTTTTAAAAGTGGGGGGCGGCACGGTGGAGCAGCGGTAAATTTGCTGCTTTACAGCTCCAGAGACCCAGGTTCGTCTGTACGGAGTTTGTGCACGTGACCAGGTGGGTTTTCTCCGGGTGCTCTGGTTTCCTCCGCACACTCCAAAGACATACATGTTTGTAGGTTTAAATGACTTCGGTAAAGATAGTAAATTGGCCCCAGTGTGTTGGATAGTTTCTGTTATACGGGGATCGCTAGTCGGCGCCGACTCAGTGGGCTGAAGGAATCTGTTTCTGCGCTGTATCTGTAAACTAAATTGTAGCCACCTCTACCATGGACAGCAGCAGCTAATTGCATTTACTCACCACCCTCTGGAAAGGCGGCTGCTCAAGTCTCTTTTTAAATCCTTCCCCTCTCACCTTAATGTGTAAGAAGGAACTGCAGATGCTGGTTTAAACCGAAGATAGACACAAAAAGCTGAAGTAACTCAGCGGGACCTGGAGAGATAAGCAGCATCTCTGGAGAGAAGGAATGGGTGACATTTGAAGGGTCTCGACCCGAAACGTCACCCAATTCCTTCTCTCCAGAGATGCTGCTTGTCCCGCTGTTACTCCAGCTTTTTGTGTCTACCCTCTCACCTTAAAGCCCTGTCCCACGGTACGAGTTCATTCCAAGAGCTCTCCCGAGTTTAAAAAAAATCAAACTCGTGGTAAGCACGGAGAATGAACGTAGCGGGTACGTCGGAGCTCGGGGACGTCTCTTAGCGGCTCGTTACGCTAACGACAGGTACTCGGGAAGACTCGCTAACGGCAGGTAAGCTCGGGAAGACTCGTGAAGATTTTTCAACATGTTGAAAACTGTCCACGAGAGCCCCGAGTACCGACGAGTGGCCATTACCGTAAATCTCCGAGTTCGAATCGGGGCAAACTCGGGAGAGCTCTTGGAATGAACTCGTACTGTGGGACAGGGCTATTTATCCTATTCCCCCTAGTTTTAGACTCTCTTGCCCTGGGTAAAAGACTGGCTATTTATCCGATCCATGCCTCCTCATATGTTGTTGTTCGTCCTTCGTGGTCGAAGAAGACCATGACTTCAGTGTTTATGTTTGTGGGTCCGGAGGTGACTGGCGAGACCGATCCTGGCCCGGAAGGCTTGGCCCGCACGTGGGACACGGTTGGGTGGGTGTCGCAGTAGAAGTCGAAGCGGTGCGTTCCCTCTGAGCTTCTGCGATGCGCTTCTTCTCAGCTGCACGTGCTCCTGTGGTGATCTTGCTTTGCCCAGTTGGGCAGTCCAAAGCCAGCGACTCCTACCCAAGTATTGAGATTGGTGTTAAGGTCTTTGAGGGACACTTTGAGGCAGTCTTTGAAGCGTTTCTTCTACACCCCCCCAACTGAGCGCTTGCCCTGACATTGTTCTCCGTACAACAGCTGTTTTGACAGCTGATGGTCTGGCATTCGGATGGCGTGGCCGGCACATCTGGCTTGGGCTTTCTGAAGGAGGGTGTAGACACTGGGGACTTCGTTGTCGGGTCCTGAAGTCATAACTTGCGCTTGACTTGGATTAAAGTGAGGGAGAGGCGCGCAGATCATCAGCCTCACGCTCTCGTCCCGGCCTATCTGGATCCAGTGGCAAGACTTAGTCAAGACGGCTGGCGATAGCCTCATAGACACCTCTCCATAAGATCACCCATCAGCCTCCTACGCTCCAAGTTAGAAAGACCCAGCCTATCATTATAATTCAAACCCTCAATTATCTCAGGATAAAAATAGGCTTCATTCTATGTTTCTTCTTATTCCACCTCAGTGATCGTGAAGGTAGTCCAGAAACATCAAGTGTGTGCTGCGCGTTGGTTAAAGCCTTTAATATTTAAGCCTACAATATTCTGTGGTGCTGTAGCAAGCAAGAATTTCATTGTCCTATCTGGGGCACATGACAATAAACTCTCTTGACTTGGCTTGACTCTTGAGTTCAGAAACCGTGTTGTGATTTAAACAAAGATCTTAATATAAAATAACTGCCAAATCGTGTTGTGAATCTTAACGTATTTTTTGAATAGTTGATTTGGACTGTTATTCGTGGCATATATTCAACAAATATAGAATATAAAAATGCAATTAATGGATTTGAGTTCATTTGTTTATATTTGAAACCCGAATACCTATAATTATTAATATTTTTATGGTGAAAAGAAATAAATAGTTTGACCTTGATTGCTACATCAGTGTGGTTCCTTGTGGGTATTAATGGAGTTAAGGGATATATTACTTAGACAATAGACAATAGGTGCAGGAGTAGGCCATTCGGCCCTTTGAGCCAGCACCGCCCTTCACTGTGATTATGGCTGATCATCACAATCAGTACCCCGTTCCTGCCTTCTCCCCATATCCCTTGACTCCGCTATCTTTAAGAGCTATATCTAACTCTCTCTTGAAAGCTTCCAGAGAATCGGCTTCCACTGCCTTCTGAGGCAGAGAATTCCACAGATTTACAACTCTCTGTGTGAAAAAGTGTTTCCTCATCTCCGTTCTAAATGGCCAACCCCTTATTCTTAAACTGTGGCCCCTGGTTCTGGACTCCCCCAACATCGGGAACATGTTTTCCTGCCTCTAGCGTGACAAATCCCTTAATAATAAAAAAGATACCCTCTCATCCTTCTAAATTCCAGTGTATACAAGCCCAGTCCCGCCATCCCGGGAATTAACCTCGTGAACCTACACTGCACTCCCTCAATAGCAAGAATGTCCTTCCTCAAATTTGGAGACCAAAACTGCACACAATACTCCAGGTGTGGTCTCACTAGGGCCCTGCACAACTGCAGTAGCACAAAGAAGTAGTTTTGCTCCTATACTCCTCTTGTTATGAAGGCCATTGAGGAACCAAGAAGCTGATAGTATTGAAAGGTGGAACAGGCAAAAGGGATCAAGTGGCTTACTCTTGTTAGTTAGTTTAGTTTATTGACGTGTGTACCGACGTACAGTGAAAAGCTTTACTGCTTCTATTTGCTATGTTTCATGGCAAGAGCATAGAAATAAGTGTAGGACAGGGTGACACAGCGGTAGAGCTGCTGCCTTACAGCGCCAGAGACACCCAGTTCGATCCTGACTACGGGTGCTGTCTGTACGGAGTGTGTACGGGAGCTCCAGTTTCCTCCCACACTCCAAAGACTCAAAGGCCTGTCTCACGAGTCTGCGGTCATTGGCGGCGAAACGGGAAGAATCTGCCGCCATAGACCGCGCACTCGTGAGAAGTACAATTCCGGGGCCGTGCGGCGGTGTTCCCAACACCACACCGGTGCTAAAATAAAACCGACAATGTTGAAAACTATATACTCACCGCACAACCTCCACCAGTGATGCACGAATGCGGCACGGCCGCCCGCACGGGCCGCCGCCAGTGTGGCTCGAGCGCCGTGCGTCAAAACCTCCACTGCCACAGCCTCCGCCAGTGAGGCACGTGCCTCCACCAGTGAGGCACGTGCGCGGCACGGCCGCCGCCACAGCCGCCGCTCGTGAGTCACGTGCGGCGGGCCGACGTCATCGCAGTCGGACCGCCCTTTTTTTTACTTACCGCAAGCACGTGGGACCCGCCGTGTTTGAATTACTCGGCCCCCGCGCAGCATCCGTGCGGCGCTCCAGTGGATAGGCTCGGCGCTCTCGCCGTTGCCGTGCGGTCCCCGCTACCGGCAACGCCGCGCTTCACCGCCGATGACCGCAAACAGGTAAGACAGAGCCTTCACAGGGTTGAGAGCTAATTGGCTTGGTAAAATTGTAATTGATCCTAGTGTGCGTAGTATAGTGTTAGTGTGCGGGGATCGCTGGTCGACGCGGCTCAGTGGACCGACGGGCCTGTTTCCGCGCTGCATCTCCAAAGTAAACGAATCTAAACTAATATGCCAATTGGTCCTTCTAGGTGCTATAACAACTTAATTGTTTCAGAGAGGAGAGTAAATAGGAGACACTTTACAACATCATGTGTATTATGTTGTGCTGTAAAAGCTTGCGTGATCCATTCACGCTAAAATGGAAAAAAGAAAACACTCTCGTTATATATATTTTTATACTGTTTGTGTATCTACCTATCCCTACTGTTCCTCAATCATTTCCCATTGTAGATACCAATCCCAATTGGGGCAGGCGTAAGAATTCCTCTTACTTTTTGGTTATTGCATTTTAAAGGCAGCAGCTTTTATAACCTCAAGAGCTATCCAAAAGATAAATGCTGTGTGTGTGTGGGGGGGGGGGGGGGAGAATCATTGAATAATAGTGTATAAATGAGGTAATTCGGCCCATCAAATCAATGCTATTATTTTTTAGATTGACCCCTTGACTTGTTTTTTCTCCGTGACACTAAGGATTTTTTTTTTAAGCGAGGAAACAGGCTCGCCCCGAGTCCGCGCCGATCAGCGATCCCCGTACACTAACACTATCCTACACACCAGGCACAATTAACAATTTTACAAAAGCCAATTAACCAACAAACCTGTACGTCTTTGGAGTGTGGGAGGAAACCCATGGAGGACACCCACGCACGGGGAGAACGTACAAACTCCGTACAGACAGCACCCGTAGTCAGGATGGAACCCGGATCTTTGGCGCTGTGAGGCAGCAATTCTACCGCTGCACCACCGTGCCGCCCTTGGGCTATTGAGTGGCTCTTACTGTTGTTGAGGCGATGTTCAACTCTGGATGATTAACGGCAAGTGTTAAGCAGAACATTAACCTGCAAGGCATCAACTCTACCACTGTGCTGCCCTCAATGCTAACTATAACTTATGTAAAAACAAATTATTTTGCATGTCAACTCTGGTTCTTTGAACAGTCACTTCAAATCTGTATCCCCACAATTATTTATCCTTCAGCTATTGGAAATAGCTTCTCATGATTTACTCTGAATTTTTCACAATTATAAACACTCCATCAAATCTCTCCTTGCACCTTTGATCTCCTGTTTCTCTAGTTTACATGTGAAACTACATTCACTAATTCCAGTAAATCTCTTCAAAAGCCTCTTTAGTGTTTTCCTGCCTTGCTTAAAAATGCAGCGCAGCGCAGCACAGTACTGTAGTTGTGTTTGTACAACGTCTCCAGAGTTGTACAACCCTGGCTTTCATTGCAATACATTCGTTGGTATCAAGCCTAGGTTCCCATGTGTAGGAAGGAACTGCAGATGCTGGTTTAAAACGAAAATAATGCTGGAGTAACTCAGTGGGACAGGCAGCACCAAAGATACTAGAGGAGCAAGATAGACCACTCCTCCGAAATCCAATGGAGTGACGTGTAGTACGTAACGGAACGTCACGGCCGCCATTTTTTAATGCAAAACGCGACATCTTTGGTAGCGGGGACGGACTCCACAGTTATACAATCTGCGCTTACATCAGGTCGCAGGGAAGAGCAAAGATACTGGAGGCTCCTCTAGTATCTTTGGGGGAAGAGGACGTTTCCTCCACTCCTGAGTTGATCCAGGACTGATTCTCGTTCCCCCCGATACCAGATGAATGCAGCCGGCACCAGGCTCTCTGTCTGGCGGGAGAGCCTCAAGCGTCGGCGCTCCCGAGGCAGCGGGCAATGCTCCTCTCGTATCTTTGGTGTAATCCGTTCCAAGATTGATCCGCTCTATCATCTTTGGTGTAATCCGTGTTGTAGGGAACAGTGTTGTATATAGCATCTATCACCACATATTTAGTTAATATTATTGTAAATATTATTATTATTATTGTAAATTGCAGTCCGGTAAAATGGCGTCAACACTCACCCATGTCATACTACGCTTTTTTTCGCAGAGTGGCGCATCTTGCTCTGCTCTATAATCTTTGGGCAGCACCTCTGGAGAGAAGTCAAGTCAAGTCACATTTATTTATATAGCACATTTAAAAAACAACTCTCGTTGGCCAAAGTGCTTTACATTTGTTATAAGAATAGCACAAACAAAACAAACTACATACATATATACATGTAGCCCTCACTCAGAGGACGTCAGGAAAGGCTTGGGAGTATAGATAAGTCTTTAGTCTTGACTTAAAAGAGTCGATGGAGGGGGCAGTTCTGATGGGAAAGGGGATGCTGTTCCACAGTCTAGGGGCTGCAACCGCAAAGGAATGGGTGATGCTTCTTCGGACTGATCCCGTTGAGTTACTCCAGCATTTTGTGACTACCTAAGTTCCCGTGTGCTGTCTATTTAGTAAATCATTTACCACTGTCAAAGATTTGAGCGCAAGCATACCCATATCTCTCTTTTTTCCCCACAAACTGTAAAATTGTATGATAAGGCAGCAAGATGGCGCAGCAGTAGAGCTACTACCTTGCAGCGCCAGAGACCCGGGTTTGATCCTGACCACGGGTGCTGTCTGTACGGAGTTTGTATGTTCTCCCCATGACTTGCATGGGTTTCTCCGAGACCTTCGGTTTCCTCCCACGCTCCAAAGACGTACAGGTTTGTAGGTTAATTGGCTTGGTGTAAATGTAAAATTGTCCTTAGTGTGTGTAGG
>CM075977.1:7338217-7378749 GCA_038087875.1 Malacoraja senta
CTCTCCGGAGCTGTCCTGTCCCCACCCGAGTACCCCCCCCCCCCCCCCACGGGTGGCCAGAGAGGTCGGGAGCAAAGATCCTCCGCTATAGGATCTTTGGTCGGCAGTCAGACGGGCCAGCGCAGAGAAGCAGCGCTAAACCCAGCTAACTCTGCCTGTCCCGCCAGGTGAGATTACAACCCTTCCTGGACTTGCGGGAAATATGGCCAGCGTGGAGAAGCAGCGCTGGTGTCCAGGCAGGGCTGTAGTTAACCCGGTGAAGACAGGCAGTTGAGCTGCATTTAGCGCTGGATTGAGCCTCCGAAGCCTCGCGCGTGTGTGTGTGTGAGTGTGCGCATGCGCGCGTGGCCGCCAAGAAATTGTGTCCCATCCCCTCCATGTTTTGATAGCGAGTTCCGCTCTTGAGAGAAAGCAAGGGCTATCTGAAGTGATTAATTCTGGGTTAAGACTTGGTCGTAGAGTCGGAGGGAAGGAGGAATCACAGAGGGGGAGCAGTGAGAGGGGATGTTGCTGAACTCTCGTCTGGAGAGAGGAGGAGAACTTATTCAACGTTGACGTACCTTGAGGAAATAAATTCTGGGTGAAGCGGTTATGTTTGCTTGACTATCAGGAGAATGAATTGTTCCAACTAGAATTAATCATCCCTGTCGTATAACATCAGTTGGACTAGACAGCCACAAGATGGCATGTTTTTTTTTGCAACGTGAACAGATAAACGAGAACATTAAATTGGACATATTTCATTCCACGTGTCTAAACAGTTTCAAAATTTAGAAACCTTTTAACCAAAATACCATGAAAGAGACTTTGTAGTGTTCTCTGCTTTAATAAATATACAAGATTTGAATTATAAATGAAAAGGATTGGCTGTTTATGAAAATCCAGTCCGTTATTTTTAGCAGTTGATGTATGGTTGGAGTTTCGCGATGAACACCATTTTCCACCTCCACAAATCACTGGAAAATGTAGACACGTTTACAGTATATCCCTATCTGTCTGCCCTTTTGTCAGTAGATGCAACTCCATCACATCAGGACCTTTTTAGTTTTAGTTTAGTTTAGAGATACAGCGCGGAATCAGGCCCTTCGGCCCACCGAGTCCGCACCGACCAGCGATCCCCGCACACTTGCACTATCCTTCACACGAGGGACAGTTTACAATTTTACCGCAGCCAATTAACCGACAAACCTGCACGTCATTGGAATGTGGAAGGAATTCCGGAGCACCCGGAGAAAACCCACGCAGGTCACGGGGAGAATGTATGAACTCTCTACAGACGGCACCTGTGGTCGGTATCTAACCCGGGTCTCTGGTGCTGTAAGGCAGCAACTCTACCGCCCTAAAGTCATTAAGATGCAGATTTGAACTGGGCTGGCGTACCACCAGTAATCGATGAGTTCCTTTGTAAATTGTAATTTGATATCACGTCAAGAGCTACTCAGATTTTCCATGTTTCTCACTGACTTTGTTTTTATGACATTGGCTTTATGGAATTAGTGAACTTGCATTTAAAACTGATTCATTTTGTAGTGCTGTTTTGACTAAACTGATTAGAACGGTTTAAGTCTAATACTTTAATAATTTAATAATGATAACATTTTCTTCAAAATCATGTAATGGTTTTAAAATAAAGACAGTATTTTCACTGCTATGTTTAGCTATTCCTTTGATGATGTATTTTGTTGTTGTACCGGGTTTGTTCTATAAACCAAAATCAGCTTAGGCGGCTCAGTGCCGCAGTTGGTAGAAGTGCTTTAGGGCGGCACGATGGCGCAGCGGTAGAGTTGCTGCCTCACGGCGTCAGAGAACCGGGCTCCATTCCGACTATGGGCTGTCTGTACGAAGTTCGTACGTTCTCCCCGTGACCTGCGTGGGTTTTCTCCCGGTGCCCCGCTTTCCTCCCACGCTCCAAAGACGTGCAGATTTGTCGGTGAATTGGCTTTGTAAAATTGTAAACTGTCCCTAGTGTGTAGGATCGTGCTAGCGTGCGGGGATCGCTGGTCAGCGCGGACTGGGTGGGCAGAAAGATCTGTTTCCGCGCTGTATCTCTAAAACAAAATAAAAAACAAAGTAAAAACTGCTGCCTCAGAGCACCAGAAACCTGAGCTGGATTCTCTCGTCAGGTGCTGTCCGTGTGCAGGTTGTACGTTCTCCCTTCACCGCGTGGGTTTCCTCCAGGTGCTTTGGTTTCCTCCCACATCCCAAATACGTGCGGGTTTGTAGGTTAATTGGTCTCTGCAAATTGCCCTGGTGTGTAGGGAGTGGATGAGAAAGTGGGATAACATAGATCTAATGTGAACGGGTGCACAGTGGACAGCATGGACTTGTTGGGGTGAAGGGGCCTGTTTCCATGCTATACACTGTCTCTAAACTAAAGTCATTCATAATTCAGTGACTTTTTTTGACGAGATATTTGGATTATTGGAGATCGAACTGGCTTATCAAGGATAAGATAGTCCCAAAGTGCTGGAGTAACTCAGTGGGTCAGGCAGCATCTCTGGAGAAAAAGGATAGGTGACGTTTTGGGTCGGGATGTCACCCATCCTTTTTCTCCAGCTGATCCGCTGAGTAACTCCAGCACTTTGTGACTCTCCAGATATAGCACCTTGATGGAATCTCCTAAACT
The DNA here is from genome assembly GCA_038087875.1 of Malacoraja senta. Taxonomy (NCBI): domain Eukaryota; kingdom Metazoa; phylum Chordata; class Chondrichthyes; order Rajiformes; family Rajidae; genus Malacoraja; species Malacoraja senta. Next base: position 7,340,844 of record CM075977.1, read on the forward strand.
TGCTGTGCATTAGATGCCATTGTTTAATGTTTTATGTATCATTCTTAACTGTCACTTGTGGGCGGAGCACCAAGGCAAATTCCTTGTATGTGAATACTTGGCCAATAAACTTATTCATTCATTCATTATGACCCACAGTGTCGACGTTGTCCCTTGGCTGGAGTAATCTATAACTAATTCCACAAATCTGTCGCCTCCTATAAACTTGAATCCATGTGTGAACCAATGTTGTTTCGGAGTTCCGTTTGACCAAGATGATTTATTATTGAAGATAGACACAACAATGCTGGAGTAACTCAGCGGGTCAGACAGCATCTCTGGAAAAAAGGAATGGGTGACGTTTCGGGTCGAGACCCTTCTTCACACTGGACTCACTGCTGAAGAAGGGTCTCGACCCGAAACGTCTCCTATTCCCTTTCCCCAGAGACGCTGCCTGTCCCTCTAAACCCTGTGTAAACCAGCATCTGCAGTTCCTTCTCACACAATAATTTAATATTGGTGGTGGTTCATTTGGTACAACAGGAGTTTTTTAAAAAATGATTGGTGTGCAACTAAACAACTTTTTCGTCTACTGCAGGGACTATCGAGGAGAAAATTTACCAAAGGCAAATCAGTAAGCAGAGTTTGTCTGGGGCTGTGGTGGACATGAAGAAGAAGAGAGAGCACGCCAGCTTTTCTCTGGAAGAACTTAGAAATCTTTTTGAATTAGATGAAGGCTCCGCCTGTCTTACCCACGATCTCCTCTCCTGCGACTGCTTGAGAAATGGAGAGCTGCCAGGTATGTAGTGAGCCACGGTGAAGTTGCAAACCAGATGTTAGATAGATACGAATAAAAGGGCAAATTAATTAGTATTGATGAATTAATTATTAAATATTACACCATCTGTTCTGCTATAGTCCCAAGCTGCTAGAGGGACTAAGTACCTTTATATATTTCATATCAGGCATACCAGGATGTACTAAATGTAGAAATAAGGAACTGCAGATGCTGGTTTTACACAACAGGACACAAAGTGCTGTAGTAACATCGCAGGTCGGGCAGCATCTCTGGAGAACATGAATAGGTGACGTTTTGGGTCGGGACCGCTTGTCTCTTGACCTTTGTTCTCTAGAGATGCTGCCTGACCCGCTTAGTTACTCTGGCACTCTGAACCACGATGTTCCTTCATTGCATCAAAAGACACTTGATCAGTTCGCAATAACCAACCTGATCTCCTGGTGGCTCAGCACTTCAACTCCCCCTCCCATTCCGAATCCGACCTTTCTGTCCTGGGCCTCCTCCATGACCAGGGCGAGGAGCAGCACCTCATATTTCACTTGAGCAGTTTGCACCCCAGCGGTATGAACATTGACTTCTCTAATTTCAGGTAGTCCCTATTTTCTCCTCCCCTTCCCAGCTCTCCCTCAGCCCAGTGGCTCCATCTCTTCCTTTCTTCTTCCCGCTCCCCCACCCTCACATCAGTCTGAAGAAGGGTTTCGACCCAAAACGTTGCCTTTTTCCGTCGCTCCATAGATGCTGCCTCACCCGCTGAGTTTCTCCAGCATTTTTGTCTACCTTCGATTTTCCAGCATCTGCAGTTCCTTCTTGACACTTGATCAGAGTCGATGCACGTGACCTTATCAACTGTTATGGCCTTGTGTCAGAATAGATCAGTTGGCATGAATTGCTTTATTCCAGTGGTCAGATGTAAGGAACAGGTCTGAGCTGAGACATCTGGCTTTACTTTCCATTTTTTCCCCCCACTCCTACTTAACTCCTCTTTTGACTTAACGATAAACATCTGGAACATTACTGTGTGAGAAATCTTGAACAATCTCATTGAGCTGTGTTTAAATAATAGAGTTGCTAAAGGAAAACGTACCTTGCAGCTTTAGACGTTAAAGACAACGCGCGGAAACAGGCCCTTCGGCCCACCGAGTCCGCGCCGACCAGCGATCCCCGCACAATAACGCTACCCTACACCAACTGGGGACAATTTTACATTTACTTCTTTTTTTTTTTTTTTTTTAATTTATTAGAAGTACATTACATTACAACCGCATACATTAGTACTCGTCATTTATATCTTCTTACAATTAATGTACTCCATTTATTTTTTACACTAGAAAAGGAAAAGATTGAAAGAAAGAAGAAAGTGAAGGAAAAAGTGAAAGTGTAGAAAATGTGACAACAAAAAAGGACGAAGACCCTATAAGAGCAAAATTAAAAACAAAAGAAAAAGAGTTAAGAAATAGGCCCTAGAAAAGAAAGAGAGAGAGAAAGAGGAAAAAGAGAGAAACAAATATTTTTATGAGCATTACGTAAATGGGACATACCAACTCTTCAACTAGCATCCTCCCTTACCTGACCTCAATTTTTTTTTTTTGTACTTTTGCACCCTATATTTGTATTACAATTTTACATTTGCACCAAGCCAATTGACCTACAAACCTGTCCCCCTTTGGAGTGTGGGAGGAAACCGGAGCACCCAGAGAAAACCCACGCGGTCATGGGGAGAACGTACAAACTCCATACATTCAGCAAAACTGAGTCTATGCCCCTTTAAGGCAGCAGCTCTACCGCTGCGCCAGTGCTGCCCTTCATAGGGGCAATATCAAATTAAATCTAACACTCACCAAAGAGGTATTGGGACTAGTGCGGCAGGCTTTAAAGAATGTTTTCAACTTAAGGAAGACTGAAATGTATGATAAGGAAATTTCAGCATCTGTGTCCTAGGCAGCTGAAGATATAGCTGCCTTAATGTCTGTAATTTATGAATATTTTATTTGAAAATTTTATTATGCCACAGTTGATCAATTCCGTTAATATTTAGAAACATAGAAAATAGGTGCAGGAGGAGGCCATTCGGCCCTTCGAGCCAGCACCGCCATTCATTGTGATCATGGCTGATCGTCCCCTATCAATAACCCGTGCCTGCCTTCTCCCTATATCCCTTGACTCCACTAGCCCCTAGAGCTCTATCTAACTCTCTCTTAAATCCATCCAGTGACTTGGCCTCCACTGCCCTCTGTGGCAGGGAATTCCATAAATTCACAACTCTCTGGGTGAAAACGTTTTTTCTCACCTGTCTTAAATGACCTTCCCCTTTATTCTAAGACTGTGGCCCCTGGTTCTACACTCGCCCAACATTGGGAACATTTTTCCTGCATCTAGCTTGTCCAGTCCTTTTATAATTTTACATGTTTCTATAAGAACCCCCTCATCCTTCTAAACTCCAGTGAATACAATTTGTAGATAGTTACCTCGAAATTCAAGGGTGCCACATTTATTTCTGCACTGCTGGTGGTGCTGCTACCTCACGGCACCAGAGACCCGGGTTTGATCCTGACCTCGAGTTGCCGTCTGTACGTAGTTTGCACGTTCTCCCTGTGACCGCGTGGGCTTCCTCCGGGTGCTCCGGTTTCCTCCCACGTCCCAGAGACGTGAAGGTGTGTAGGTTAATTGGCCCTCTGTAAATTGCTCCTAGTCGTAAGTGGGTGGATGAGAAAGATTTGATAATGTAGAACTAGTGTGAATGGGTGATAGATGGTCGGCGTGGACTCTGTGGACCGAAGGACTTGTTTCCCTGCTGTATCTCTGAAACCAAAGCTAAAAAAGTTGCAGGTAAAATCACATGTGCATATTTTGAAGTGTTTGAACCCATTACCTGGTAAAGACCCACTTCTCAGCTATTGGTCTGGACATGTATGAGTACAATTTGCCTTAGTGTCGGTGTTTAGTTTAGTTTGGAGATGCAGCACGAAAACAGGCCCGAGTCCGCGCTGACCAGCGATCCCCGCACACTAACGCTATCCTAAACACACGAGGCACAATTTACAATTATACCAAGCCTATTAACCTGCAAACCTGTATGTCTTTGGAGTGTGGGAGGAAACCAGAAACCCGGGAGAAAATCCGCGCAAGTCACGGGGAGAACGTACAGACAGCACCCGTAGACGGGATCGAACCCGAGTTTCTGGCACTGTAAGGCAGCAACTCTCTCTCAGCACCACCATTCCGGCCAAGTTATTTTCCAGCGTTGTTTAGTTTAGAGATACAGCGTGGAAACAGGCCAGAACTAATAGTGGCATTTAAGAGGGTTTTTAGATAGACGCGCGGATAGCCAAGGAATGAGTGATATGAATCATTTAACGGCATAATGTTCGACATGGACAACGTGGGCCATCAGGCATATTCCCGCGCAGGAAGGAACTGCAGATGCTGGTTTACACCAAAGGTAGACGCAAAATGCCGGAGCAACTCAGCGGGTCAGGCAGCATCTCTGGAGAGAAGGAACAGGTGACATTTTGGGTTGAGACCCCTCTACAGACTGAGTATCAGAGGAGAGGGAAACTAGAGGCATCTATTCCTGTACTGTGCTGCTCTATGTTCTCATACATTTCTAATGTTTTGTGCCGTTCAGAACAGAATTCTTCAAATGATAACTGGTAGAGAACTGGAAAGTTTAGTGGTCAGTTCAGTATTTGGCTGAGAGTGAAACTGTTATGTTCTAAGGATTATCATCTGATGTTATGCTGTTTAAGAGGTCAAGGCTATCATATAAATTATACCACCCAAGTTGGATTTGGCAATTGCGCTCGCGGGTGTAAAGCCGTTCTTAAAATGTCTATGACGTGTAGCCCAACAATCCTCGCTTTACTTTGAAGACAGACACAAAAAAACTGGCGTAACTTAGCGGGTCAGGCAACATCTCTGGAGGAAAGGAATGGGTGGCGTCTCGGGGCGAGACCTTTCTTCAGATTGAGAGTCAGGGTAAAGGGAAACGAGAGAAATAGACGACACTTAGAACAAATGAATGAAAGATACGCAAAGAGCAACGATGATCAAGGAATTGGTGGAGCCCACAATGGCCCATTGTTGGCTGTGGGGAAGGAGGTAACAAATTACTTTAGTTGGGAGCATACAGAATGTTAACCTAATATCTCAATGTGTGACTTTTTATTTTTAATTTGCCTGATCTAATTAATGAACATTTCCTAAGATTCATGAGTCCTGGGAGCAGAATTAAGCCATTCGTCCCATCGAGTCTGTACCACCATATGAACATGACAGATTTATTTTTGCATGTCTCAACCCCATTCACCTGCTGTTCCCCTGTAACCTTTGACACCCTTAACGAACCTGTCAATCTCTGCTTTAAAAATACCCAATGACTTAGCCTCCACGATGTTCCCGATGTTGGGGGAGTCCAGAACCAGGGGCCACAGTTTAAGAATAAGGAGTAAGCCATTTAGAATGGAGACGAGGAAACACTTTTTCTCACAGAGAGTGGTGAGTCTGTGGAATTCTCTGCCTCAGAGGGCGGTGGAGGCAGGTTCTCTGGATACTTTCAAGAGAGAGCTAGATAGGGCTCTTAAAAACAGCGGAGTCAGGGGATATGGGGAGAAGGAAGGAACGGGGGTACTGATTGGGGATGATCAGCCATGATCACATTGAATGGCGGTGCTGGCTCGAAGGGCTGAATGGCCTACTCCTGCACCTATTGTCTATTGTCTATTGTCACAGCAGTTTGTGGCAATGAATTCAAAAGATTTACCGCCCTCTGGCTAAAGAAATTCTTCACCTCCATTCTAAATGTACAGCCTTTCATTCTGAGGCCTGGCCCTCTGGTAACATTGATCCAGTATGGACAGGAGATCGAGGGCCTGCTTTAAATGCTGTATCTTTCAATCAATTGATTAATCTAACAAAGCTTTAGCCAGCAACGAAACACTTGATGAAAACATGTTACGTTCAATGGGTGAATGATACCAGTTTTAACCAGCACATTTAGTTTAGAGATACATCGTGGAAACAGGCCCTTCGGCCCACCAAGTCCGTGCCGACCAACGATCACCGTACACTGGCACGATCCTGCACACTAGGGACAATTTCCAATTTTTACCGAGGCCAAATGAACCTACAAGCCTATACGTCTTTCGAGTGTGGGAGGAAACCGGGGCACCACGCGGTCACAGGGATAACGTACAAACTCCGCACAGACAGCACCCGTAGTCATGATCGAATTCCGGGTCTCTGGCGCTGTAAGGCAGCAACTCTACCGCTGTGCCACTGTGCCGCCCATTTGTTGCATGAAGGTTCATAAGCTCATAACGAATAGGAGTACAATTAGGCCATTTGGCCCATCAAGTCTACTCCACTATTCGGTCATGGCTGATCTAACACTCCCTCCTAACCCATTCTCCTGCCTGCTTCCCATAACCTCTGACACCCGCACTAATCAAGAATCTATCTATCTCTGTCTTAAAAATATCCATTGGACTCCACAGCCATCTGTGGCAAAGAAAATCTACCGATTCACCACCCTCTGACTAAAGAAATTTCTCCTCATCTCCTTCCTAAAAGAACGTCCTTTAATTCTGAGGCTATGACCTCTCATCCTAGACTCTCCCATTAGTGGAAAGGTTTTTAAGAATGTATCTAGAAAGGAATTTTATGTCAAGTAATTGTTTCTTTTCCTTGCAGCGATCGCCGCTAAAAGGTCTCTGTCGGCTAGAACCTGTCAACTGGGTTTGAATTCAGAGACGGGCGATTCCCAGGAAAACCTCTCCATGTCAGAACTCATGCAGTGGAAACACTACTCGGGAGAAACTCAACACTTTCCCGATCCTTATCTTGAAAGAGCAAAGGAAAATATAACCTTTATGTTTCAGAACATGACAAGATCACAGAATATAATCAATTGAAGAAAAAATAGGAAGGAGTACACATACCTGCAATGGAGAATCTCTTATAATTTTGCTGACTTTCACTTCGGAGCTTGGTAGATTCTGTACGAACGTGGATTTACTCAATCCTGACCTCAGTCCATGGGACCTTTAATGTTTAGGAAGGAACTGCAGGTGCTGGTTTGAACCGAAGATAGACACAAAAAGCAGGAGTAACTCAGCGGGCCAGACAGCATCCCTGGAGTAAAGGAATAGGTGACGTTTTGGGTGGAGACCCTTCTTCAATCTGAATACCACGATTCCACAATATGACACAAAGAGTCAGGCAGCATCTCTGGAGAACATTAGAGTCTGAAGAAGGGTCCTAACCCAAAAGGTCACCTCTTCCCATTCTCCATTCTTTGAGCGTAGAAGATTGTGGGGGATCTTATTGAAGACCAGCAAATCTTTAGCCGAAACGGCAACTACAGTATTGCTTTTCTCCAGAGATGCTGTCTGACCCGCTGAGTTACTCCAGCTTTTTGTGTCTACTTCAGACTTTTAATGATGTTGTCCTTCACGGCTGTGAATAGCTACACAGTGTTGGTGTTCATCAGCCTGGGCAGATACGAAATAAGGAAGCAGGAACTGCAAATGCTGGTTTCCACAAAATGACGCAAGTTGGGTGAGTAGCTTAGGAAGCTAGAGTCAGGCAGCATCTCTGGAGAACATGGAGTCTGAGGAAGGGTCCCGACCCAAAACATCACCTATCCATGTTCTCCAGAGATGACGCCTGAGCCGCTGAGTTACTCCAGCAAATTTGAGTCCTTTCAGATACAAACTAAACCTTCCTTTTGTCTGTACCAAAAACATCTTCCAATGGAAGATAGACACAAAATGCTGGAGTAACTCAGCGGGTCAGGCAGCATCTCCGGAGAGAAGGAATGGTTGACGTTTCAGACTGCGGAAGGGTCTCAGCCCGAAGCGGCACCCATTCCTTCTATCTAGAGATGCCGCCTGTCCCGCTGAGTTACTCCAGCATTTTGTGTCTATCTGTGGTGTAATCCAGCATCTGCAGTTCCTTCCTGCATATCCTTCCATGGCATTGATCTAAAGCATTTCTCACACTTATTACAGGCGTGAGAAGTGATGAATGATCAATTTGACCAAGGTTATGTGGAGCTTTGTACGACAGCTTGGCCGTTTCACCCAGCTCCTTCTACACTGCACAGAACAAAAGCACAGGCTCAGAAATGAATCACAACCGCCAAAAAAAAAAAACGTTGTCATATTTTAAATGTCATCGGCAGTGACTGAATGCACTTTTCCTTGCATGCAGCTATCAAGCAGTGACGATCTCCGGAGATTAATGTTCCCATCGGCTCCTAATATTCCCCCATCTATGGTGGTGAAATACCGTAATCATTTCTGTAAATGCAGATAGCCTTGTGCTATCTTTCCCAAGCTTTGATATTCAGCGGCACGGCGGCGCAGCGGTGGAGTTGCTGCCTCACAGCGCCAGAGACCCGGGGTCGATCCTGACTCCAGGCGCTGTCTGTACGGAGTTTGTACGTTCTCCCCGTGACCTGCGTGGGTTTTCTCCGAGATCTTCGGTTTCCTCCCACACTCCAAAGACGTGCAGGTTTGTAGGTTCATTGTCTTGGTATAAATGTAAAAATTGTCCCTAGTGTGTGTAGGATAGTGTTAATATGCGGGGATCGCTGGTCGGCGCTAACTAGGTGGGCCGAAGGGCCTGTTTCCGCGCTGTATCTCTAAACTGAACTAAATCTGGTTTGCATTGTTGCATAACAACTTAGCAAGATATTTGGCATCCGACCACACATCGTCTCTTGCTCAGAATGCAGGTGGTTGGCTAGATTCCCATTAAATCTGGTGACCACATTGTAATAATTGTGTTATGTTATGCACATGAGTTCTTTTGTTGCTGTTTGTGGCATTTCTTTTGAAACAGGCGTTAAATAAACTTGTTGAAGTAAAATACTTTGCTTGCTTGCTGGGAAGGTACAGCGGTAGAGTTGCTGCCTTACAGCGCCAGAGACCCGGGTTCGATCCTGACTACGGTGCTGCCTGTACAGAGTATTGTACGTTCTCCCCGTGACCGCGTGGGTTTTCTCCGGGTTCTCCGGTTTCCTCCCACACTCCACACAAGGGAGAGGAAATGCAGGGGTTATGTGAAGTTAGAGAAATCAACAAACAAAGCTGCCCAAGCGAAATATGAGGTGCTGTTCCTCCAACCTGCGTGTGACCTCCCACTGACAGTGGAGGAGGCTCAGGACAGAAAGGTCAGTGTGGGAATGGGTAGGGGAGTTAAAGTGTTTGGCAACCGGGATATCGTGTACGCCAAGGCAGACTGAATGTAAGAGTTCAGCTGAGCGATCGCACAGCCTGCGCTTGATCTTGCCGATACATAGGCGTCCAAAATAGGATAAACCACAGATAAGTGGCCTTCTCTTTGGACAATGTTCACACTTGTTCATAGTATATGTTACCGCACAACAGATACATTTACCAGACAGTATGCTCCATGTTCTAGCAGCAGAATTAGGCCATTCGGCCCATCAAGTCTTCTCTGCCATTCAATCATGGCTGACCTATCTTTTCCTTTCGCCCCCATTCTCCTGCCTTCACCCCATAACCCTTGACACCCGTACTAATCAAGAATCTATCTATCTCTGACTTTAAAATATCCATTGATGGCCTGCACAGCCTTCTGTGGCAATGAACTCCACAGACTCACCACCCTCTGACTAAAGAAATTCCTTCTCATCTCCTTTCTAAAGGTGCGTCCTTTTATTCTGAGGCTATGGCCTCTGGTCCTAGACTCTCCCACGAGTGGAACCATCTTCTTCACATTCACTCTATTCAGGCCTTTCACTATGCGGAACATTTCAATGAGGTGTCCCCCTCCTCATCCTTCTGAACCTCAGCGTGTAGAGAGACCCAGTGCTGGCAAACGCTCCTCATATGATAACCCAATCATTCCCGTAAACCTCCTCTGGCGTGTCTCCAACGCCAGCACATCCTTCCTGAGATATGGGGCCCAAACACTGCTCGCAATGATGCTTTACTATTTCCAAACACATTAAACAGAATCACATATTTTGTTTGGGAACCTTATACCCAACGGTATAGAATATTGATTTCTCTAACTTCAAGTAACCCTTGCATCCCCCTCTCTCCACCCCTCCCCCACCCTAGTCGTTGAACTAGTTTCACTGTCGTCCTGGTGGCTGCCATTGGCTGTAACTCGTTTTCACCTAGCCCACAGCTAACAATGGTCCGTTCCCTTTATCATTTTTGCATTCATTTGTTCTATATCTCTCTCTATATATCACCGTCTATATCTCTCATTTCCCTTTCCCCTGAAGAAGGGTCTCGACCCGAAACGTCACCTGTTATTTTTCTCCAAAGATGCTGCCTGACCCGCTGAGTTACCCCAGTTTTCTTGTGTCTATCTTCACATTAAATATATGCTCATTTATGTTAGTAAAAATTCAAGTGCATATTGTTTATGTTCAAGCTGTTCTACATCAAGAAGTTGTTTTCAATTAGGATAAAGATCATCTCTACTTTTTTTAAAGAAAAACATGTTCTTTATTTGACAATCTATGTAGGAGATAGCATGCCACAGCCAGGCTAACATCTGGTTGTAACAATTATTATCAGTACTCATGAGCTATCAAGAAAAACAATATAAATGTTAGCACTTCTGCATCTGATTACCATGTATGCTCCACTTAAAATGAGTGCATGGAAATGTTGGCTTTAAACAAGCTTGACTAGGGTGGCACGGTAGCGCAGCGGTAGAGTTACTGCCTTACAACAATAACGGCCCGGGTTCGATCCTGACCACGGGTGCTGTCTGTACGGAGTTTGTACGTTCTCCCCGTGACCTGCGTGGGTTTTCTCCAAGATCTTTGGTTTCCTCCCACACTCCAAAGACGTACAGGATTGTAGGTTAAGTGGCTTGGTATGAATGTAAATTGTCCCTAGTGTGCTTAGGATAGTGCAAAGGGCCTGTCCCACTTTCACGACCTAATTCACGACTTTTTTTACTCGTGGACATTTTTCATCAGGCTAGAAAAACGCCCCGACCTACTTGATGCCACGAGTACCTACGACTAGCATCACGGCCTGCTACGACCTACCTAGGACCTTGTGACGACCATGCTGCGAGTATGAGTCGAGGGCAAACTCGGCAGAGGTCGTGAATTAGGTTGTGAAAGTGGGACAGGCCCTTTAATGTGTGGGGATCGCTGGTCGGCGCGGACTCGGTGGGCCGAAGGGCCTATTTCCATGCTGCATCTCTGAACTAAACTAAGACTAATCTAAACCTCATGCCAATTTTACCTATCAAAATTTGCAAACAATTCATTGTGATTTAGGCAAAGAGACCAGTGTGCTACTTACACCATTGTAGACATTTTTACAAATGTTAGCAATCAATTTCTTCCGAGGAGAATAAATATGGGGGAAAAGAAACTAATCCAAGTTTAGCTTTACCCACGATTTTTTAGTTTGGCCTTCGGTCCACCGAGTCTGCGCCGACCAGCGATCCCTGTACACTTACACTATCCCGCACATGCTAGGGACAATTTACCAAGCCAATTAGCCTACAAACCTGAAGGTTTTTAGAATGTGGGAGGAAACTGGAGCACCCGGAGAAAACCCATGCAGTCACAGTGAGAACATACAAACTCCATACAGACAGCACCCAGGATTGAACCTGGGTCTCTGGCGCTGTGAGGCAGTAACTCTACTGCTGTGCCACTGTGCTACCCTTTCACTATTGGTAAAACCACAATCAAATTCCTAAAACAGAAAAGAGTGCCAAAAAAATAAAAATAACAGTTACACAAGGACCATAGTCCATATTTAAAAAACAATATTTATCACTATTAAGTAAAAGAATATTTTAAGACTTTACTGCGTAAGTACGAAAACTTAAGGGCCCTCCCACCTGCTTGTGTAAGTATTGTAACTGCTTAGAGACTTTGGAAATTAAATAAAACTTTGGTTCATAGTATTCAGACTCACAGACAACATTGCAGATGGTTTTACTCAGAGATCAGCGTCATCTGATAGTGCAGGGGTTGCCGACCATTTTCGTCCCGTTTACTCCTGGCAACTTTAATAGCACATAACAATGTTATTTCACTTATTTATGAACAACTAATGATGAACAGATACCGGTATACCAGAACCAAACACAGTCAGTCAATGAGCAAAAATATGTACAAATCCAGAATCAACTAATTTACCCCCTGGGTAGGCGAAAGAATGGCAGGCAGTGGCGAGTGGAGTGCCGCAAGGCTCGGTGTTGGGGCCGCAACTGTTTACCATATATATTAATGATTTGGAAGAGGGAATTAGGAGCAACACTAGCAAGTTTGCGGACGACACATAGCTGGGTGGCAGTGTGAACTGTGAAGAGGATGCTAGGAGGTTGCAGGGTGACCTGGACAGGTTGAGTGTGTGGCAGATGCAGTATAGATAAACTAGACTAAGTGGGGACCCGTTGGATCCCAGCATCACATGGGAGGGCTGGTCACCCAACGCAATATTCCACCTCCCCCCTCTCCATCAATTCCAATATTGCTGGCCAGTGGGGGGGGGAGGGGTTTCTGTTGCGCTAGTTCGTACTATTTGTTATTTGTTGATCACACACACCCTCCACCTCACACAGACACTCACACACACTCACATACACACACACGCACACACACAGACTCATTCACACACACACACAGACACACACACACAGAGTCATTCACACAGACACACAAACACAGACTCATTCACACACACACACAGACACACAAACACAGACTCATACACACACACAGACACGCACACAGACTCATTCACACACACACACACTCATTCACACACACACACAGACACACAAACACAGACTCATTCACACACAGACTCATTCACACACACACACAGACACGCACACACAGACTCATTCACACACACACACACACTCATTCACACACACACAGACTCATTCACACACACACACACACACACACACACAGACTCATTCACACACACACGCATACACATACACAGACTCATTCACACACACGCACACACAGGCTCATTCACTCACACACACTCACCCAATACTAAAATGCCAAGTAACTTTCAGAACGTGTTGAATATACAGTGTGTAAAACGAATGTTTAAAGCCTCCTGTAGAGGCTGCTGCTGCTGAAGCAAAAAACGTGCTTTAAATAACATCCAACAAACACACTCACCATAGACAGAGCAGTCAGCTCTCTTGAATTATTCAACGGCGCCTGCACTCGGCGCCATCTTGACGTCACCCTCTCGCTTCTTGCCACAAACCAGAAATAATGCACTCAGCACCAGCATGCCGCTAACCGGAAATGACGTCATCGGCGCCATCTTGCAACTAAGCAAAAATCACAGAATGAGCGCCAATTTTGAAATTAAACACAGTCCTGATCTAATAAAATGTTTATTCACGCTTTATCCATCCGAAAACTGTTGTAAGCAAGCCCTTTAAAAGCCAAGCCAATTGGACAAAAACACTTTGCAAGCCAACAAAACACATTTGCTGAAAGCCCTTTAAAAAGCCAACCTAATTGGGCAAACACTTTGCAAACAACAAACACATTTGCTGAAAACCACATCCCGGGGACTCACCGTGGAGTAGACGTTCAGTGTTATTCGCAGCTCAGAGAACCGTGACCCTCTCGCTTCCTCCGTCTGGCAGAGACTGAGCGAGCCACGACACTTCCGGGTTTTAGAGTCCCTCCCCCCTGCCGCCAGCGGGGGCAGCAGAGAGAATGGCAAAAAAATGTTAAAACATTAATATCTGATTTGTCATCGATGGGAAAAATCCTCCAGTCCGGCGGAGGGGGGCTCTGAGCGAGGTGGCCAACATGACGGCCGTAAGTGGCGGCGTTCTCTCGGAAATCTCATCGCAGTGAGTCAAAAGCGGTCAAGATCTTACTTTTAGTAATATAGATGTGAGATTATCCACTTTGGTGGCAAAAACAAGGGGGTTAGGTTAGGTAAGGGGGAGGTACAGCGAGACCTGGGTGTCCTTGTACACCGGTCACTGAAAGTTGGTGTGCAGGTACAGCAGGCAGGGAAGAAAGCTAATGGACTGTTGGCCTTCATAACAAGAGGATTTCAGTATAGGAGTATAGAGGTTCTTGTGCAGTTGTATAGGGCTCTGGTAAGACCACATCTGGAGTATTGTGTACAGTTTTGGTCTAATTTGAGGAAGGACATCCTTGTGATTGAGGCAGTGCAGCGTAGGTTCACGAGATTGATCCCTGGGATGGCGGGACTGTCATATGAGAAAAGATTGAAGAGACTAGGATTGTATTCACTGGTGTTTAGAAGGATGAGGGGGGATCTTATAGAAACATATAGAATTATAAAAGGACTGGACAAGCTAGATGCAGGAAAAATGTTCCCAATGTTGGGCGAGTCCAGAACCAGGGCCACAGTCTTAGAATAAAGGGGAGGCCATTTAAGACTGAGGTGAGAAAAAACGTTTTCGCCCAGAGAGTTGTGAATTTGTGGAATTCCCTGCCACAGAGGGCAGTGGAGGCCAAATCACTGGATGGATTTAAGAGAGGGTTAGATAGAGCTCTAGGGGTAGTGGAATCAAGGGATATGGGGAGAAGGCAGGCATGGGTTATTGATTGGGGACGATCAGCCATGATCACAATGAAATGGCGGTGCTGGCTCGAAGGGCCGAATTGCCTCCTGCTGCACCTATTTTCTATGTTTCTAAAAGGAAGGGAGTACTTCGCACTGAATGCCATAATTTAGTCACTCACATGCTATTCCCAGCCCTGATTTTCTTTTGATCGACTCAAAAAGCTGGAGTAACTCAGCGGGTCAGACAGCATCTCTGGGGCAAAAGGAATAGGATACCCTTCTCCTGACCGAGATTCAGGGAAAGGGAAAACGAGAGATATAGACGGTGATATGGGGAGATAAGATGCCAAAAAAGTAGCGACGATAAAGGAAGCAGGTCTGTGGGGCGAGGTGAAAACGAGTTACAGACAATGTGAATCAACAAGATGGCTTTTCTGTTTGTGCATTGTGAGTTAAGATTTTACAGATGAGAGCAAACCTAATATCCACCCAAGTTGCATTCTTTATGTGTGCGTCTGGAAAATAACCTGTCACCTAACAGGTGGTAGCTGATCAAGGGTCACACACCCACCGAGTGCATTGCAATGTAAGATAAATAAAGTTACATATTGTCAACAGCTGAGATTAGGCATGCATGGAAACTGAGAAAGGGTGGTGTCACTGATCTTTAGACGTTAGAGATACAGCGCGGAAACAGGTCCTTCAGCCACCGAGTCCACGCTGATCAGGGATCACCCCGTACATAAGGTCATAAGGAATAGGAGTAGAATTAGGCCATTTGGCCCATCAAGTCTACTACTCCATTCAATCATGGCTGATCTATCTCTCCCTCCTAACCCCATTCTCCTGCTTTCTCCCATAACCTCTGACACCCGTACTAATCAAGAATCTTATCCATCTCTGCCTTAAAAATGTCCACTGACTTGGCCTCCACAGCCTTCTGTGGCAAAGAATTCCACAGATTCACCACCCTCTGACTGAAGACATTTCTCCTCATCTCCTTCCTAGAAAAACATCCTTTAATTCTGAGGCTGTGACCTCTAGTCCTAGACTCTCCCACCAGTGGAAACATCCTCTCCACATCCACTCTATCCAAGCCTTTCACTTGTACACTAATGCTAACCTACACAGTAATAGACAATAGGTGCAGGAGTAGCCGTTCGGCCCTTCGAACCAGCACCGCCATTCAATGTGATCAATTAAGGACAATTTACAATTTTACCAAAGCCAATTAACCTACAATATGCTGGGTTAATTGTCTTTGGAGAGTGGGAGGAAACCAGAGCACCCAGAGAAAACCCATGCGGTCACAGGGAGAATGTACAAACTCTGACCCGGGTTCGATCCTGACTACAGGTGCTGTCTCTACGGAGTTTGTACGTTCTCCCTGTGACTGTGTGGGTCGGGCCTGTTTCCACTCTGTTTGGCTCTATGACTCTAGAGAGGATACAAAGATTCTCACCTCCCAGTGGTTGCCCCGTTATCTTGAGTTCTCGATGTCCCACAAAGAAGCATTTTCACATCATCTACCCTCAGATTCATAACCTTTAATGAAATGCCTCGGGACACTTGCTGGTCGGCCCTGGTGATATTTAACGTGCATCTTTACAGCATCAGAATATATCCCAGCTGAATAATGCATTTAGTTTAGTTTAGAGATACAGCGTGGAAACAGGCCCTTCGACCCAACCAACAATCCCCGCGCATTAACACTACCCTACGCACACTAGGGACAATTTTACACATATTTTTTTGGAGTGTGGGCGGAGACCAAAGATCTCGGAGAAGACCCACGCGGTCACGGGGAGAACGTACACACTCTGTACAGACAGCACCCGTAGTCGGGATCGAACCCGGGTCTCCGGTGCCACAAGCGCTGTAGGCAGCAACTCTACCGCTGCGCCACCTTGCCGCCCGTTCAGAAGTGAACTTTTCACGTACTATTATCACTTGGAGGCACAGGGTCACACAGCACGGAAACATATGACTAGCCCAATCCTTCCATGTCAACCAAGATGCCCCATCTATGCTAGTCGCACTTGCCCACGTTAGATCCATATCCTTCCAAACCTTTCCTATCCATGTGCCTGTCCAAATGTCTTTTAAATGCTATTATAGTACCTGCCTCAATGGGGTCAAGGAAAGAGCGTGCACATCGTGGTCCTGTTTCCACCAATCTTTCCACCACCAACCACACAAGAAGCGACAAGACAGACACCATTGTATGCAGGTGTCGAGAAGTGTGTCTAGCCTGTGCCTGCCCAAGTGTGTCTAGCCTGTGTCTGACTGACCGACTGATTAAATTTTACATTGTAAGCTCGTTGTCAACTTTATCCCCAGCTAACAATGATCTAGTCTGCATTTTCCTGGAGCTTTGTCCGCTTTGATCTCTCGCTTTCACACCTTACCCTTCCATATCTGTGTCTCCCCCTCCCCCGACTCTCGGTCGGAAGGAGGGTCTCGAACTGAAACGTCACCTGATCCTTCTCTCCAGAGATGCTGCCTGTCCCGCTGAGTTACTCCAGCATTTTGTGCCCATCTGCACAGGCAGCAATGATGGTCTTTTATGTATGATTTTGCTCTGCTGTGAATCTGTAAACGTTTGTAAGAGAAGAAAAAGTCAAGGGAAGGAGGAAGGGTTGTATCCGATTTGCCACACGTTCCCATTCTATAAAACCGAAAATCGACACAAAATACTGGAGTAACTCAGCGGGCATGGCAACACCTCTGGAGAGATGGAATGGATGACGCTTTGGGTCGAGACCCTTCTTCAGACTGAGCGTCAGGGGAGAGGGAGACATAGCGATAAGGAAGGGTAAGGTCATAAATGATAGGAGTAGAATTAGGTCATTCGGCCCATCAAGTCTACCTCGCCATTCAATCATGGCCGATCTATCTCCCCTCCTAACCCCATTCTCCTGCCTTCTCCCCATAACCTCTAACACCTGTAATAATCATGTTGCAGTTGTATAAGATGTTGGTGAGACCGCATTCAGAATATTGTGTTCAGTTCTGGGCACCATGTTATAGGAAAGATATTGTCAAGCTTGAAAGGGTTCAGAAAATATTTACGAGGATGTTGCCAGGTCTAGAGGGTGTGAGCTACAGGGAGAGGTTGAGGAGGCTGGGTCTTAATTCCATGGAGCGCAGGAGGATGAGGGGTGATCTTGTAGAGGTGTACAAAATCATGAGAGGAATAGATCGGGTAGATACACAGAGTCTCTTGCCCAGATTAGGGGAATCGAGGACCAGAGGGCACAGGTTCAAGGTGAAGGGGAAAAGATTTAATAGGAATCCGAGGGGTAACTTTTTCACACAAAGGGTGGTGGGTGTATGGAACGAGCTGCCAGAGGAGGTAGTTAAGGCTGGGACTATCCCATCGTTATAGAAACTGTTAGACAGGTACATGGATAGGACAGGTTTGGAGGGATATGGACCAAGAGCAGGCAGGTGGGACTAGTGTAGCTGGGACATTGTTGGCTGGTGTGGGCAAGTCGGGCTGAAGGTCCTGTTTCTGCACTGTATCACTCTATGACTCTAATCTATCTATCTCTGCTGTAACAAATATCCATTGAAGGTGTAAGGTGTGAAAACAAGACATCAACATGGGATGATTATCAAGAAAAAATGTAGAATAGATCAAGGAGAAGCTGACAAGAGGCATACAACGAAGCATACAGAGGTAAACTTTAATCAGGGGGGCAGTCGGACTGGTCAGAGAACTAGGAAGGGGGAGGGATGGAGAGGGAGAGGGAAAGCGAGGGTTACTTGAAGTTAGAGAAATCAATGTTCATAAATCCGCTGGGAAAAAAACCGACCCTGAAGGCAGCGTGGTTAAAGGCACGGAGGGTGGAACTTGTTTAATTTTGTTTGGAAAGTTTGAAATGGAGAAAAAACTTTCTGGGTAGGTGCAGTAAAGGAATTTGTATGTACAGGAGAGGGACGATGCTGGATCTGGGGGAGACCCGGGCAGCCAAACTGGATTGAATGAAGAATCGCAACATTAGGTTCCCCGCTTGGAAATTGAGTTTCAATCGGATTTAAGAACGAAAAAAAAATCAAGACTGAAAAGTTACCGTGAACTGAAATTAGTGAACTGATGCCACTTTGCGCCGTTATTTGCTTCGTTCAGTAATAGAAACACAAGAGGTTTTTTTCTCTCCCAAAGATAAGACACAAAAACGCTGGAGTAACTCAGCGGGACAGACAGACAGACAGACAGACAGCGTCTCCGGCGAGAGGGAATGGGTGACTTCTTTGTGTTGTGAGTGGGACCATGAAGGGAGGAGACAAAAGGGAGGGAGATTTGTGGTCTGAGTTTCACTTCCATGGAGTGTCGGGGGGAGCTTGGCGTTTAGTGACATCACGGAAAAGCCCTGTTCTGATCAGATCTGCTTAATATAACCAGAAGAGAGAACCAGAGAGAATTAGAGCGAGATCGACGGCACAATCACAGAGGATTAGATTTTAAATCAACAACCCTAAACGCTGCAACTAGAAGCAAACCAGAACGCCGGAGCGCACAGGAGTAGGGTGAGTAACTTTAGCTACTATCTGTTGCTCGGTGTAGATATATATATATATAGCATTTTCTACAGAATGCAAAAAGCATAGTAGAATTCAGCGCACAAAAAATTGCAAAACTGCTTCACGCCGTGAAAGAACTTATAAATTTAGATAATTTGGAAAAATATGTTTGCAATTTATTGTGGACTGAATTCGAATTCACAGAATGGAAAAAACATCATATATATATATACACAAAAAATCATATATATATATATATGATTTTTTTGCATTCTGTAGAAAATGCGAATTCGCATTATATATATATAGACCACAAATATATATATATATATATATATATGCGAATTAGCATTTTCTACAGAATGCAAAAAAAAGTCATATATATATATATATATATATATATATAAAGTCATAAATATATATATATATTTAGATAATTTGGAGAAAAAAATGTTTTGCAATTTATTGTGGACTGAATTCGAATTCACAGACTGCAAAAAACATCATATATATATATATATATTTGTGGTCTGATATATATGATGTTTTTGCAGTCTGTGAATTCGAATTCAGTCCACAATAAATTGCAAAACATATTTTTTTCTCCAAATTATCTAAATATATATATATAGCATTTTCTACAGAATGCAAAAAACATGATAGAATTCAGTGTACAATAAATTTGCCAAACCTCTTCACGCCGTGAAAGAATTACAAATATCGTTTAATAAACAATCCCTTTCCCAGGCAAATCATCTGCCAGGCGAGTTTGTGTTTTGCGAAATGTTTTCATTTGCAAAGCGTGCGAGGGAATTAAAAGGGGGGGGGGGGGGGTAGAGCGACCCGTCGTTTTGTATTCATTTCCCATGCGTTTTATTCGCGACGGGGTTTCTTTGCAGTGACAAGGAACTGCAGGTGTCGGAATCTTGAGCAAAGCGCAAAAGTGCCGGAGGGTCACGACGGCTCGGGCAGTGGAAGGAATGGACAGATGCTGCCTGACCCGCTGTAGTCCCCCCCCACCCCACCAGCACTCTGTGTTTTTCTCGACGTAATCCTTACCAGTCTTGTGTCAGTGGTTTGCGAGAAAGCGTTTAGGTCCCTGACTCTTTTACTGCCGCGAGTTACAAGCGAGCTGAAAAAGTTTATTGAAAGTTGCATGGGGGCGAAGATGTTATTGGTGGGGAAGGAACCCTCTCTCTCAGTCTCCATCCCTCCCCCTTCCCAGTTCCCCAACTAGTCTGACTGTCCCATTGATTTAACGTTATGTCTGTATGCTTCCTTGTCACCTTCCTCTAGATAACAATGATCTATTCTACATTTCCCTTGATCCACGTCCCTTTTGATGTCTCGTTTACACACCTTATCTCTCGTTTCCATCTCCCCTGACTCAGTCTGAAGAAGGGTCTCGACTCAAAACGTCACCCATTCTTTTTCTATCCAGAGATGCTGCCTGTCCCGCTGAGTTACTCCAGCAGTTTGCTATTCTTGTTATTGAGGGAGTGCAGCTTAGGTTTACAAGGTTTATTCCCGGGTTTGTGGGACTGTCATGTGTTGATAGAATGGAGCGGCTGGGCTTGTACACTCTCGAGTTTAGAACGATGAGAGGCGATTTTATTGAAACATATAAGATTATTAAGGGTTTGGACACGCTGGAGGCAGGAAACATGTCCCCGAAGTTGGGGAGTCCACAATCAGGATTTAAGAATAAGGGGTAACCCATTTAGAACGGAGATGAGGAAATACTTCTTCACACAGTGTTGGGAGTGTGGAATTCTCTGCCTCAGAGGGCGGTGGAAGCCGGTTCTCTGGATACTTTCAAGAGAGAGTTAGATAGAGCTCTTAAGGATAGGGATATGGGGAGAAGGCAAGAACGGGGTACTGATTGTGGATGATCAGCCTTGTTCACAGTGAATGGCGGTGCTAGCTCGAAGGGCCGAATGGCCTACTCCTGCACCTATTGTCTGTGTCCATCTCCCATTTCAGTGCATAGTTTTATTTAATTTCTTGTTTATTATGGATGAATTAGTGAGAAGATAAATAAATACCTTGGTGATCAGGTTACATGTGAATGTTTTTCAATTCTTCGCTCTAATCAACACAGTTTATGTGATGGTCCTTGTCGGTACTGATATGATCAAAACATAAAGTGCTGGAGAAACACGAGGAAGAGTTGGATATAGCTGTTAGGACTAGTGGAATCAAGGGATATGGGGAGAAAGCAGGAACGGGGTACTGATTCTGGATGATCAGCCATGATCATATTGAATGGCAGTGCTGGCTCGAGGGGCCGAATGGCCTACTCCTGCACCTATTGTCTATGTTAACTCAGCGGGTCAGGCAGCATCTGTGGAGGGAATGGGCAGATGACAGTTTCGGGTCAGGACCCTCAGACTGTGCAGGAAGGAACTGCAGATGCTGGTTTACACCGAAGATAGACACAAGATGCTGGAGTAACTCAGCGGGTCAGACAGCATCTCTGGATAAAAGGAAAAGTTGACGTTTCGGGCTGGGACTTTCCTTCAGACATTGTAATCTGAAGAATTCCCACCCTGAAGAAGGGTCTCATTTTCTTTTCTCCAGAGATGCTGCCTGACCCGCCGAGTATCTCGAGAAATTTTGTTTAGTTTAATTTATTGTCACACGCACCGAGGTCCAGTGAAAAGCTTTTGTTGCGTGCTAACCAGTCAGCAGAAAGACAATACAGGATTACATTTAATGCAAGAAAAAGTGCAGTAAAGTCTGATGCAAGATAGTCCGAGGGTCTCCAAGGAGGTCGATGGGAGGTTAGCACTGCTCTCTAGTTGGTGATAGGATGGTAACAGCTGGGAAGAAACTGTCCCTGAATCTGGAGGTGTGCGTTTTCACACTTCTGTACCTCTTGCCTGATGGGAGAGGGGAGAGGGGAGAAGAGGGGGTGATCGGGGTGGGACTGGTCCTTGATTATGCTCAGGATGCCAGCGTATGTAGTTCCTCGTGTCTCCAGCTTCATATTGTTTCGTTTTCTGTTTATTTGCGATCAATTAGTGGTTTAAAAAAAATAAGTGTTTGCTATGCAGCTGTCTTTGAATCCGTTGCTCTAACAGTCGCTATGATCTTTCTTATGTTTAAGAAAGAATTGCAGATGCTGGAAAAATCGAAGGTGGACAAAAACGCTGGGGAAACTCAGCGGGTGAGGCAGCATCTATGGAGCGAAGGAATAGGCGACCCTTTGGGTCTCGACCCGAAACGTCGCCTATTCCTTCGCTCCATAGATGCTGCCTCACCCGCTGAGTTTCTCCAGCAATTTTGTCTATTTATGATCTTTCTTATGGTATGTTCTTTCTTACTGGTATATGTTTTAATGGTATTTTTAACTTTAAAAATAAACTTTCATTTATTTATGCGTCTGTTGCGATAGTATGGTACATCTGATCTGTTTGGATAGCGTGCAAAATAAAGCTTTAAACCTAAACTAAAATTTCAAGCCCATTAGAGTTACAAGATGCACTGATGATAAACAGATCACTTGTCCGAAAGAGGACACAAAGTGCTGAAGTGATGCAACAGGTCAGGCAGCATCTCGGGAGAACATGGATAGGTGACGTTTCAGGTTGGGACCCTTCTTCAGACTGATTATAGGTGGGGGGGGGGAGGGGGAGAGGTAGACGGGAGGAGGGGTGAGGCAGCATGACGTGTGACAGGGAATAGGTGGTGCAGGTGTGAGGGGGGGGGGGGGGGGTTACCTGATAGGCAGATGGTTGGAGCAAAGGCCAGAGATAAAACACAAAAGGTATGAGACAGGATTGAAGAGATGACAATTATGAAGTTAGATCAGTGCATCTTAATCTGGTGAATGGTTCACCCAAGGGCGAATGAAATTATTTTGGGGTGAATTAAACTAGAGGGGTGAATGAAGGGTGAATGACAATTTATACAGATATTTATATATATATTTATACTTAAAAAAGGCATTGTCATTAAAGTGGTTAGTAAGCTCTTATTGGTTTTAATGACAGCGGAGCTGGGAATTTTGATACGTTTTTTTCGCACTACGTATGGTTTTTAATTTCAAAGTAGCAGGATATGTCCCAAATTTACTGTAATATAACCTTTTAGGGAAGACCAGATGAGCTAGTCGGATCATAAATTTATAAACGGCAACACTGGAGGATTGCCGTAGGCAATTGTAATGTTACTTTGTGTTGCCAATTTACATACTACATGGTTTTTTGGGCTAGTTTTCCAAGGATAAAACTGCTGTAATCAAAGCCCGAAAGGGTAGGATGGGGCTGAAGCTCAGTGTTTAGACGTTGGAATGTTTTTTTTTGTATCATTCTGATAGAATAATTTTCCAACTCCAGTGGTAATTAAACTTTTTTTTTCCGCTCCTAGTTTTCTTTACATATTTTACGGATGTTCAAAACGTTGAATAAAAGAAACACTTAAGAAATGAGTTAATTTTGTTTTTTTGCTCATGTGACAAAATAAATTCTATATAAAATTATACACAAGGGAGAATAAGACGAAGATTACCAAAAAAAACATAAGAACATTTCGTCAAGGGTGAATGACACTGAAATAGTTTAAGAAGCACTGGGTTGGAGGAAGGAAAGTAGCAGCATGAGGAGGGGGTGGGAGAAATAGTGACAGTCCAGTTGGGGGATAGGGGATGGGAGAAAAAGGGGGTTAAAAGGTGGTTGTCAGGGGAGAGAGGGGTTCGATGTTAGAGATGACCTAAAATTGGAGAATTCAATGTTCATTCCTTGTTTCTCAACTTTCCTAAACTAGCTTTAAAGTCTCAAAAGTCTAAGACTTTTTTGTGCATTGTGATTAATAATAACTTTTCCCCCAAAAAAACTCAAGTCTTAAACTTTTTGTACATTTGAATTAAGGATAAAGTATCAAATAAAAGTCTAAAAACTTTTGCACATTTGAATAAATTAATTAAGTTGCTAAAAAAAAGTCTAAAGTCAAAAACTGTGCATTTGAATTAATAATAGTTTCTAAAGTTTAAAAGTCTAAAACATTTTGTATATTTGAATAGTTTAAAAAAAAGTCTAAAGTATAAAAGTCTGAAACATTTTGCACATTTGGATTAATATCAACGTTTCTAAAGTTTAAAACTCTAAACCTTTTAGCACATTTGGATTAATAATAGTTTCCAAAAAAAAGTCTAAATTCTCAAACTATTTGTACTTTTGAATTAATAATGGTTTGCAAAAGACGGTTTAAAGTCTAAAACATTTTGTGCATTTGAATTAATAACAAAGTTTCTAAAGTTTAAAAGTCCAAAACTTTTGGTACATTTGGATTCATAAAGTTTCCAAAGTCTCGAACTTTTGTACATTTGAATGAATAACGGTAAAGTTTCCAAAGAACAAAGTCAAAGTTGTGAAATGGAGTTTGACGAGCTGTTTTTGTGTGTGTTCGCAGCGGCGAGGTGTCTGCGTGTGTGTGCGAGCGTGGATTGGGAAGCATGACTCTGAACGACTCGAGACGGCGCAGTAGCCCGTCGTTGCGGTCGACGGCTGCCCAGCAGCGGTGGAGTGTCCCCGCGGACGGTCGGCAGCTGTGGAGCAGGGGCAGCACGCTGCACATGGTGCGCTCCAAGTCGTGCATGGATCCGCGGCAACCCTACAGGGGGAGCTGGTCCTCCGAGTCCTCCGACTCCACCACCTCCACCGACTCCAACAGCAGCCTCTACCGAGTGGTGGTGATCGGCGAAGAGGGGGTGGGAAAGTCCACCCTGACCAGTATATTCGCTGGACTGCAGAATAACCTGGACAATTGGGACATGTCAGGGGGTAAGGAATTCACCTTTTAAAAACGAAAAAAATGTAAGAACTTCTATTGCATTTAGAAATACTCGACTGTTCACCAACTATATCAAAGGAATGTGTAGGAAGGAACTGCAGATGCTGGGTTTAAACAGAAGATAGACACAAAAAGCTGGAGTAACTCAGCGGGACAGGCAGCATCTCTGGAGCGAAGGAATGGGTGACGTTTCGGGTCGAGACCCCTCTTCAGACTGAACCTTCTTCAGTCTGAAGAAGGGTTTCGACCCGAAACTTCACCCATTCCTTATATCAAAGAAATAATTGGCCCAGGGAACCAAATGTAAACAATTCTCCATGTGTAGGAAGGAACTGCAGATTCTGGTTTACACTGAAGATAGACACAAAGAGGTGGAGTAACTCAGCAGGACAGACAGCATCTCTGGAGAGAAGGAATGGAGAGAGGAATTAGATCGGGTAGAGATGCACAGTCTTTTGCCCAGAGTAGGTGAATGGAGGTCTGGAGGACATAGATTTAATGTGAAGGGAGGAAAGATTTAATAGGAATCGGAGGGGTAACATTTTAGCAGGGACTATTCCAACGTTTAAGAAACAGTTAGTCAGGTACATAGATAGGACAGGTTTGGAGGGATATGGGCCAAATGCAGGTAGGTGGGACTAGTGTAGATGGGACATGTTGGCCAGTGTGGGCAAGTTGTGACTATGAATGGGTGACATTTGGGGTCAAGGCCCTTCATCTGTCTGTTGATAGCACAGACTAAATGGGAAGTAGGGTTAAGGTGAGGATGCAAAGAATCCCATTCCCACACTGACCCACCGAGTCTGATGGGGGGTGTCGACCCAAAACGTCACCTATTCCTTTTCTCCAGATATGCTGCCTGACCCGCTGAGTTACTCCAGCACTTTGTGTTTTACTGTAAAGAAGCTTCATTGGTGGGTGGGTTAGAGAAGATGAGGGAGTGGTCAACCACGTACGTGGACAAAAATTAGCTTCAGCACTTTGGTAAATAACAGACCCTGAATACTTTTTAAATGTTGGGAGATCGGGACTTGTGGATTTGAGTGCAGTTTAGTTTAGATATACAGCAGGGAAACAGAGTCCTTCCGCCCACCGAGTCCGCACTGACGAGCGATCCCCGCACATTAACACTATCCTGCACACATTAGGGGAAATTTAAAACTATACCAAGCCAATCAACCTACAAACCTGTAGGTCTTTGAAGTGTGGAAAGAAACCGAAGATCTCGGAGAAAACCCACGCAGTCACGGTGAGAACGTGCAAACTCCGTACAGACAGCACCCGTGGTCGGAATGGAACCTGGGTCTCCGGCGCTGCAAGCGCTGTAAGGGAGGAACTCTACCGCTGCGCCACCGTGCCACCCTTGTTCAGGGAGATTTCATAGAATCATACATCACGGAATCAGGCCCTTCGGCCCAACTTGTCCATGCTGACCAAGATGCCCCCATCTACACTCGTCCCATCTGCCCGTGTTTCTTTCTAAACCATTCCTATCCATGTAATCATCATCATAATCATAATCATACTTTATTAGCCAAGTATGTTTTGCAACATACGAGGAATTTGATTTTCCGTACAGTCATACCATTAAAAAGCAACAAGACACACAAAATACATTTTAACATAAACATCCACCACAGTGACTCCCCCACATCCCTCACTGTGATGGAAGGCGAAAAAAAGTTCAATCTCTTCCCTTCTTTGTTCTCCCGCGGTCGGGGGCCTCGAGCCCTCCATTGACGGGAAGATCTTGACTCCCGTAGCCGGCGGTTGGGCCCTCCGCGTCGGGGCGATCAAGTCCCTGGATCGGGGGGAACGTCAGCTCCTCCGCGCGCGGCGATCCGACCTTGGGTCGGGGCTGGTTGAAACCTTCCGCGACTGGAGCATCCCGACCGGTCTCTACCCGAGACTGCGGGCTCCGCGATGTTGAAATCTGTAGGCAGCGGTTGGAGCGTCGATCCCAGGCAAGGGATCGCAGGCTCCGATGGTAAGTCCACGTCCCCACGGTGGGGCTCGAGTCAGTCCCGAGCAAGGCCGCCAGCTCCATGATGTTAGGCCGCAGATCGACCGGAGATACGATCCGGAAAACAATCGCATCTCCGGCAGGGTAAGAGATTGAAAACAAGTTTCCCCCGACCCCCTTCCCCTCCCCCACATGAAACAAACCGGAGAACAGTAACACAACGTTTTAAAACACACTACAAATAACAAAAAAAAAGACAAAAACACAGACAGACAGTTGACGAGGTTGCCAATCGTGCGGCGCCACCTGGTGGTATCAGTGCAAATGTCTTTTAAATGTTATTATAGTACCTGCCTCAACCACCTCCTCTGGTAGTTTGTACCATATAGCCACCACGCTCCATGTGAAAAAGTTGCCCCTCAGGTTCTTATCAAATCTTCACCCCCTTGTCTTAACCATGTCCTCCGGTTCTTGATTCCCCTACTCTGGGTAAAAGGCTGGGTCCACGAATGGAAACTAATGTTTGGATACAGCAGGCAAATAATAGGTTGACCTTTTATTGCAAGACGATTTGACTGTGGGCAGCACGGTGGCGCAGCGGTAGAGTTGCTGCCATACAGCACCAGAGACCCGGGTTCAATCCCGACTACGGGTGCTGTCTGTGCGGTGTTTGTACGTTCTTCCTGTGACCGCATGGGTTTTCTTCGAGATCTTCGGTTTCCTGCCACACTCCAAAGACGTACAGGTTTGTAGGTTTATTGGCTTGGTGTAAATGTAAATTGTCCCCAGTGTGTGTAGGATGGTGTTAATGTGCGGGGATCGCTGGCCGGTGCAGACTCGGTGGGCCGAAGGGCCTGTTTCCGCTCTGTATCTCTAAACTAAACTACAAGAGTAAAGACATCTTACATTGATTATATAGAGCATTGGTGAGACCGCAACTGGAATATCGTCAACAATATTAGTTGCCTAGCCTACAGAAGGATATATTTCCCACAGAGGGAGTGGTGTCAAGGTTCACTAAATTCCTCGCTGGGTCTGCTTATCCAGAGTTCAGAAGAAACAGAGGAGATTTTGTTGATTGATTCCAAGATACTACATGGAAACAGGCCCTTCGGCCCACCGTCCAAACCGACCATCGATCACCCGTTCACACCAGTTCTATGTTATCCCACTTTCACAACTTCTCCCCGTGAATTGGGGACCATTTACAGCAGCCAGTTAACCAACAAACCCGCACGCCTCTGGGATGTGGGAGGAAACCAGAGCACCCTGAGGAAACCCACGCAGTCTGAGGGAGAACGCGCAGATTCCACATAGACAGCACCCGAGGTCAGGATCAATAGACACTAGACAGTAGGTGCAGGAATAGGCCATTTGGCCCTTCGAGCCCTATCCTAGCTCTCTCTTGAAAGCATCCAGAGAACCGGCCTCCACCGCCCTCTGAGGCAGAGAATTCCACAGACTCACAACTCTCTGTGTGACAAAGGGGTCTCTTGCGCTGTGAGGCAGCAACTCTACCAGATGCACTACAGTGCCGCGAATCATGAGTAGTGCAAAGTTCATTAGGGGGCTCAATAGGTTGGAGGTAGGGAGGGTGTTTCCCCTTGCTAAGTAGTCAAGAATTAGGAATCAGTCCCAAAATAACAAGTGGATCATTTACAACAGTCACCGAGAGGGTGACAATAGACAATAGACAATAGGTGCAGGAATAGGCCATTCAGCCCTTCCACAGACTCACCACTCTCTGCGTGAAAAAGTGTTTCCTCGTCTCCGTTCTAAATGGCTTACTCCTTATTATTATTGTCTATTGTCTACTCCACCATTCACACATGGCTGATCTATCTCTCCCTCCTAACCCCATTCTCCTACCTTCTCCCCAAAACCTATGACACCTGTACTAATCAATAATTCCACAGATTCACCTACCTCCGACCAAAGAAATTCCTCCTTATCTCTATCCTAAAGGAACATCCTTTAATTCTGAGGCTGTGTTCTCTAGTCCTAGACTCTCCCACTGGTGGAAACATCCTCTCCACACCCACTCTATCCAGGCCTTTTACTATTCGGTAAGTTTCCAATGAGGTCCCCACCTCATTCTTCTAAACTCCAGTGAGTACAGGCCCAGTGCTGTCAAGCGCTCATCATATGTTAATCCGCTCATTCCTGGGATTATTCTTGTAAACCTTATTTGGACTCTCTCCAGAGCCAGCGCATCCTTGCTACATAAGGGGCCCAAACTTGCTCACAATACTCCAAATGCTGCCTGACCAGCGCCTTATAGAGCCTCAGCATTACATCCCTGTTTTTGTATTCTAGTCCTCTTGAAATAAATACTAGCACTGCATTTGCCTTCCTTACTGCCGGAAAGAGACCCTTCAGCCCGCCGAGTCCGTGCCGGCCAGCGATCACCCTGTACACCTGCACTATCCTACACACTAGGGACAATTTACAAATTTACCGAAGCCAATTAACACACAAACCTGCACGTCTTTGGAGTGTGGGAGGAAACCGGAGCGCCCGGAGAAAACCCAATGCGGTCACGGGGAAGAATGTAGGAGCTCTGCCTAGACAGCACCCTTAGTCAGGATCGAACCCGGGACTCTGGCGCTACTAGGCAGCAACTCTACCGCTGCCCCACCGTGCCGTCCTGAAAATAGTCGTGGTTCTGAGTGGAACGAAGGAATGTCGGGCTTGGGCAGCAAAGTAGCGTTGTGATGGAAGATGAGCTGCGATCTTGCTGGATGGTAGAACATGTTCGATGGGCCGAATGGCCCACTCCTGCTCCCATGAACGTTGCGTATTGCCTTTCATCCCTTTCATGATCTGCTGCATTCACTTTGCAATTCATTATTTTGAGGTGATATCCCTAACCCAAGATAAGCAAATCTGGCTGCCAATCTGCAATAAAGTAGGCCGACACAGACAGTAATAAGATGAATGGCCAGATATTTCATTCCGTACGGACGACTTTGTTTGAGAAATAGATACTGATCAGGTTGGAGAGAGAACCCCTGGTTCTGCTTTGAAGGGCGACATCGAATCTTTGACACCCACCTCAGAAGACACTGAGAGCCTTTGTTCAGAGTCTCATTCAAGGAATGACTCTTTCAGCAGCGGCCTGCACTTGTATGTCAGCCTACACCTTGAGTGCAAGTCCTTAACGTGCAGCAAGAACACACACTCCTCTCAACATGGAAACCTCTTTGGCATGGGCAGTGGAAAGTTATCTTGGAACTAATTTCCTTTCTTGCCTGTTCTTGCCAAGGCATGATGCGCTAGTTCAGATTGCGTAACTCTGTAAGAATGAGAATGATAAAGGGTGTTCATGCTGAGGGCTACTGCTGTTACATTTGTGGCGTGTAGCTCTTCAAGACCTCCAATTTCTACATTAGAACGAGAAATGTTATATGTTACTGACGAGGATGTTGCCAGGACTCGAGGGCCTGAGAGATCCTGTCCTATCCATGTACTTGTCTGGGGGAGTCCAGAACCAGGGGCCACAGTTTAAGAATAAGGGGTAAGCCATTTAGAACGGAGACAAGGAAACACTTTTTCACACAGAGAGTGGTGAGTCTGTGGAATTCTCTGCCTCATAGGGCGGTGGAGGCCGGTTCTCTGGATGCTTTCAAGAGAGAGCTAGATAGGGCTCTTAAAGATAGCGGAGTCAGGGGATATGGGGAGAAGGCAGGAACGGGGTACTGATTGGGGATGATCAGCCATGATCGCATTGAATGGCGGTGCTGGCTCAAGGGGTCGAATGGCCTACTCCTGCACCTATTGTCTATTGACTATTGAGAGGTTGAGCAGGCAGGGACTCTATTCCTCAGAGCGCAGGAGGATGAGGGGCGATCTTATAGAGGTGTATAAAATCATGAGAGGAATGGTTTGGGTAGATGTACAGAGTAGTGGAATTGAGAACCAGAGAACATTGGTTTAAGGTGAAGGCGGAGGAAAGATTTAATAGGTATCTGAGGGGTAACTTTTTCACGCAATGGGTGGTAGGTGTACGGAACGAGCTGCCAGAGGAGGTAGTTGAGGCAAGTACTATCGCAACATTTAAGAACCAATTAGACAAGTACATGGATAGGACAAGTTTAGAGGGATATGGGCCAAACGCAGGCAGGTGGGACTAGTGTATATGGGACATGTTGTCCGGTGTAGGCAAGTTGGGCCAAAGGGCCTGTTTCCACGCTGTATGACTTTATGACTAATGTAATTTAATAATAATTCTGTTATTAATAATAATATAATTTCCCATTATATCTTGCTAACACTTTGTTACATTAGACTTTAGTTGCTTTAATGTATTTTAGACTTTAGAGATACAGCGTGGTAACAGGCCCTTCGGCCCACCATACATTAGCACCATCTCACACATCAGGGGCAATTTGTAAATTCACAATGTACAGAAGGCAATTAACCGGTACGTCTTTGGAGTGTGGGCTGAAGCCGGGGCTCCCGTAGAAAACCCGCGCTGGTCACATGGAGAATGTCCAATCCCCGTGTCGACAGCACCGGTAGTCAGGATCGAACCCGGGTCTCTGGCGCTGTCAAGGCAGCGACTCTACCGCTGCGCCACCGTGCCGCCCTGTTGCAAGTACGAACTTCATTGATCTGTTCCGCTACACATGACGGTAAAACACTCTTGACTCTCGATCAGAACGCTTAGCTTTACCGCTGCGCCACCCTGCTGCCCTGTTAGGGAGTACTGAGACTTAATCAGTGGGTGTGTGTTTAAAATAGGAACCGCTGATGTCAGCAGGAACCGGCCCCTCAGAATACTTCCATTGAAAGTATTGATAATTAAAAGCAGTGATTAGGTTTGACATCTCAAGTAACAGCTGTGTAAACAAAGACGGCTCTCGATTAGAACAGCAGGCAGCCACTCCATGTAAGTGGCTTTTGTAATTGATGGTGGTATTTATAGATCGACACAAAATGCTGGAGTAACTCAGCGGGTCAGGATGCTGCATGACCCGCTGAGTTACTCCAGCATTTTGTGTCTATCTTCGGTGTAAACCAGCGCCTGCAGTTCCTTCCTACACGCGGTATTTTACGAGCGTGATTGGTTCCTGAATGTGTACACCATGTGGAAATAAAACATGGTAGCAAATGTGATTGGTAGAGTTTGCTGCCTTACACGCTTACAGCGCTGGAGAACCGGGTTCCATCCTGACCACGGGCGCCGTCTGAACGGAGTTTGCACGTTCTCCCCGTGACCTGCGTGGGCTTTCTTTGGGTGCCCTGGTTTCCTCCCACACTCCAAAGATAGAAACATATAAAATTATGAAAGGACTGGACAAGCTAGATGCAGGAAAAATGTTCCCAATGTTGGGCGAGTCCAGAACCAGGGGCCACAGTCTTAGAATAAAGGGGAGGCCATTTAAGACTGAGGTGAGGAAAAACCTTTTCACCCAGAGAGTTGTGAATTTATGGAATTCCCTGCCACAGAGGGCAGTGGAGGCCAAGTCACTGGATGGATTTAAGAGAGAGTTAGATAGAGCTCTAGGGGCTAGTGGAGTCAAGGGTTATGGGGAGAAGGCAGGCACGGGTTATTGATAGGGGACGATCAGCCATGATCACAATGAATGACGGTGCTGGATCGAAGGGCCGAATGGCCTCCTCCTGCACCTATTTTCTATGTTTCTATGTTTCTATGCACAGGTTTGTAGGCTGATTGGCTTGGTATAAATGTAAATTGTCCCAAGTGTGTGTAGGATGGTGCTAATGTATGGGGGGATCGCTGGTCGGTGCGGACTCGGTGGGCCGAAGGGCCTGTTTCCGCGCTGTATCTCCACAACTAAAACTAAAAATGTATACAGAAGGACTACAAAACACAAAGTGCTGGAGGAACTCCAAAGATGTACAGGTTTGTAGGTTAATTGGCTTGGTATAAATGTCAATTGTCCCTAGTGTGTGTAGGATAGTGTTAGTGTGCGGGGATCGCTGGTCAGTGCGGAGACGGTGGGCCGAAGGGCCTGTTTCCGCGCTGCATCCGTAACTAAACTAAACTAAACTCAGCGGGTCGGGAGCATCTTTAAAGGGAACGGACAGGTGACGTTTCGGGTCGAGAGCCTTCTTCAGATTCCGATATACAGTTTGAGTATTGGAACAGAGCCAGTACAACATGACCATAAGGTATTTCCATTTGGAAGGTTTGGTACAGCTAAAGTTGGATTTTTAAGGAAAATCGAAAATGTGCAGATGCTCGAAATTAAAAATAGAAACAGGAAATGTTGGAAACACTCAACAGTTCAGGCATCTTTAGAAGGAAAAAACACTTAAGGCTTTGATTCTGGGGCGATTTGACAGAACTTAGCTCCGACTAAGGTTCCCAGACCGAAATGTTAACTGTTTCATCTTCCACAGATGCTGCCTGACCAGCTGAATGATTCCAGCATTTTCTACCATTGTTGCATTTTTAATATTGATTGATACTTTATTAATGTACGTGACGCATCACAGTGGAATTATTTATTTTGCGTACCATACACAAGGTATGCAAGGAGTCAATAGACAATAGACAATAGGTGCAGGAGTAGGCCATTCGGCTCTTTGAGCCAGCACCGCCATTCAATGTGATCATGGCTGAATCATCCCCAATCAGTACCCCGTTCCTGCCTTCTCCCCATATCCCCTGACTCCGCTATTTTTAAGATCCCTATCTAGCTCTCTCTTGAAAGTCTCCAGAGAACCTGCATCCACCGCCCTCGGAGGCAGGGAATTCAACAGACTCACCACTCTCTGTGAGAAATAGTGTTTCCTCGTCTCCGTTCTAAATGGCTTACTCCTTATTCTTAAACTGGTTCTGGACTCCCCCAACATCGGCCACGTATAGGGCGCTGACTAAGTTACAAAGTGTTCATTACTGTCCCCGATGGGTCCTCTTTGTTCACGGTGGCCTGTCCGATCTCCAGCACCCCCCCCCCCCTCTTGGACGGCTTCACGGCGCTCGCCGGGAGCTTCCGCCGCCCTCCCCCACCCCCCCCCGCGCTCCAGCTCACTCCTCCAAACGGCCTGCCATGTTCCTCGCTGACCCCCCCCCCCCACTCTCCTCGACAACCCACCCCGCTCTCGTCGGTTTCTCGGGGGTCTCTCCTCGCTCTCGCGGCGCGGGTCCCCTTGACGACCGCAGCGGTGAGCCGGGACTACCGGAGGGCGTGGGCCCCACTCCTTGTATGTGTATGTTTGGGTGAGGTGGTGTACAGGCCATTCAGTAATTGTGTTAGTGTGTGGGAAGGAACTGCAGATGCTGGTTTACACTGAAGATAAACACAAAATGCTGGAGTAACTCAGCGGGACAGGCGGCATCACCGGATAACTCTTAGATCGCCTGGGTAGTTGATAAACTTGTACAGACCTTATCAAGACTTCAATGCTTTGATTCAGTGTTGATTCCTCTGCATACATGGGACATTCTCGTCAACTGAATTAAATCCCTATTTGGAAGCTCCCAGTATGAAAAAAACTTCCTTGATCTTCCTTGACCAGGCACATGTATCTGCAGAGAATGGAAAGATATGGATCATATGCAGGCAGAAGAGATGAGGATATCTTGGCATTATGTACAGCACAGACTTTGTGGGCCGAAGGGCCTGTTACCGTGCTGCAATGTTCTATGTTCCATTTCTATGTTGAGTTTAGTTTAGTTTAGCGGCAAGGCGTGGAAACGGGCCCATCGGCCCACCAACCAGCGATCCCCGCACATTAACACTACCCGACACTCACTGGGGACAATTTCACATTTTATACCAAGCCAATTAACCGACACACCTGTGTGGGAGGAAACCGAAGGTCTCGGTGAAATAAGTCATAGAAACATATAAACTAGATGCAGGAGTAGGCCATTCGGCCCTTTGAGCCAGCACCGCCATTCAATATGATCATGGCTGACCATCATCCAGAATCATTACCCCATTCCTGCGTTCTCCCCATACCCCATGATTCCTTTAGCCCCATGAGCTACATCTAACTCTCTCTTGAAAACATCCAGTGAATCGGCCTCCACTGCCTTCTGTGGCAGAGAATTCCACAGATTCACAACTCTCTGGGTGAAAACCTTTTTTCCTCATCTCAGTCCTAAATGGCCGACCCCTTATTCTTAAACTGTGACCCCTGGTTCTGGACTCCCCCAACATCGGGAACATGTTTCCAGCATCTAATCTGTCCAATCCTTTAAGAATTATACATATGTTTCTATAAGACTATGTCTCTCATCCTTCTAAATTCATGTGAATATAAGCCCAGTCGCTCCATTCTTTCATCATATGACATTCCCGCCATCTCGGGAATTAACCTGGTGAACCTACGCTGCACTCCCTCAATAGCAATAATGTCCTTCCTCAAATTAGGGGACCAAAATTGCACACAATACACCAGGTGTGGTCTCACCAGGACCCTGTACAACTGCAGTAGGACCTCCTTGCTCCTAAACGCAAATCCTCTCGCAATGAAGGCCAACATTCCATTAGCTTTCTTCACTGCCTGTTGTACCTGCATGCTTACTTTCAGTGACTGATGTACAAGCACACCCAGGTCTCGTTGCACCTCCCCTTTTCCTAACCTGACACCATTCAAATAATAATCTGCCTTCCTGTTCTTGCCACCAAAGTGGATAACCTCACATTTATCCACATTATAGTGCATCTGCCATACATCTGCCCACTCTCCCAACCTATTCAAGTTACCCTGCAGCCTCACAGCATCCTCCTCGCAGCTCACACTGCCACCCAGCTTTGTGTCATCCGCAAACTTGGAGATGTCACACTTAATTCCCTCGTCTAAATCACAGGCGCTGGGACAATAAACTAAACTAAAGTAAACTAAAGACATAAAAATATGCCTTGCTTTCCATGTTAGCTTATCAACATTGCAATAAACCTGAAGTGTGGGTTGTAGAAGTTCAAATGACGCGGAAACACTGCTCACCGCGGCCAATAAGTGCTCGCTCTTGCCAGCAAACCCATATCATGAGAGCTACTTTAAAAAAATGTGTCGGAAGGAACTGCAGATGCTGGTTTACAGCAAGGATAGACACAGAGTGCTGGAGTAACTCAGCGGGACAGGCAGCATCTGTGGAGAGAAGGGATGGGGATGTTTTAGGTCGAGACCCTACTTCAGACTTCTTCAAACACAAATTGAAGGAACAGCACCTCATATTTTGCTTGGGCGGCTTACAACCCAGCGGCATGAATGTGATTTCTTTAACTTGAAGTTATCCCTGCATTCCCTCTCTCTCCGTCCCTCCTCCATCCTAGTGTCCTCATGATTAATTTTGCTGACTCGTTGTCACCTGCCCCCTCAGCTGACGGTGAACCATTCTACATTTCCTTGAACAGCGTCTGCTTTGATCTGTCATTTTCACGCCTTACCCTTCCACATCTCTATGCATCTTCCTCTCCCCTGACTCTCAGTCTGAAGAAGGGACTCGACCCGAAACGTCACCCGTTCCTTCTCTCCAGAGATGCTGCCTGTCCCGCTGAGTTACTCCAACATATTGTGTCTAGCTACTTAAAAATGTTCCTTCAATGTTTCTTTTAAGAAATCTGCTGTATCAGAATTTATTTTTTTTGCAATAAATTAGCATCAAGTGATGTAGCCCAAACTTAATTTGTTACCGAATACAGAATCAGAACTGTAAGCTTGTATTCCTTCTGGGCTGCGCTTGTTCACTATGAGTTCCAAGGAAGATCTGAGCACTGGTAAACTAAAATGAAGGTGGATCCAAAGTGCTGGAGTAACTCAGCGGGTCTGGCAGCATCTCTACAGAACATGGATAGGTGAACCTTCAGGTCGGGACCCTTCTCCAGACAGTTGACAATAGAGAATAGGTGCAGGAGTAGGCCAGCACCACCATTCAATGTGATCATGGCTGATCACCTACAATCAATACCCCGTTCCTGCCTTCTCCCCATATCCCTTGACTCCGCTATCTTTAA
Organism: Malacoraja senta; assembly: GCA_038087875.1. Taxonomy (NCBI): domain Eukaryota; kingdom Metazoa; phylum Chordata; class Chondrichthyes; order Rajiformes; family Rajidae; genus Malacoraja; species Malacoraja senta. The sequence goes on from CM075977.1 coordinate 7,377,384, forward strand.
GAGCTCTATCTAAAGAGCCTGTCCCACTTGGGCGTCATTTGCGCGTCACGCAGGTGGCGCGCGAGGATTTTGAGTATCCCAAAATCCTGGGACGCCGCGCGCTACCGCGTGTCACTGCCTATGCCACCACGTCTCACCACGCGTCACGCGCTTGTCGTGACTCGTAAATGATGTCACGTAAATGACGCTCAAATGATGCCTAAGTGGGGCAGGCCCTTAACTCTCTCTTGAAAGCATCCAGAGAATTGGCCTCCACGGCCTTCTGAGGCAGAGAATTCCACAGATTCACAGCCCTCTGGGTGAAAAAGTGTTTCCTCGTCTCCGTTCTAAATGGCTTACCCCTTATTCTTAAACTGTGGCCCCTGGTTCTGGACTCCCCCAACATCTGGAACATGTTTCTTGCCTCTAGCGTGTCCAAACCCTTAATAATCTTATATGTTTCAATAAGATCCCCTCCCATCCTTCTAAATTGACGACTTAACTTAAGTTGACTTGACATCTCTACACTCTCAGACACTCTTTTCTCCCATCCCCAACTTTTCCCTTTCTCTTGGATTCACATCTACCTTTCTCTGCCGGCCCTCTCCCCTCTCTGGACATTTTAAAAACATTTCCAGCTGCTTGTGCAACATCAGCCATCTTGTCTCCTCTGCTCCTCTTGGTTCAGTTTAGTTTGGAGATACAGCGCGGAAACAGGCTCTACGGCCCACCGTGTCAGAGCCGATCAGCGATCCCCGTGCATTTTAACACTATCCCCTGCACACGCTAGGGACAATATACAATGATACCAAGCTAATTAACCAACGAACCTGTACGTCTTTGTAGTGTGGGGGGAAACCGGAGCACCCGGAGAAAAGCTCACGCAGGTCATGGGGAGAAGGTACAAACTCCGTACAGACAGCACCCGGAGTCAGGATCGAACCCGGGTCTCTGGCGCTGTAAGGCAGCAATTCTACTGCTGCGCCACTGTGCCCCTCAGAAACTCCAACCTCACCCTATCTGAGCGCACAACCTTTAGCTCACTTAGCTTCATTGTTTCTACATTTCTTGTTAGCGATCGTCAATGCATTTATAATGTAAATTGAACACTCTTCCATGCAATTATATATATATTACAATCAGTCTGAAGAAAGGTCTCGACCTGAAACGTTTCCGACCCATTCTCACCACAGATGCTGCCTGATCAGTTGAGTTACTCCGTGGGTCTGGGTCCAGTGGAATCTGCCAAAACGAGCTCTTGCCGTCCAGAACGGAGAATACTGATGCGTTGCCTATTTGAGCAGCAACTTCCTCTACTGTTCCCATGGAAACTGGCCATCGGGCCCCACTGAGACGGCGCTGACCAGCGATCCCAGCACACTACCAC
>CM075977.1:7378949-7528833 GCA_038087875.1 Malacoraja senta
ACTTAAGTGAGGAAAATTACAATAAGATCTTTGGATGCGCATCCACTTGGATTAAATATTCATTCACCCCTTAAAAAACACGGTGCATCTCTTGGCTGGAGTTTCTTCACAAACTGGCCTATAAAGGGTGGCATGGTGGCGCAGCGGTAGAGTTGCTGCCTCACAGCACCAGAGACCCGGGCTCGACCTTGATTGCGTATGCTGTCTTGTGGAGTTTGCACGTTCTCTGTGACCACGTGGGTTTTCTCCAGGTGCTCTGGTTTCCTCCCACATTCTGAAGACATGTGGGTTTGTAGGCTAATTGGCCTCTGCAAATTGCCCCTAGTGTGTAGGTTTTGAAACTAGGATGACAATGGATACAATCGACAATAAACAATAGGTGCAGGAGTAGGCCATTTGGCCTTTCAAGCCAGCACCGCCATTCAATGTGATCATGGCTGATCATCCACAATCAGTACCCTGTTCCTGCCTTCTCCCCATATCCCCGGACTCCGCTATCCTTAAGTGCCCTATCCAGCTCTCTCTTGAAAGTAGCTCTCTCTTGAATGTCCTTCCTCAAATTTGGAGACCAAAACTGCATACAATACTCCAGGTGTGGTCTCACTACGAATGATCTAGGATAACTAAGAAACGAATGATCGATGGTTGGCAGAGATCGATGGGCTGAAGGGCCAGTTTCCACTCGACATCTCTAAACTAAAGTCCATGTTCATACGTTACAGGAGCAGAATTAGACCATTTGGCCCATCAAGTCTACTCCACCATTCAATCATAGCTGATCTATCCTTCCCTCTCAGCCCTATTCTCCTGCCTTCTCCCCATAACCCCTGACAACCGTTCTAATCAAAAACCTATAAATCTACGCCTTGAAATTTTTAATTGACTTGACCTCCACAGTCAGAAGACTGCAATGAATTCCACAGATTCACCACTCTGGCTTAAACTAAACTAAACTAAATTAAGCTAAACTAAACTAAACTAAACTAAATATTTTATCAAGCTACACCATATATTTAAGCTCTGTCATGTTCTAAGCTCAGGAAGTCTCTTTGCAATGGTATTTGTAGGAATTGCCTCCGTAGAATCTATGCTTCTAGCTAAATACACAGATATAAAATTTCTCCGAACAGGTGCTACAGTAGTATCTGGTTTCTCCCTGCCGCCATTATTACCACACGCAAGGTGTTTGTGGCTATTGTGAGAAAGTGGACGCCGCAGTTTACAATAAAAACAGCAGGACTAAAGTACGTTGAGATAACAAATGGAATTGTCAGGTTGGTGAGGTGATGGGACGTGGATGTTAATGATTCATTTCACAAGCAATAATCCATTTCCAAGAAAATTAATATTATAAAGGAGACACAAGTAACCGTAGATGCTGGAATCTCAAGCAAAACAGTGCTGGAGTAACTCAACAGGTCAGGCAGCATCTCTGGAGGATACATAGATACATAGAAAATAGGTGCAGGAGTAGGCCATTCGGCCCTTCGAGCCTGCACCGCCATTCAATATGATCATGGCGGTGCAGGCAGCGGGTCAGGCAGCATCTCTGCAGAACATGGATAGATGACGTTTCAGGTCAAGGGATATGGGGAGAAGGCAGGAACGGGGTATTGATTGTGGATGATCAGCCATGATCACAATGAATGGCGGTGCTGGCTCGAAGGGCCGAATGGTCTACTCCTGCACCTATTGTCTATTGTCTATTGACCCTACAACCAGTCTGAAGAAGGGTCTCAACCCAAAGCATCACCTATCCATGTTCACCCGAGATGCTGCCTGACCCTCTGAGATATCCCAGCACTCTGTGCCTTCTTTTGTAAAATAGCATCTGCAGTTCCTTGTTTTGGCATCTCTGGAGGACAGGGACAGGGGACATTTCGAGTCAGGACCTAAAACAATCCTCCACAGATGCTGCCTGACCCACTGAGTTACTCCAGCACTTTGTGTGCCATGAATTAATAACTAACTGTCACCCTTCTCCGTTTAATATTTGTACATTCCTATTGCATTTCTATGTCTCATAATTTTCACTGTTGTCACAGTTCTTTCACTTATGCAGCTTGGGGCAGCACGGTGACGCAGCGGTAGAGTCGCTGCTTAACAGCGCCTGAGACCCGGGTTCGATCCTTACTACGGGTGCTGTCTGTATGGAGTTTGTACGTTCTCCCCGTGACCGCGTGGGTTTTCTCCGGGTGCTCGGGTTTCCTCCCGCACTCCAAAGACGTACTGGTATGTAGGTTAATTGGATTCAACAAGATTGTAAATTGTCCCTAGTGCGTGTAGGACAGTGTTAGTGTGCGGGGATCGCTGGTCGGCGCGGACTTGGTGGGCCAAAGGGCCTGCTTCCGCGCTGTATCTCTAAACTAAGCTTATCACTTTTATATTACATTTCAGTTCAGTCCAGTTTCAGTTTAGTTTATTGTCACATGTACTGAGGTACAGTGAAAAGCTTTTGGCATGTGCTATCCAGTCAGCAGAAAGGCAATAGAAGATAGACACAAAAAGCTGGAGTAACTCAGCGGGACAGGAGGCATCTCTGGAGAGATGTAATGGGTGACGTTTCGGGTCGAGACACTTCTTCTGACTGGTTAGGGATAAGGAAAACAAGTGATAGAGACGGTGATGTGGAGTCTGGGTCAAAACATGGTCCTGGAGGGAGAGAAAGAGGAATCGCAGAGGGGGAGCAGCGAGAGAGGATGTTGCTGAACTCTCGTCGGGGAGAGGAGGAGAACTTCTTCAAAGTAGACGTACCTTGAGGAGATTTTGCAATGGAGCAGACAAAACGTGTAGGAAGGAACTGCAGATGCTGGTTTCAACCAAAGATAGACACAAACAGCTAGAGTAACTCAGCGGGTCAGGCAGCATCTCTGGAGAGAAAGAACGCGTGACGTTTCGGGTCGAGACCCTTCCTCTGACTGGTTAGGGATAAAGGAAACGAGAGATATAGACGGTGATGTGGAGAGATAAAGAACAATGAATGAAAGATGTGGAAATAAGTAACGATGATAAAGGAAAAACACACGTGGCTGTGGTGGCGAGTCTGTGTTTAAAACAATACGTGATTACAATCGAGCCGTTACAGTGTACAGATACATGATAAGGGAATAACATTTAGTGCAAGGTAAAGCCAGCAAAGTCTGGACAAGGACAGTCCGAGGGTCACCAATGAGGTAGATAGTAGTTCAGGACTGCTCTCTGGTTGTGGTAGGATGATTCAGTTGCCTGATAACAGCGGGAAAGAAGTAAATTGCAGTAAATAGTAAGGAATTTTGAGGAAAAATATGTTGCATAAAATCTGATACAATGGGCTGGCACAGAATACCTCAATGCAGATTACTGATTCATTGTTCGATACTGCACCAACCTAGTCAGGTACTAATTTATTAGAAAATAACCTCCAGCTATGACTGCTTCTGTTTTGTACTTGAAAAGGGCGTAGTGTTTCTTCATTGGTTAGGTTTTCATTTTACTGCCGGGAACCAGCTTTGGTGATTTAATGAAGCTAACCAGAATAACAACTTTTCTCAACCTAAGGTGCTATTGCTGTTAAGGGCGGCACAGTGGCTGCCAAAGACCTGGCTTCGATCTTCACCTCGGGTGCTGGCTGTGTGGAGTTTGCACGTTCTCCCTGTGACCGGGTGGGTTCCCTCCGGGTGCACCGGTTTCCGCCCGCATCCCAAAGACGTGCAGGTCTGTCGGCGAATTTGCCTCTGGTAAATTGCCCCTAGTGTGTCGGGAATGGACGAGAAAGTGGGAAAACATGGAACTCACGTGATCAGGAGATCAATGGTCGGGGTAGACTCGGTTGGGCCAAAGAGCCTTGTTTCATGCTGTATCTCTGAACTAAAACTAAATTCTGGTGTTCCTCATCAGAGTTCAAGGTTTCCAGGTCAGTTTATTGTCACGTGTACCATATAACCATATAACGTGTTCCAATTAAGGTTCACTGAAATTAGAATTACCGAACAGACATATTTTTAAAAAAAGCAACAAGACACACAACTACATAAAAGTTAACATAAATATCCACCACAGCGGATTCCCCACGTTCCTCACTGTGATGGAAGGCAATAAAGTCCAATCTTCTTCCCTCTTTATTCTCCCATGGTCGGGGCAGTCGAACCATCTGCAGTCGGAGCGATCGAAGCTCCCGCGTTGGGGTGATCGTAGCTCCTACGGTTTGGAGCTCCCGAAGTCGATCTCTAACCAGAGACCGCGAGCTCCACTACATTGAAGTCCGCAGGCTCTCGCGGTTGGAGCTCCAAAGTCGATCCCCGACAGGGATCGCGAGCTCCACGATGGTAAGTCCGCAGGCTCCTGCGGCTGCAGCTCCCGAAGTCGGTCTCCAGCGGAGGCCTCCAGCTCCTCCATGTTAGGCTGCAGTGCGGACGGAGATACAGTACGGAAAAAAATAAGCATCCCCCCCCCCACCCCCACCCCCACCCCCACCCCCACACCCACCACCAACCCCACATAAAACAAGCTAAAGAACACTGAAAACATACATTTAACACATACGGACAGGCAACAAAGAAGGAAGGGACAGACAAACTGTTGGCGAGGCACAAATAATGTACAAATACACGAGCTTGAGTACAGTCTTTTACCCAGAGTTGGGGAATCACGAACCAGAAGATATAGGTTTAAGGTGAGAGGGGAAAGATTTAATAGGAACCTAAGGGGCAACGTTTATGGGTGTATGGAACAAACTGCCAGAAGAGGTAGTTGGGGCAGGTACTATATATACATTTAAAAGGCACTTGGACAGATGGAAGAATATGGGCCAAATGCAAGCAAATATGACGAGCTTAACTGGGGCATCTTGGCAAGTTGGGCTGAAGGGCCTGCTTCCATGCTGTATCGCCCTATGACTCTGTGACTTTTTATTTTGTCATATTTTCAGTCAACAGACAAAAAGTTAATATTTATGCTGTGTAAATATTAATTTGAGGTTGCAAGCCCAAAGCAGTGATTATTGGTTAATGTTTTATTCAAACGTGCTACTGCATGGATTTTCAATTAGCTATTGATAGCTACTGTTTTAGTTTATTTGTTTTAGATACAGGCCCTTCGGCCCACCGAGTCCGCACCGCACAGCGATCACTCCGTACACTAGCACTATCCTATACACACACACACACACAAGGGGACAATTTACACTTATCCCAACCAAGCCAATTAATCTACAAACCTGTACGTCTTTTTGAGTGTGGGAGGAAACCGAAGATCTCGGAGAAAACCCACGCGGTCACGGGGAGAACGTGCAAACTCCGCACAGACAGCACCCGCATTCGGGGATTGAACCCGGGTCTCTGGCTCTGCAAGCACTGGAAGGCAGCACCTCTACCGCTTTGCCACTGTGCCATACTGTGTTGGTCAATGCATGCAAATTTACTCAACATTTTGTTACATTACAAATTTGTTGACGAGCTGGTCAAAGCTACGGGGCACAGTTGACCTGATTGGGGACAATATAAGAAGTGGGTGAGGGGAAACATGATTCTTAGGTTAGTTTAGAGGTTTTGAGAGGGTGGAAACAGGCCTTTCGGCCCACTGAGTCCGCACCAACCCATACACTAGTTCTATCCCACACACAAAGGGCAATTTTACAGAAGCCAATCAACCTATAAACCCACAGGTCTTTGGAATGGGGGAGGAAAACCCACGTGGACACAGGGAGAAAGTACAAACTCCGTACAGACAGGGTCCGTAGTCAGGATCGAACCCAGGTCTCTGGCGCAGTGAGGGAGCAACTCTACCGCTGCGCCACTGTGCCACCCCTTTTTATCCGCACATATTAGCTTGGTTTCATGTGAAAGACTCTCGGCTGGAGTTCGAAAACCCAGCCTTCTATATCAGATATGAAAGTGCTGCAATATTTCTAAGAGTCATCGAGTTGCACAACATGGAAACGGGCCCTTCAGCCCATCTGCCTAAATGTTTCTTAAATGTTGTGATAGTCCCTTACTCTTGCGATAGTGGGCTGAGGAAAGATTGGGTTGACATACGATGAGCGTTTGACTGCACTGGGCCTGTACTCGCTGGAGTTTAGAAAGATGAGTTGAGAAAGTTTAAGTGAGAGATGCAGGGCGGAAACAGGCCCTTCGGCCCACTGGGTCCGTGCTGACCAGCGATCCCTGCACATTAGCACCATCCTACACCCACGAGGGACAATTTTTACATTTACCAAGTCAATTAACCTACAAACCTGCACGTCTTTGGAGTGTGGGAGGAAACCGTAGATCTCAGCGATTGTGTTTCTGAATTTTTGTTGTTGTCTTTTTTGGATCGAATTTCTGTCTTTAATTTGTATTGGTGATGTCTTTATAACTTATTTTACTCTGATTATATGTTTCTTTGTTAAATTTTGTAAGGTGTCCTTGAGACTTTTGTATAGGCGCCCATAAATAAAATCTATTATTATTATTATTATCTCGGAGAAAACCCACGCAGGTACAAACTCCGTACAGACAGCACCCGTAGTCGGGATCGAACCCGGATCTCTGGCGCTGCATTGCTATAAGGCAGCAAACTCTGCCGCTGCGCCACCGTGACCGCCCGAAATTTACCGAATAGTGCGAAGCCTGGATCAAGTGGATGTGGAGAGGATGTTTCTTATGAACTGATAGTACTTGCCTGTTGTGACGGTCGGTACCTGCCTCTTGCGTCGGCACCTCCCTCGAAGATTTGGATGTTTGTGGTCCATAAATCCTGATGAGAGAGAGCCACAGACTAATCTCCCAACAACTGGGCGCCTGAGTAACTGGGGTACGCGGAGAATTTCACCCTCTCATTTCAATGGGCCTCCTCAGCTGATTCCACAGCTCTCAGCTATCTGCCGTCTCTCATCAAAGTATGCATTCTTTGTGTGTGTACAATTGAACGCTCGACTCTGTGATAGTGGAAGACATAACAGCTGAGTCCAGTTCTGTTCTCAGCCACCCGTATCTTCAAGCTTTGGGTCACAATCGCAATCCGGGATCTCTCTGATTTACAAAGGCCCTCCGTAATCCTCATGGACTGACTGATGCCAATCGCAATGGCCCTGTTCGACACCCCTCACATAGAAACATAGAAACATAGACAATAGGTGCAGGACTAGGCCATTCACCCCTTCGAGCCAGCACGGCCATTCTATATGATCATGGCTGATCATCCAGCTTTCTCCCCATATCCCTTGATTCCCGTAGCCCTAAGAGCTAAATCTAACTCTCTCTTGAAAACATCGCAAGCCTAGTTTATTTTGTTTGAAGAGATCCAATTATCAAAAACAAAAAAAAAACCATATGAAGTAGCCGAGGACAATTAAAAGTCATGCTTATGTTGGAAAAGCATTCGGGAAAAGATTGCAGATACTGTAATTGCAGCGATGATACCGAGTTTCTAATCAGAGAACAATCTAAGGTTGCCTTGATCCTTTGAATGTTTTGCTCGGAGATGCTGGGGCTGAAAATAGAGATATGCCTAGTGACCCACGCACGTATTCAATGCAGCACTTCACTTTGTTCACTGTTCATATAGGTGGTAGGCTTCTGTGAGTCAGAAGGTTGTACGTACGAAGCCCACTTCAAACACTTGAACATCAAGGCCCTGATTCATTATCTGGTGTGCTGCTGTGGGAGCTCTGGACTGCTGGAGATGCTATCTTCCAGCAGGAAATCTTAAACATTTATGATTAAGTTTTAGTTTAGAGATACAGCCTAGAAACGGTCCCTTCGGCCCACCAAGCCCACACTAGATCTGTGTTATCTCACCATTCCTATCCACTCAGGGACAATTTTCACAGATGCCAATAACACCGCAAACCTGCATGTCTTTAGGACGTGGGAAAAACGGGCGCCATTGAACAGTCTGAAGAAGGGTCGCGACCCGAAACTTCACCCATTCCTTCTCTCCAAAGATGCTGCCCGCTGAGTTGCACCCGCATTTTGCGTCTATCTTCAAATTAAACCAGCATCTGCAGTTCTTTCCTACATCTTTTTTCCCAGGGTCGAAACATCGAATACTAGAGGGCAGAGCTTTAAGGCACGAGGGGCAAAGTTTAAAGGAGATATGCAGGGCCCCAGGCTGACCAACATGCCCCATCTACTCTAGGCCCACCTTCCCACGTTTGGCCCATAGCCTTCTTAACCTTTCCTGTCCCTGTACAAGTGCCCATATACCCATGCACAGCGGCACAGCGGTGGAGTTGCTGCCTCATAGCGCCAGAGAACCGGGCTCAATCCTGACTACCCTGTGCTGTATGTACAGAGTTTGTATGTTCTCACTTTGTGTTTTCTCCGGGTGCTCCGGTTTCCTCCCACATTCCAAAGATGTACAGACTTGCAGGTTAATTGGCTTCTGTAAATTGTCCCTAGTGTGTCGGATGTAAAACTGGGATACTATACTAATGTACGGGGTGATCGCTGGTCGGCGCGGACACGTTGGGCCGAAGGACCCGTGTCCACGCTTTAAGACTGAACTGAACTGGAACTGAACTGGAACTGAACTGGAGCTGAGCTGAGCTGAGCTGAGCTGAGCTGAGCTGAGCTGAACTGAACTGAGCTGAACTGCCCACATGTCTTTTATGGTGTGATTCTTTCATTCACCCCATAAATATTTCCCCCTAAATTTTGTTTTTTTCTTCTTCATCCAATACAGATGAAGAAATAATAGGAGGAAAGAATAAAAACATTTGGTATGTTTAAGAAGGAACTGCAGATGCTGGAAAATCGAAGGTAGACAAAAATGCTGGAGAAACTCAGCGGGTGAGGCAGCATCCATGGAGCGAAGGAATCGGTGACGTTTCAGGTCGAGACCCTTCTTCAAACATCTGGTAGTTTAGTTTAGTTTTAGTTTAGAGATACAGCGCGGAAACAGGCCGTTCGGCCCAACGAGTCTGTGCTGACCAGCGATGCCCGTACAGTAGCACTACCCACACACACACACTAGGGACAATTTACAATCCTCACCGAAGCCAATTAACTTATAAACCTGCATGTCTTTGGAGTGTGGGAGGAAACCGGAGCACCCGGAGAAAACTGCTACACAGTCACAGGGAGAACGTACAAACTCTGTACAGACAAGCACCCGTAGTCAGGATCGAACCTGGGTCTCTGGCGCTGTAAGGCAGCAACTCTACCGCTGCGCCACCATGCCGCACCTGGTAGGTCAGCAAGCTTTGATGCTGAGAACATTTCAGCTGAAAATATGCCCGCAGCATTCTGATTTTCATTCACTTCGAATGATCAGAAGCTGATGAATTCTTACTGCTGAGTTTACAAAGTCTTTGTAACTTTATCCTGCATATCCCAGTGTGATATGCAGCAAGAGAACGCCTGCTTATTTTTAAATGACCTTTGTACTGAGGAAGTGGATGTGTTAAGACTCAGGAATCCACGCCTTACAATTCTAAGTACATATTTTACATTTTTTAGAGGCATTGACAAACTGAGTGAATTAAAAATGCTGGTAACTTTATTAAGTCAGGCAGTGTCTGTGGAAAGAGAAATTATTTGGGGCACCACGTTACAGGAAAGATATTGTCAAACTTGAAAGGGTTCAGAGAAGATTTACGATGATGTTGCCAGGACTAGAGGGTGTGAGCTACAGGGAGCGGTTGAGTAGGCTGGGTCTCTATTCCTTGGAGCGCAGGAGGATGAGGGGTGATCTTATAGAGGTGTATAAAATCATGAGAGGAATAAAGCGGGTAGATGCACAGAATCTCTTGCCCAGAGTAGGTGAATCGAGGACCAGAGGACACAGTTTTAAGGTGAAGGGTAAAAGATTTAATAGGAACCTAACTTTTTCACACAAAGGGTGGTGGGTATATGGAACAAGCTGCCAGAGCAGGTAGTTGAGGTTGGGACGATTCCAACATTTAAGAAGCAGTTAGACAGGTACATGGATAGGACAGGTTTGGAGGGATATGGACCAAACGCAAGCAGGTGGGACTAGTGTAGCTGGGACATGTTGGCCAGTGTGGGCATGTTGGGCTGAAGGGCCTGTTTCCACACTGTGTCACTCTATGACTCTAATGCAATGTTTCAGGTCCGAAACTCTTCATAAGACACTGAACGCATTGTTAGTGATTCAGACTACAAATAACCTAAACTTTAGCCAACTGGAAGTTATGAATTGCGGCCTTAATTTAAATTTTTGGATTATTGCTCAATGTTTTTGTTTGCTTTCTCGACTGCCACATGAAACAGACCTGACCGATTTCTAAACAGTTTATTTTTGGTTTTAGTTTTAGAGTTACAGCACGGAAACAGGCCCTTCGGCCCATCGAGTCTGCACCGACCAGCGATCCCCGTACATAGAAACATAGAAACATAGAAATTAGGTGCAGGAGTAGGCCATTCGGCCCTTCGAGCCTGCACCGCCATTCAATATGATCATGGCTGATCATCCAACTCAGTATCCCGTACCTGCCTTCTCTCCATACCCTCTGATCCCTTTAGCCACAAGGGCCACATCTAACTCCCTCTTAAATATAGCCAATGAACTGGCCTCAACTACCCTCTGTGGCAGAGAGTTCCAGAGATTCACCACTCTCTGTGTGAAAAAAGTTCTTCTCATCTCGGTTTTAAAGGATTTCCCCCTTATCCTTAAGCTGTGACCCCTTGTCCTGGACTTCCCCAACATCGGGAGCAATCTTCCTGCATCTAGCCTGTCCAACCCCTTAAGAATTTTGTAAGTTTCTATAAGATCCCCTCTCAATCTCCTAAATTCTAGAGAGTATAAACCAAGTCTATCCAGTCTTTCTTCATAAGACAGTCCTGACATCCCAGGAATCAGTACATAACACTGTCCTACACACACTAGGGACAATTTACAATTTTTACCAAAGCCAATTAGCCTATAAGGCTGCACGTCTTTGGAGTGCAGGAGGAAACCGGAGATCCCGCAGAAAAGCCACACGGGTCACGGGGAGAATGTGCAAACTCCGTACAGACAGCACCCGTAGTCAGGATCGAACCTGGGTCCCTGGCGCTATAAGCGCTGTAAGGCAGCGACTCTACCACTGCGCCACCGTGCCGCCTGTTCTGGTTTAGTTCTTGTACTCCTACTTGATGAGCTTTTGATGGCACTGGGCCTGTACTCGCTGGAGTTTGGAAGGATGGGGTGGTGTGGGGGGACCTCATTGAAACTTAACGAATAGTGAAAGGTCAGGATAGAGTGGATGTGGAGAGGATGATTCCACAGAGGGAGAGTCCGGGCTTAGTGGGCACAGCCTCAGAATAAAAGGACGTGCCTTTAGAAAGAAGTGGAGGAATTTCTTTAGCCAGAGGGTGGTGAATCTGTGGATTCATAGAAACCTAGAAAAATAGGTGCAGGAGTAGGCCATTCGTCTGCGCCACAGTGCCGCCCCCAGTTCTTTAGTCTTAGACACTTCCACCCTGGGTAAAAGGTTCTGACTGTTTACCCTATCTAAGCCTCTCATAATTTTATAAACTTCTGTCAGGTCTTCCCTCAGCCGACAACACTCCAGAGAATGCAATCCAACCTCTCCCCAGAGCTAATACCCTCGAATCCAGGCAGCATTCTGGTAAACCTCTTCTGCACCCTCTCCAAAGCCTCCACATCCCTCCTGTAATGGGTGGGGGTGACCAGAACTGCACGTAACACTCCAAATGCGGCCTAACCAAGGTCCTATAAAGCTGCATCCATTCCCTACACACTATGGACAATTTACAGAGGCTGATTAACCTACAAACCTCTACGTCTTTGTGATGTGGGAGGAAACCCGGAGCACCCGGAGAAATCCCACGCGGTCACAGGGAGAACGTGCGAATACCACACAGACAGGAACCGAGGTCAGGATCGAACCCGGGACTCTGGCGCTGTGAGGCAGCAGCACACCGTGCTTATAGCACATGTATGATAACAAGCCAGGACGTTCCCACCAGTGGGAGAATCTAGGACGAGAGGGCACAGCCTAAAAATAAAAGGATGTATCTTTAGTAAGGAGATGAGGAGGAATTTGTTGAGTCAGAGGGTGGTGAATCTGCGGAATTCATTGCCACAGACGGCTGAGGAGGCCAATTCAGTGGATATTTTTAAGATAGACAGATTCTTGATTAGTACAGGTGTCAGGGGTTAGAAACATGGAAACATAGAAAATAGGTGCAAGAGGAGGCCATTTGGCCCTTCGAGCCAGAATACGCAACCTAACATAGAAACATAGATTCAGATTCAGATTCAACTTTATTGTCATTGTGCAGTGTACAGTACAGAGACAACGAAATGCAGTTTAAAAATCGGTGCAGGAGGAGGCCATTCGGCCCTTTGAGCCAGCACCGCCATTCATAGTGATCATGACTGATCGTCCCCAATCAATAACCCGTGCCGGCCTTAAGATAGACAGATTCTTGATTAGTACGGGTGTCAGGGGTTATGGGGAGAAGGCAGGAGAATGGGGCTAGGAGGGTGAGATAGATCAGCCATGATTGAATGGTGGAGTAGACTTGATGGGCTGAATGGCTTAATTCTGCTCCGAGAGCTTATGGACTTATGAATATCATTACCTCACGTGCACATTTGACTCATGTATGTATTTTGATATCACAGGACTACTGGTCAAGGACATTATCCTGTTGCTTCCTCCTTAATGATTAGTCTCTGTGCATCTGACTTTACTTATAATGAAAGAGAATGTGACTGTGTTTGTCTCAGCAATCATTTAAGGATGTTACACCAGACCAATTTAATTTTGATCCTTGATGGCTGTGGATAGTTCATGGGGAAAAGAGACTCCAACAGTTTATATGTTTTTTTTTGTATTTTTTAATTTAATTCTTTATTTCGGACAGAATAAAAGAATAAAAAGCAAGTGTGAAACAGCATACAAAAACAAAAAAACAAAACAAGAATATTTATAAAGTGTCATAAACAATATCTATAAATAAATGAAATCGTATGTGTCCGCAAAGGAGCAGGAAGAAGCCAAAGCTTATTAATTCCCACCCCTTATTCAACTGCTTATAATTATCTTATACAAATTTAGCAGCTATATGTACACCATATGTACACCAGCAGCTATATGTACACCAAATTATTTACATTTATACACTAATCAAATGTTTACAAAGCCATACAAAAAAAGAGAGAAAAAAAGAAAACAGAAAAGAAAAAACCCTCATATACTATACATTATCTCTTAGTCATAGAAACAACCCATCACCCTATAATCACCCTTCCCAATACAATCAGTATAACAAATATCCCACTCACAATCACCTATCTTCATCCCAATATCCTTTAAAAAAAGTGTTTTTGTACATCATTTTTAAATGAATTATGTTTGTGCTAAGTTGTATCTCCTGTTCCAGACCATTCCACAAATTCACCCCACAGATTGCTATGCACATACGAGTTGTTCTGACATTGAGTTTTTTAAAATTAAGTTCCCCTCTCAAATTATACCCACCCTGTCTTTCCATAAACAGTTTTTGTATATTTCTTGGAAGTAAATTATTTCTTGCTTTGTACATGATTTGCGCAGTCTTAAATTTAACCAGATCGGTGAACTTCAGTGTGTGTGATTTTAAGAATAATTAATTGGTATGTTCAAGATATCCAACGTTATTGGTAATTCTTATTGCTCTTTTTTGTAATGTGCATAACGGCTGTAGGTTGGTTTTGTAGGTGTTACCCCATATCTCCACCCAGTAACTCAGATATGGCAATATGAGTGTATTATACAGAGTATGTAATGATTTGTGGTCCAGAATGTGTCTTGATTTTCCCAATATTGCTATAGACTTTGCCAGTTTTGCTTTGACGTGGTTTATATGTGGTATCCAGCAGATTTTGTGGTCTAAGATCACACCAAGAAATTTATATTCATATACTCTTTCTATACTTATGTTATCTATTTTAAATTGTACTTGAGGGGTTGTTTTATGTTTTCCAAATAGCATCATCTTTGTTTTGCTTAAAGTTAAAGACAATTTGTTGACATCAAACCACTGTTTTAATTTATTCATTTCTGATGTGATGACCTCCAAAAGCTGCTTCAAATTGTTACCAGAACAAAAAATATTCGTATCATCAGCAAATATAATCAATTTCAGTATATTTGATACTGCATATGTCGTTAATGTATATTATGAAAAGCTTTGGACCTAACACAGACCCTTGAGGTACTCCACAAGTTCATAAGTGAACATGAGCCTCAAGTCACCCTCGCAGCTCATACTGCTACCCAGCTTTGTGTCATCCGCAAACTTGGAGATGTCACATTTAATTCCCTCGACTAAATCATTAATATATATTGTAAATAACTGGGGTCCCAGCACTGAGCCTTGCGGCATCCCACTGGTAACTGCCTGCCATTCTGAAAAGACCAGTTAATTCCTACTCTTTGCTTCCTGTCTGCCAACCAGTTCTCAATCCATGTCAATACCCTACCCCCAATACCATGTGCTCTAATTTTGCACACTAATCTCTTGTGTGGGACCTTGTCAAAAGCTTTTTGAAAGTCCAGATACACCACATCTACCGGCTCGCCCTTATCCATTCTACTTGTTACATCCTCAAAAAATTCCTGAAGATTAGTCAAGCATAATTTCCCCTTCATAAATCCATGCTGACTTTCCAAATGTGCTGCCGATGTCAGGCTAACTGGTCTATACTTCCCCGTTTTCTCTCTCCCTCCTTTCTTAAAAAGTGGGGTTACATTGGCTACCCTCCAGTCCACAGGAACTGATCCAGAGTCGAGAGAACATCGGAAAATGATCACCAATGCATCCAAGATTTCTAGGGCCACCTCCTTGAGTTCTCTGGGATGCAGACCATCAGGCCCTGGGGATTTATCTGCCTTCAGTCCCAACAGTTTACCTAACACCATTTCCTGACTAATGTGCACATTGACGGCTATGGAGGCCAAATCAATGGATATTTTCAAGGCGGAGATTGATAGATTCTTGATTAGTGCGGTGTCAGGGGTTACGGGGCGAAGGCAGGAGAATGGGGTTAAGAGGAAAAGATAAACTATGATTGAATGGTAGAGTAGACTCTACCTAATGGCCTTATTCTGCTCTTATGAACATAAACTAATGAATATACTTAATTTATATGGATGCAAGATCTCTGCCCTTTGATCTTTCCTTTGCTTCTTTGGATGAATTATCCTGAATCTATCCTTCTTGAGCAAACAGTTTACCCAAATTTTCGCGATTCTTTTTCTATCTGACTCTTGACATTTACCTCCAAGCCTTTACGCGTTATGGTTACTGTCTTAATTTTTCGTTTGCACTCATTCAAAATGAGCCCCTTCTCCCAGACCTTCCCCCTCCTCCTCCTAGACAGGTACATGGAGAGGGCTGGTTTAGAGGGATAGGGGCCAAATGCGGGCAGGTGGGTCTAGCGTAGATGGGGCATCTTGGTCAGCTTGGACGAGTTGGGCCGAAGGGTCTGTTTCCGTGCTGTGGTAGTCTATGACTATTAGGGCTGCACGGTGGAACAGCTGTAGAGTTGCTGCCTCAAAGCGCCAGAGAATGCCGGTTCGATCCTGACTGCGGGTGCTTGTCTGTACGTTCTCCCCGTGACCGGTGTGGGTTTTTTTCCGGGTGCTCCGGTTTCCTCCCACTCTTCAAAGACGTACAAGTTTGTCGGTTAATTGGCTTTGGTTAAAAATGGAAAATTGTCCCTAGATTGTGTAAGACAGCGTTGGTGTGCGGGGATCGCTGGTCGGCAATCACTCCGTGGGCTGTCGTGCCTGTTTCCACGCTACATCTCTGAACTAGGCAAAACTAAAAATGACTGCGTGAACCTCTCTCAAGCCCGTTCACAAAAAACGTTCACAGTTCTTTATTTCGCAAACTGATCGCAAATAGACTCAAATAGAGAAAGCTAGTAGACATTGTGTGAGGCAGGAGGCAGAGAAGGGAAGCACTCAGACCCAACATGTAGAGGGGAAAGAAGAAAAAGATAATAAACAGAGAATAAGAGGTGGTGGGTTTCTTAAATGTGTGAGCAGAGAGACAGATGGGTATAAAATGAGGGTAGAAGCAATAGGTAGCAAGGTGAAAAGTAAAAGTGGTAGGCAGACAAATCCAGGGCAAAAATCAAAAAGGGCCATTTTTCAACATCATTGTATAAGGGGTAAGAGTGTTGTAAAAACAAGCCTGAAGGCTTTGTGTCAATGCAAGGAGCATTTGTAATAAGGTGGATGAGTTGAGTGTGCAGATAGCTATTAATGACTATGATATAGTTGGGATCACGGAGATATGGCTCCAGGGTGACCAAGGCTGGGAGCTGAACATCCAGGGATATTCAATATTCAGGAGGGATAGACAGAAAGGAAAAGGAGGTGGGGTAGCATTGCTGGTTAGAGAGGAGATTAACGCAATAGAAAGGAAGGACATTAGCTTGGAGGATGTGAAATCGATATGGGTAGAGCTGCGAAACACTAAGGGGCAGAAAACGCTAGTGGGAGTTGTGTACAGGCCACCTAGCAGTTGTAGTGAAGTTGGGGATGGCATCAAACAGGAAATTAGAAATGCGTGCAACAAAGGTAAAACAGTTATAATGGGTGACTTCAATCTACATATAGATTGGGTGAATCAAATTGGCAGGGGTGCTGAGTAAGAGGATTTCTTGGAATGTATGCGGGATAGTTTTCTAAATCAACATGTAGAGGAACCAACGAGAGAGCAGGCTATTCTAGACTGGGTATTGAGGAATGAGGAAGGGTTAGTTAGCAGTCTTGTTGTGCGTGGCCCCTTGGGCAAAAGTGACCATAATATGGTTGAGTTCTTCATTAGGATGGAGAGTGACATAATTAATTCAGAAACAAGGGTTCTGAACTTAAAGAAAGGTAACTTTGAGGGTATGAGACGTGAATTGGCCAAGATAGACTGGCAATTGATTCTTAAAGGGTTGACGGTGGATATGCAATGGAAGGCATTTAAAGACTACATGGATGAACTACAACAATTGTTCATCCCAGTTTGGCAAAAGAATAAATCAGGGAAGGTAGTGCATCCATGGATAACAAGGGAAATCAGGGATAGTATCAAAACAAAAGATGAAGCATACAAATTAGACAGAAAAAGCAGCTTACCAGAGGACTGGGAGAAATTCAGAGTCCAGCAGAGGAGGACAAAGGGTTTAATTAGGAAAGGGAAAATAGATTATGAAAGAAAACTGGCAGGGAACATAAAAACTGACTGCAAAAGTTTTTATGGCAGACCAATTGAATAACTACTTTGGTTCTGTCTTCACTAAGGAAGACTTAATTAATCTGCTGGAAATAGCAGGGGACCGGGGGTCAAATGAGATGGAGGAACTGAGTGAAATCCAGGTTAGCCGGGAAGTGGTGTTAGGTAAATTGAATGGATTAAAGGCCGATAAATCCCCAGGGCCAGATAGGCTGCATCCCAGAGTACTTAAGGAAGTAGCCCCAGAAATAGTGGATGCATTAGTGATCATTTTTCAAAACTCTTTAGATTCTGGAGTAGTTCTTGAGGATTGGAGGGTAGCTAATGTAACCCCACTTTTTAAAAAGGGAGGGAGGGAGAGAGAAAATGGGGAATGACAGACCAGTTAGTCTAACATCGGTAGTGGGGAAACTGCTAGAGTCAGTTATTAAAGATGGGATAGCAGCACATTTGGAAAGTGGTGAAATCATTGGATAAAGTCAGAATGGATTTATGAAAGGTAAATCATGTCTGACGAATCTTATAGAATTTTTCGAGGATGTAACTAGTAGAGTGGATAAGGGAGAACCAGTGGATGTGTTATATCTGGACTTTCAGAAGGCTTTCAACAAGGTCCCACATAAGAGGTTAATATACAAACTTAAAGCACACGGTATTGGGGGTTCAGTATTGATGTGGATAGAGAACTGGCTGGCAGACAGGAAGCAAAGAGTAGGAGTAAACGGGTCCTTTTCAGAATGGCAGGCAGTGACTAGTGGGGTACCGCAAGGCTCAGTGCTGGGACCCCAGCTATTTACAATATATATTAATGATTTGGAAGAGGGAATTGAATGCAACATCTCCAAGTTTGCGGATGACACGAAGCTGGGGGGCAGTGTTAGCTGTGAGGAGGGTGCTAGGAGGCTGCAAGATGACTTGGATAGGGTGGGTGAGTGGGCAAATGCATGGCAGATGCAGTATAATGTGGATAAATGTGATGCAACGAGATCTGGGTGTCATGGTACACCTGTCATTGAAAGTAGGCATGCAGGTGCAGCAGGCAGTGAAGAAAGCGAATGGTATGTTAGCATTCATAGCAAAATGATTTGAGTATAGGAGCAGGGAGGTTCTACTGCAGTTGTACAGGGTCTTGGTGAGACCACACCTGGAGTATTGCGTACAGTTTTGGTCTCCTAATCTGAGGAAGGACATTCTTGCCATAGAAGGAGTACAGAGAAGGTTCACCATACTAATTCCTGGGATGTCAGGACTTTCATATGAAGAAAGCTGATACACAAAAATTAATATCATATTTATATAATAGTATTTTAAATATAGATTTACCTGCGACTGAGGTAATTAGAGAAGAGTGGGAACGGGAATTAACGATAAAAATTACGAAGGTTACATGGGAAAAGTATTTCACATATATTCACAAATGTTCGATTAATGTAAGACATAATCTAATTCAATTTAAAATTTTACATAGATTGTATTACTCAAAAATAAGATTAAATAAATGTTACCCAAATATATCCCCCACTTGCGATAAATGTTTAATCCACGATGCAACTATAACACACTCTTTTGTTTCCTGTATAAAACTTCATAGATTTTGGAATGATATTTTTGAAATATTCACAAAATTATTTAAGATAAAAATGGAACCTAATAATGAATTGATTATATTTGGGGTAATGGAAGATGGGAATAAACTGAATCCATCTCAAAAAATATTTTTTAATTATGGTTTAATAATAGCTAAAAAATTAATATTGAAATTTTGGAAAAATACACCAATATCAACGCTTAAAATGTGGATTGCAAGTATGTTGGACACCACACATCTTGAGGAAATGCGATTCCGCCTAATAGATAAATTTGACCAATTCACAACGAGTTGATCTCAATTTGTCGTCTTTTTGGAATCATATGGTGCAACACAATTGTAAAAGCTAACTCGTGACTGGGCGAGGGATGGTCAAGATTATAAATAAGATCTCCTTACTTCTTTTTTTTTCTTTCTCTTTCTTTTTCTTCTTTTATTTTATTTTTCCTATTTTTCTATTTCTTAACTTTCTTCTTTCACTCTCTACTTTCCTTTTTCACACACTATATCTCACATTTTTCTATTTTTCATTATCTAACTTCTTTAAAATAAAGAAGAAAAAAAAAAGAAAGACTGGATAGACTCGGCTTGTACTCGCTAGAATTTAGAAGATTGAGGGGGGATCTTATAGAAACTTACAAAATTCTTAAGGGGTTGGACAGGCTAGATGCAGGAAGATTGTTCCCGATGTTGGGGAAGTCTAGAACAAGGGGTCACAGTTTAAGGATAAAGGGGAAATCTTTTAGGATTGAGATGAGAAAAACATTTTTTACACAGAGAGTGGTGAAACTCTGGAATTCTCTGCCACAGAATGTAGTTGAGGCCAGTTCATTGGCTATATTTAAGAGGGAGTTAGATGTGGCCCTTGTGGCTAAAGGGATCAGGGGGTATGGAGAGAAAACAGGTACAGGATACTGAGTTGGATGATCAGCCATGATCATATTGAATGGCGGTGCAGGCTCGAAGGACCGAATGGTCTACTCCTGCACCTATTTTCTATGTTTCTATGTTTCTATGTTTCTATGATCTGTGTGTCATCGCTTCTCTTGCCTAATCCTAGGCTATGACTCCAGCCAAGACATCAAATCACCGTTTCCTGTGCTGCAATGGACATCATTTCCTTTGGAGGCTCTCTTCTGACTGGAACATCTGACAATGCTCGTGTTTTTGCCATCAGCTGCTTGCACTTCCTTCACAAGGTCAACAAAATCCGACAACATTGCTACGGTGTCGGCAGCAGCCTGTTTAAGTCGCCCAGAACTCTCTCAGCATTACCTTCTGCCCTCTCCTACTGTCTTTATTCCTGCACCTTCTGTTCCTTTGAGACACTTCAGCGCTTCAACTGGTTCCGAATTTGTGGAGCGAATGCTGTTTCCATTTACTTCACACTTCCTGGTGACTCGAGGGTCTGAAACGAACAGAGATTTCAGGGAACTACCAATGTCTCCTCTGCCTAACACGACAGACAAATAAAACATCAACAGATCCGGGAAAAGAAGTCTAAAATTGTAAGTACTTTCTCATCTAGTGAACCGGTTGGCGTGAGGTTAAGAGTTTCTCGTGCTATCAGGTCTGTGGAGTTTGCACGTTCTCCCCGTGACCGCGTGGGTTTCCTCCGGGTGCTCCGGTTTCCTCCCGCATTCCAAGGACGTGCAGATTTGTGGGTAAATTGGCTTCTGTAAACTGTCCCTGGTGTGCAGGATAGCGTTAGTGTTCGCGTGATCGCTGGTCGGCACCGACTCGGTGGGCCGAAGGGCCTGTTTCCACGCTGTATCCTTAAAACTAAAAACTAAAACTAAAAACTGAAATATAACTGTTCAAAACTTGCGGGGTGTTTATTTGGAAATGTTATTCTACAGAATGTTTCATATGGTTTGCAAACAGTAGCAATGTTACAAAATTTTGAGATTTAAAAAATCAAGTCTGCAATTTATCCCATCAGATAAAGCATAAAAAGAAGTTTAATTTGACACCTAATTCACTTTCATATCTTCAGTATTAAAGAAGTTATGGCCATTTCCATACTCGGAAATTAGCATCTTGTTCCCTATTGCTTTTCCATTGACTTAACACAAAAGCTGTGATCGAGGGCAGTCAAAAGCCCATAACTTTCTTAAAAATTAAGAGAACTGAAAGAAATTTTCAGTTATTATAGATTGAAGCATTCTGAAACAAATATGAAACAATCTTACTTGGATGACCTGAAATTAAAGCATATAATTAGTTAGTTACCTAATTGTAGCTAATTACAAAATTCAATTACTAGATCTAAACATCTATCCATTTCTTAAGAAAAGATTAACATTTTTAAACAGTCTGTGTCCAAATAACATTCACACAAGAATTCACAATATAACATGATTTTTAAATCTCATTGTCGTGAATTTATAGGCCAAATGGAAGGAATTTAGTGTTTAATTCCTGTAAATTAATGGCCATTTAAATCATCTTGCGAGTGGGATTTTGTGGAACGCGATCGTTTGGAACGTTGCATTTGTGGTGAATTTAAACCCCATATCGGCAGGAAAAATACTGCCGGTTCGTACGGGGCCTAAATCACCTTTTCGCAACGTAAAATGTGGATTAAGGTAATCCTAAGAAGCACGTTTAAATGTAAAATAAACGGCTTTACTTTAGCTGTCCCGTACCTGAAATCCGTCCCCGTTGTCCGTGTTCATGGCATTAGAAGCGGCTTTTTATTTTACTCCAGCGCTGAAATGGTCCAGCGATTTGAAAAATAATTCACAGAACGGACGTCGGAACAAATCTTCAGCGTTAGCCAGCTCCCCGAGAAAATATATCGAGGACAGGTGGTAGAAAAACGCATTTTAACCCCGCCCCCCCCCTCAAAGGCGCCAAAGACGCGCACACGGCCAGTGGCAGAACTGCAGTGCCGCTGAAGGTAAGTTTTGTAACATACCTACAAACAGTTCCAGCAATCAGTAAGACTTCTACCCTAAAGATAGACACAAAAAACTGGAGTAGATCAGCGGGTCAGGCAGCATCTCTGGAGAAAAGGAATAGGTGACGTTTCGGGTCGAGGCCCCTCTTCAGAGTTGTTCAGTTCAGTTCTCGTGATTCCACTGAATTATGGATGTAAGGTCATAATAGAGCAATCCATAATAGTATAAAATGGGGGGGAGGGGCACCATGGCGCAGCTGGTAGAGCTGCAGCCTCGCGCCGCCAGAGACCCAGGTTCAATCCTGACCTCGGGTACTGTTTGTGTGGAGTTTGCACGTTCTCCCTGTGGACTGCGTGGGTTTCCTCCGGGTGCTCCGGTTTCCTCCTACATCCCGAAGACATGTGGGTGTTTAGGTTAATTGGCTTCTGTAAATTGTCCCTGGTGTGTAGGGAGTGGATGAGAAAGTGGGATAACATAGACCTCGTGTGAACGTGTGATCGATGGTCGCCGTGGACTCGGTGGGCCAAAGGGCCTGTTTCCATGCTGTATTATTATTATTTTATTATTTATTTATTTATTCCGAACAAGTAAAGACATTAAAGACATTAATATTAACAAAATCGAAATTATCAAACAATTGGACATTACAATCAATATTTACAAAGCAATGAGAAGAACAAAATCAAAGTTCCAATGTCCAACTCTGTGTCTGTACAAGCTCGAAAAGGAGTGAGAAGAAGAATAGCTTATTAAATCTCACCCCTTTTCCCCAACACTTCTATCATATTTAAAAATCAATTCATTACTAATAATAATACTACCCTAGGCAATTTCCCATAATACCTACAGACATATATATACATACAACTATTATGTACATACAAACTTCATATCTGAAGTACCCAAACATAAGTAAACAATAGTAAAGCAAGATAAACATCAACCCCCACTTGTCAACCATCCCCTCCATCCCTGTACCCCTTGAGAATTATTTTTTTATATATCATTTTAAAATGATTCATGTTTGTGCATTGCTTCAATTCCCCGTTCAATTTATTCCACACTCCTACTCCACAAACCGAAATACAAAAGGTTTTTCTAGTCATACGGACTTTTTGTTTCTTAAAGTTAAATATTCCTCTTAAATTGTAACCCCCCACACGCTCGTTAAATAATTTTTGAATGTTTCCAGGTAAATTTTTATTTTTGGCCCTAAACATTATCTGAGCTGTTTTGAATGTGACCAAATCTTCTAATTTTAATAATTTTGACTCTAAAAATAATGGATTCGTATGACCCAGATACTTAGCATTATGGATAATACGAATTGCTCTTTTTTGCATCATGGTTAATGAGTGTATCGAATTTTTATAATTATTACCCCAGACTTCTGCACAATAATTTAAGTAGGGTAAAATTAATGAACAATAAAGAATACGGAGTGATTTGTAATCCAGAGCTTGCTTGGCTTTGTATAATACAGAGATACTTTTTGACAATTTTAATTTTACATGTTTAATATGTGATTTCCAGCTGTATCTCTAAACTACACTAAATTCTGTGAATGCTTATCCCACCCTAGCTTCCATGACAGTAAAACTGGAATTGTTCTGGGTCTAGTTTCATCTTCTCCCACCAGTGGAAAAATCCTCTCCACATAACAGATCCTTTAGAACCTTACATGCTTCCATCTAAAACTCTCTCACCCTTTTCAATTCCAACAGGTACAAGTTCAACCTTCATCGGTTCAAACCAGCGTCCGCAGTTCCTTCATACACAGGTACAAGTTCAATCTATCCAATGCTCATAACTGCTCTACATCGGTGAGACCAAGCGCAGGCTTGGCGATCGCTTCGCCCAACACCTCCGCTCAGTTCGCATTAACCAACCCGATCTCCCGGTGGCTCAGCACTTCAACTCCCCCTTCCATTCCGTATCCGACCTTTCTGTCCTGGGCCTCCTCCATGGCCAGAGTGAGTCCCACCGCAAATTGGAGGAGCAGCACCTCATATTTCGCTTGGGTAGTTTACACCCCAGCGGTATGAACATTGACCTCTCCAATTTCAGGTAGTCCTTGCTTTCTCCCTCCTTCCCCTCCCCTTCCCATATCTCCCACAGCCCACTGTCTCCGGCTTTTCCTTTCTTCTTCCCGCCTCCCCCCCCCCCACCCTCACATCAGTCTGAAGAAGGGTCTCGACCTGAAACGTCACCTATTCCTTCGCTCCATAGATGCTGCCTCACACGCTGAGTTTCTCCAGCATTTTTGTCTACCTTCAATGCTCATAAGATAACTCATACAATACAGGCATTAGTCTCGCAAACCTTCTGTACAGGCCAATACTGGTCACAGAATTTTCTCTCAATTGTTAGTGGGAATTGTTACAGGTATCAGGGGTTATGGGGAGAAGGCAGGAGAATGGGGTCAGGAGGGAGAGATAGATCGGCCATGATTGAATGTTGAGGTAGGCTTGATGGGTCGAATGGCCTAATTCTGCTCCTATCACTTGTGACCTTATGACCTTATGATTTAGCTTACGCGGTCCTCTGCGGACCTTTGTTCCTCTGATACTCCAGCAACACCCCCCCCCCCCCGCACCATACACTGGTCTCCGAGTGGAGGCGTGGGTTCGGATCCCACTTCTGACACCACGTTGGATAAAGATCAGTCTCACACAAAGTGATTAGAATCCACAGTCTTTTATTAGCAGCTCTGCAGAGGTAACTCAAAGAGCTTTCATCTCAGCAAGCCTACTACTAATCCAATAGAGAGAGAGAGAGAGAGAGAGAGAGAGCTCTCTAATAAGCATGTGGGCGGAGCCACAGTATGAGTGACACCAATCTATAACCTCCAATTAACATTTCTTAGAATCAGGAGAGACAATGTCCAAGGCAGAAAGTACTGATCCACTCCACTCCATCTAGCCCAATTATCTTTGTTTGGCACAATGAATTGTATCCAACAAAACCAAGGGTTTAGAACCCTATAATTATGAATGCACTTATTGTTGCGATCTTTAAGGCTAATATTCCTAAGACTTTAGACTTCAGAGATACATTGCGGAAACAGGCCCTTTGGCCCACTAAGTCCGCGCTGACCAGCGATCGCCGCACGCTAGCACTATCCTAAACACTCAGGACAATGTACAATTTTACCGAAGCCAATTAGCCTACAAACCTGTACGTCTTTGGAGTGTGGGAGGAAACTGGAGGAGCTGGAGAAAGCCCGCGCGGTCACGGGGAAAGCATACAAACTCCGTACAGACAGCACCCGTAGTCAGGATCAAATCCGGGTCTCCGGCGCTGTAAGGCGGCAACTTTACCGCTGCGCCACCGTGCCGCACTCTGGTACAATTATCTTTATTTAGGACAATTAATTGTATCCAATAAAACCAAGGGGTTAGAACCCTATAATTATGAATGCTTTTGTTGTTGGGATCTTTAAGGCTAACATTCTGAAGACTTTAGACTTTGGACTTTGGAGATACAGAGCGGAAACAGGCCCTTTGACCCACCGAGTCCATGCCGACCAGCGATCATCCCGTACACTATTACTATCTTGCACACTAGGAGCGGCACGGTGGGAACGCAGCGATAGAGTTGCTGCCTTACAGCGCTTGCAGCACCGTAGACGCGGGTTCGATCCCGACTACGGGTGCCTGTCTGTCCGGAGTTTGTACGTTCTCCCCGCGACCTGCGTGGGTTTTCTCCAAGATCTACGGTTTCCTCCCACACTCCAAAGAAGTACAGGTTTTGTAGGTTAATTGGCTCGGTATAATTGTAAATTGTGCCTAGTGTGTGTAGGATCATGCTAGTGTGCGGGGATCGCTGGTCGGCGCGGACTCGGTGGACCCAAGGGCTGTATCTCTAAACTAAACAAAACTAAATTAGGAGCAATTTCCAATTTTACCGAAGCCAATTAGCCTACAAACCTGTACGCCTTTGGAGTGTGGGTGGTAACCAGAGCAAAGCAACAACCTTTCTCTCAATGTCAGCTAGACAAAAGAGATAGTGATCAACTTCAGGAAGCGAAGTGGTAAACATTATGCATTGATGGCGCTGAAGTAGCCTTGGTTGAAATGTTCAAGTTCTTCGGTGAAAATATCACCTGGTATTTGTCCTGGACCACCCACCTCGAAGCAATGGCCAAGAAGGCACACCAACACCTCTACTTCCTTCGGCATGTCCCCAACAACTTCTGCAGATGCTCCGTGGAAAGCATTTTATCGGGATGCATCGCAGCGTGGTTTGGGAACAGCTCCATCCAAGACCGCAAGAAATTGCAGAGAATTGTGGACGCAGCCCAGACCCGTCACGCAAACCGACCTCCCTTCCGTCGACTCCATCTACACCTAACGCCGCCTCGGCAAGGCCAGCAGCAGAATCAAGGACCTGTCGCACCCTGGCCACTCCCTCTTCTCCCCTCTCCCACCGGGCAAGAGGTACTGAAGTGTGAAAACGCACACCTCCAGATTCAGGATAAGTTTCTTCCCAGCTGCTAAACAGGCAACTGAATCAACCTATCACAAATAGAGAGCCATGAACATCTACCCACCTCACTGGAGATCCTCGGAGTATTTTTAAATGGACTTTACTGGACTTTATCTTGCACTAAACATTATTCCCTTTATCATGTATCTGTACACTGTGGACGGCTCGATATTAATCGGGTGTGGTCTTTCCGCTGTCTGGTTAGCGCGCAACAAAAAAGCTTTCAATTGAACCTCAGTACACATGACAATAAACTAACCTAAACTAAACTAAACTAAAGTCGATCCACAAAGAACATAAGTCTGAAGAGTGGTCTCGATCCAAAACGTCATCCATTCCTTCTCTCCAGAGATGCTGCCTGTCCCGCTGAGACAGCATCTGCAGCATTTTGTGTCTATCTTCCACATAGAACATAGATCAGTACAGTACAAGAACAGGGCGTCAGCCCACAAGGTCTGTGCCAAACTTTTAATGCCACTTAAAAACTAATCTCCTCTGCCTGCATATGATCCATATCTTTCCATTTCCTGCATATCCACGTGCCTATCTAAAAGCCTCAACAGCCACTTCTGTATCTGCTTCAACTACCACTCCTGGCAGTGAGTTCCAGGCCTGCGTCGGAAGAAAAACTTGCCCCGCACATCACCTTAAACTTTGTAGGAAGGAACTGCAGATGCTGATTTAAATTGAAGATAGATACAAAATGCTGGAGTAACTCAGCGGGACTGGCAGCATCTTTTGGGCCTGTCCCACTTAGGCGATTTTTCAGGCGACTGAAATACACACACACATCGCAAAGGCCCGGGACAGGGCAAGCGGGGGAGCGCTGTCTGAAATTCACACGGTGCAAGGCCAAGGTGATACAGACACATACCGTTGGCGCTGTAATTAAGACGGCTAAAACACAGTAAACGATAAGTCCTTTAAAAGAGGGTGGGGGGGGGGGGGTGGGGGGGAGAAGGGGGGAGGGAGAAGGGGGGAGAAGGGAGGAGAAGGAGCGGAGACAACTTTTAAGAAACCAGAGATACACGGCTGTGAAGCTCGGCGGACATTTAACATTACCGGTCGGTTATCCTTGCTTCTGAAAACTAATGCTTACGTTTTATTTCCCCAATGAGCCAATGAAATTCACCGGTCAGCACCGGCTACAGCCTACGAGAACCTAAGAGAACCTTTGACCTCCTGGCAACCCACTAGGACTTCCTTGCGACCCACCTACGGCACGAGAATTCGCGCTACTCTCCATGGCGGCTTCATTCTGGTCGCCGCTAATTTTTAAACATGTTGAAATATTCACGGTGACCATAATGAGGCCGCGACCAGTTCCCAGAATGAGGGAACTCCTCACAACCATGAAGGCGACTCCCCGGCAACCACCCGTGGCAACCATGTGGTGACTAAGTGGGACAGGCCCAAAGGGGTGACGTTTCGGGTCAAGACCTTTCTATACACCTTCTTCATTAAACTTTGACCTTTTCACTTTAAAGCTACAGCCTATGGTCCTTGATATATTTTCACCCTGGGGAAAAAGGTTCTGACCGTACGTACAGGCAATTCTACTGTAATCCCAGTTTTCCTAAACTAAATTCTGGGAATTCTGTGGTGTGCCACATTTGATTACTGAATTGCCATAATAAATGGTCATGAACAAAGTGGAAAAAATGGTTATTTTCACCGTGTTTACTGTGTCCACAGACCTGTTTAGTTTAGTTTAGAGATGCAGCGCAGAAACAGGCCCATCGGCCCACCGAGTCCGCACCGACCAGCGATCCCCGCACACTAACACTGTCCTACACACATTAGGGACAATTTACTATTTTACCAAGCCAGTTTACCGGCAAACCTTTGGAGTGTGGGAGGAAACCGAAGATCTTGGTGAAAATCCACATGGTCACGGGGAGAACGTACAAACTCCGCACAGACAGCGCCCGTAGTCGGGATCGAACCCGGGTCTCTGGTGCTGTCAGGCAGCAACTCTACCGCTGCGCCACTGTTGCTGCCCTGTTGCAAGTAAGAACTTCATTGTTCTGTTCCGGTACACATGACAGTAAAACACTCTTGATTCACCACAAGAACGCTTTGCTCTTCTGGGTGAGCTGGGACATGCCCCTCATGTCTGTTTTGAACAGGCAAACATAGCTCCAGTTAGGCATGTTTCCCCGTCCCTGTGTCTCAGTGACAGAAGTCTGATGTCAGCCTTTAATATCAGCAAGACCGGCAGAGTAGATCATTGACCGGAGGAAGTGAGGAGGTGAACACAGCCCTGTCCTACAGTCACAGAGTGATACAGTGTGGAAACAGCCCTTCGGCCCAACGCCCACACCGGCCAACATGTCCCAGCTACACTAGTCCCACCTGCTCGTGTTTGGTCCTATATCCCTCCAAACCTCTCCTATCCATGTCCTCATCGATGGATCTGTTCTAGAGATGGAGGTTGAGTTTCAGGTTTCTCAGCATCCATATCACCAGCAACCTAATCTGGTCCCTTCACACCGATGCCGTGCTCAAGCAAGCTTATCAGCGTGTTTACTTTCTTGTGCGTCTGAGAAGATTCGGCATGTTCACAAGGATCCTCTGGGATTTTTACAGGTGCGTTGTAGAAACTATATCGTTGAGAGATACAGCATGGAATCAGGCTGTATTGTCTTTGCGCTGACCGGTTAGCACGCAGCAAAAGCTTTTCACTGCACCTCGGTACACGTGACAATAAACTAAACTCGACCAAGTCCGTGCTGACCAGCAATCACCCGTGCACTAGTTCTATCCTACATGCTAGGGACAATTTACAGAAGCCAATTAACCTACAAACCTATACGCCTTTGGAATGCAGGAGGAAAGTGGAGCACCCAGAGAAAGCCCACGTGGTCACAGGGAGAACGTATAAACTCCGTGCCGACAGCATGCATAGTCAGGATTGAACCAGGGTTTCTGACGCTATGAGGCAGCAACTCTACCGCTACGCCACCGTGTCTCTCTCTGATGGGATGTATCACCGCCTTTTTTTTTTAACCAAAAATAATTTATTCAACTATTTACAATAATATGTACAATACTAAACTATTCTTTGGAGTATTTCCCCATCAGTAAGGATGGGGAAATAGTAATTTGAGAATATTTGTTTTTCTTGTATTGTGGTGGTGGGTTATGTTTTGAATAGTTGCCTCACCCGCTGAGTTTCTCCAGCTATTTTGTCTACCTCCAAATCTATATAGTTCGGAGCCTATTTTGAGGTTAGTGTTTGACAGCCTGATGGTTGTTGGTAAGAAGCTGTTCCTGAACCTGGTCGTCACAGTTTTCAGGCTCCTGTACCTTCTTCCTGATGGCAGGGGTGAAATGAGATTGTGGCCAGGATGGTGTGGGTCTCTGATGATGCTGGCTGCCTTTTTGAGGCAGCCACTCCTGTAGATCCCTTCGATGGTGGGGAGGTCAGTACCTGTGATGGACTGGGCAGTGTTCACAACTTTTTGCAATCTTCTTAATTCCTTGAAAACCCAGACGTTCAGACTTGACAACAGCTTCTTTCCCTCTGATACCCATCTTCTGAACAAATCACTTTTTTTACACCTCATTCCCAGAGGTTATGAATTTATTGATGTAGACTTTGGAGATACAGGGCGGAAACAGGCCCTCCAGAGTCCGCGCCGACCAGCGATCTCCCCGTGCACTAACACTATCCTACACAATTGAGATTGAGGCCTCACCTAAACCAAGTACTCTTTGAACAGAAAATGCACAACTAATTACTGGAGCACAGACCGTTTAATGGTCTGTACCTCTGCAATTGGAGTTACAATTAGTTAGTGCAACTGGCTAGAAAATGTAAAAAACTCTCAATTAGCTTCTGGCATCCTAAAAATGACAGAAGAAGCAAATAAAACCAATTTAAAAAATTCAAACTTCCTCCAAGAGTCTTTCACCCAGAGCAGGTGAATCAAGATCCAGAGGACATGAGAATGTGGGTTTTCTCTGAGATCTTTGGTTTTCTCCGACATGCCCACACTCCAAAGACTGAAGAAGGGTTTCGGCCCGAAACGTTGCCTATCTCCTTCGCTCCATAGATGCTGCTGCACCCGCTGAGTTTCTCCAGAATTTTTGTGTACCTCCAAAGACATATATGTTCATAGGTTAATTGGCTTGGTATGAATGTAAATTGTTCCTAGTGTGTGTGTGTAGGGCAGTGTTAGTGTGTGGGGATCGCTGATCTGCGCGGACTCGATGGGCCGAAGGGCCTGTTTCCACGCTGTATCTCTAAACTAAACTAAATGAAGGACATACGGTTAAGGTTGGAGGGGAAAGATTTATAGACAATAGACAATAGGTATCAGGAGTAGGCAATCCGGCCCTTCGAGCCAGCACCGCCATTCAATGTGATCATGGCTGATCATCCCCAATCAGAACCACGTTCCTGCCTTCTCCCCATATCCCCTAATAGGAACCTAAGGGGCAACTTTTTCACACAGAGGGTAGTGGTTTGTGGAACGAGCTGCCAGAGGAGGTAGTTGAGGCAAGTACCATAACAGCATTTAAATGCCCTTTATCATGTATCTGTACACTGTGGATGGCTCAATTGTAATCATGAATTATCTTTCCGCATCAAAAGCTTTTCACTGTACCTCGGTGCACGTGACGATAAACTAACTAACTAAACTAAAGTAAGTAAACTAAACATTTGGAACGGTACGTGGATAGCTCAGTTTAGTTTATTGTCACGTGTACCGAGGTACAGTGAAAAGCTTTTGTTGCGTGCTATCCACTCAGCAGAAAGACAATACATGATCACAATTGAGCCACTTACAGTGTACAGGTAGGTACATGATAAGGGAATAAGGTTTATTGCCAGCAAAATCTGATCAAGGATATTCTGAGGGTCACCTCTGAGGTAGATAGGAGAGGTTTAGCAGGGTATGGGACAAACGTGGGCAAGTGAGACCACTGTAGATGGGGCATGTTGGTCACCTTGAGCATGTTGGGCTGAAGGCCCTGTTTCCGCGCCATGTGGCTCCACGAGTCGATGTGTACCTGTGTGCCCACCACTGGTGCAACGAGGTACTGCGGTCTTCCACCCTGCTCTCCTCACCCTTCCCGACCTCACGCCCATCCCCCAAGCTCGCCACCAATTCCCCCCGAGATGTTAAAGGAAGTTGCCGAGAGCGCATGTAATGACTCCGACCCCCGTGGGATCTCGGATGTTGGAGTTCACGTCTCACTGCTTCCACATCCTCAATGGGCAGGAATGTCCAGACACACTGGACCACCCAGGAATGTTCAATCCCCAGTCTCTTTCAAACAAGGCGTAGGTCTACGAGAGATTACCGGTAAGGGTAAACTGAGGTGGATGCTACAGCAAAAAAAAAACACACACACACACATGGATATCGAAGCAATGATCACGGTGCCTCTTTTTATTGGAAAAATATAAAATCCTGGTGGAAAAAAGAAGAGGATTACGTGTTGCTTAACGTGTTGGAAGGAATTGCGGGTGCTGGTTTAAACCAAAGATAGACGCAAAATGCTGGAGTGACTCAGCGGATCAGGCAGCATCTCTGGAGAGAAGGAATGGGAGGCGTTTCGGATCCGAAGAAGGGTCTCGACCCGATAAGTCACCTCTTCTTTTTTCCCCCCCACAGAGGTGCTGTCTAATAAAGATGTTTAAAATATGTGCAGGGTTACACGTTAAACGAACACCGCTTCTTCTTCTTCTGTCGTGTGTCTTTTAGACCTGCAGCTCCGTTGAGGCGAGCCAGGCCAACGTGTCATCGTCCAGGTCAATCAGACCTCGTTCACCATTCGGTGGCCGGTGTTTGGGGGCAACTGGTGACTATGACGAACACAAAAAAGGCTGGAGTACGGTAACTCAGCGGGTCAGGCAGCATCTCCGGAGGGAAGGAATAGGTGTAGGAAGGACCTGCAGATGCTGGTTTAAACCGAAGATAAAAAGACACAAAAGGAATAGGCGACGTTTCGAGGCCGAGACACTTCTTTGTTGCTTGTTGTTGTGCTGGGAATAATTGGATAATGCAAATCCCCAAACTGGACTTAAAAAAAAAAAATCCCAACCGTTTAAACGATATGGAAATTCAAAAGTGGGCATGGTAACGGCAAGGAGGTGTGTCTTATCCATTGATGTTTGCACTGTAGGTGTGGCAGCTCGGCAGGCTGACTGACTGTTGCTGCACTTTTTGTATGTCTGAAACAATTTGAATCAGGGACCTTTTTTTTTCATGCCTTATTTGTCAGAAGCATGTCATTTGGGTTTTACGAGCTGTGCGCCCGGGCAGATCATTAAGCTGCAGTGAAGTGACGGTTAAAGTTTGCCAAAGTCGAACTGCTAATCAGCGCCTGGCCCTGTTCCTCTCAGACTCTGAACCGAAGGGGGGATAAAGCAAGAGGCAGCCACCTGAGCAACAGGTAACTGAAAACTCACTCCATGCGCGCGTGTGGGATGAACGCTCGACCGTGCGAGCATTGGCAATCTCGGAGTGGTTCTTAAAACTGAACCTTTGTGTTGATTCACAGTTGTGTTGTTTAGCTAATGTCGTGCGACTGACAGGACAGCTGGCTGCAAGCTCGCATTTAAACTTATAATACGTTAAAGAAAATGTCTCTGCAGCTGATTTGCAATCTTTGTTTGTTAAAATGGTTTTACCTGCCAACATGGAATCACAGATGCAAAGAGAAAGCATTTCGTTAATTTCCCTTGAAAATATTTTCAGTGACGCGAGGATGATGGAAATGCAAGTCCGCGCGCTCTTGTTTCATGTTTTTCGTTCCGCCATCCCTGGCGATTGACTTTTATTTTGCTATTTTTTTGTTTGCTGTTTAACGACTCTGACCGTAGTGAGGCATTTCTTTGAAAGGGAAGGATCAGCAATGAGTTCTTGTAACATGTAAAGAAAAATGGTGACTGTAAGTGGTTGGTTTGGTGAGACCCCACCCAATTAATACAACCTGTTACAATCTGGTCAGACAAGTTTACAGCAGCCGGTTTCTACACCGCCTTTTGTACATGCTTCTGCATGCAGTCTTACTTTTATCATTGGTATACCTTCTCCACATTAACGTGTGAAATGCAGAGCTTTCTATGATCCTGATATATTATTGTGCTGTAGCATGTAGCATGGTTGTCTTGACCAGCTTACAGTAAGAAAGAGTGGGAATGATTTTGCATGGATTTGTAATGAAGAAAGGAAACGTTTAGTGTCTCTAGTAAAACAGGAAATAAAATAAAATGGAATAAAATCGAGCCCAGACCTTGAGCAGTGTAATCACCATGTTCAGAATTAATTGCTTTCAGGTTCATGTTTTCTGTCAGCGTAACTACGTTTCAAAATATTTCCCTCCTTATCCAGATCGTCTAAACCTCGGGATAGTTTTGTTTAAAAATTGATTTCTTTGAATTTGTATTTAAACTCTCAATTTCATGTAATATCGTGTTGGGTTTTCAGAACAATGACTAAGGCATGGCTTGAAGTTTAGGAAAGATGGATATCGGTTGGGTAGGCCTCTGCCCGAGAGGTGTGTGGTGCAGCGGCATGATCACTTGCTTTATTCATTTATGTCGATTTTCAGAGCTGCCATTTCCCTCATGTGTTCAGCGATGTTGGTGCATTGATCGAAACAGGGAAGTAAAATGAAATGTAGGTTAGGTTTCTGTTTTATGGAAAGCCGCAAGATGGTTGCTCTTTGGAATAAGAGCTCATAGACAAAACCATCTTGTGGTATTTCAGTCGAGTTAGTCTATTATAGACAATAAACAATAGGTGCAGGAGTAGGCCATTCGGCCCTTTGAGCCAGCACTGCCATTCAATGTGGTCATGGCTGATCATCCCCAATCAGTACCCCGTTCCTGCCTTCTCCCCATATCCCTTGACTCTGCTGTTATGGAAGCTTCCTTGTAGTTTAAAATATGTAACTCTGGTCTTCAACAACTTCCAGCAAATCAACAGGAATCTCATGTACTCTTTTTACTAATTCAGAAGTAGTTTGTGTTGAGGCCTCGTTGTAGTTACTGCAAATTGTCGATTTTACCAATTTAGACATACAGCATGGAAACAGGCCCTTCGGCCCACTTCGACTGATAGCATAGCCGATATGTTTAATTTACATGTTTTTGAGCTATGCAGGAGGAGGGGATTAGATTATTTGGGCATCATGTTTGACATTGTGGGCCAAAGGGCCTGTTCCTGTGCTGTACTGTTCCATGTTCCATGTTCCATGTTCCATGTTCCATGTTCCATGTTATAAGTTCTAAGTTCCATGTTCAATGTTCTAAGTTCACTGTTCTATAAGTTCTAAGTTCCATGTTCAATGTTCTAAATTCCATGTTCCAAATTCTATGTTCTAAATTCTATGTTCTAAATTCCATGTTCTAAATTCTATGTTCCAAATTCCATGTTCTAAATTCCATGTTCTAGGCTCTAAGTTCTATGTGGTGCTGTAACCAGGACTGAAAATAACTTACCTTTCTTACACTCATGTCATGTGCATATATCATCCTGGCATGGTTATTGTAGATATATACAGCATTGGCCACTGTCTTAACAATATTCCGTGCCAGCTCATTTTTGCCTCTGGCTTTAGATTATTGTTTGCAACGTTGACCTAATCCAACGAGATGTGCCATAATTGAAGGAAGGGTGGAGCTGGGAGAAATGGAAGAATTTAAAGTTTATTGGCCTTAACATTTGTCCAAGCAGCACCTGGATTTCAGCTTCTAAACCCCCAATGTGTTGTGTGCGAGACATCCTTGGAACATGATGCCAAGTTAAACTGATCTCCTCTGCCTGCACAGGATCCATATCCCTCCATTCCCTGCAGATTCATGTGTCGCAGAGAGAGAGAGAGAGAGAGTTATACAACACAGAAACAGGCCCTTCAGCCCAACCCATCCTTGCCGTCCAAGAAATTACAGAGGTGTGCTAGTCCCATTTGGTTGCATTTGGCACATATCCCTCTAGACTTTGCCTATCTGAGAGCCTCTTAAACACCACCATTGTACCTGCCTCCACCATCAGCCCTGGCAGTGCGTTCCAGGCCCCAACCACTCCACATGTAAAAACTTGCCATGTACATCTCCTTGAAATGTTGCCCCTTTCACCTTAAAGCTCTGTCCTCCACTCTCAGAAACAAGTGGTGGCTCCATGGCAACGTATGGTTTATATTAATTATTTAGATAACCATAGATATTACATCCAAATGCATTCAAACAGCAGCAGGCTTCCATTTTGACAATAACTCTACCATTAAAGAATTACAGGACGTTCTTTTAGGAAGAAGATGAGGAGAAATTTCTTTAGTCAGAGTGTGGTGAATCTGTGGTATACTTTGGCACAGAAGTCTGTGGAGGCCAGGTCAGTGGACATTTTTAAGGCAGAGATAGATAGATTCTTGATTAGTACAGGTGTCAGAGGTTATGGGGAGAAGGCAGGAGAATGGGGTTAGGAGGAGAAGATAGATCAGCCATGAATGAATGGCGGAATGGACTTGATGGGCTGAATGGCCCAATTCTACTCCTATTCCTTATGACCTTATGACCTTATTCAGAAGCTCTCTCTGGGGGAGTACCTGGGTCAATGGACTCTGCGAAGTGCCAAATAGAATGGATGAATAATTACCTGAGTACATGCCACCAAGAAACAACGAAGACATGAGCAAACCCGGCACAGAAACCCGTGGAAACTGCAATCTTTAGGTTTCGGTTTATAATTGTCATGTGTACAGAGGTACAGTGAAAAGCTTTGTTTTGCAGGCTATCCAGACAGATTAGATATACTATAGACAAATACACTCAAGTCAAACAAATACAAGGGTAGAGCAAAGGAAAAGATACAGAGTGCAGAATACATTTCTCAGCATTGTAGCGCATCAGTTCCATAGACAAAGTCCAATGTCCGTAATGGGGTAGAGGTGAATCGGACAGTACCTTAGCTTATGGAAGGACCGTTCAGAAGCCTGATAACAGAGGGGAAGTAAGTAAGTAAGTAAGTAAGTAAGTAAATTTATTGGCCAAGTATTCACATACAAGGAATTTGCCTTGGTGCTCCGCCCACAAGTAA
Source organism: Malacoraja senta (assembly GCA_038087875.1). Classification (NCBI taxonomy): domain Eukaryota; kingdom Metazoa; phylum Chordata; class Chondrichthyes; order Rajiformes; family Rajidae; genus Malacoraja; species Malacoraja senta. Next base: position 7,415,134 of record CM075977.1, read on the forward strand.
CAACATGACATACAGTGACAGTTACGAATGACTCAGAAAACACGAAACATTAATAATAATAAAACATTAATGATAAAACACCATTGATCAAGCATGTGAACCAACAAAATACCAGATCAAAGGGAGGCTACAGAAGAAGCTGTTCCTGAGTCTGGCGGTGCGCGCTTTCGAGGTTCTGTGCCTTCTGCCAGATGGGAGCGGGGAGACGAAGGAATGGCTGAGGTGGGACAAGCCTTTGTTTGTGCGATGCCAGAATAAAAACCCTGTCAGTAACGAGCTTGGCCCTGGTGGAATTCGAGGTGGGATATAAATGGTCACCTTATGGAAGCAACAGATGTGTAGCTGAGCATGGGCCATATGCACCATTATCCGAGCACAGACGTCAATAGACATCAACGTCTCCCCTAGACAGTAGGAACAAGGTCTTTGTTGTGCCTCGCCAGTTGAATCGTAGCACACCTGTCGTACTTAATACACCACAGGTCAGGAGGCTGTTACAATTGCAAAACAAATCAAGGGTATCGCCGTGAGAGGTACCAACAACCAAAACAGCATTGAATAAAGTTGGTTTGAATGGAGCAATGCTATAGTCCCTCAACACTGATTCTGCAGAACCAACCATTTAAAATGTGGACAAGGCTGGATTGGAATACAAATGGGAGATTGCAACCTTCACGTGGTCCGCCCTGTTTCGACAAATGCAATCAACCTGGCGTGCACAATCAAATAAGATCAAATAGAACAAGTTGTCCTGCAACTTTAGGCTGTGCACGTCATACGCAAGAAGAAGAAGAATACAAACGGACAGTGACGATATCGCCGTCTCTTACAACAACACAAAGTCTAATCTAGTCCTACTTCATAAGTTCATAAGCAATTGCAGCGAATTGTGGACGCAGCCCAGACCATCACACGAACCAACCTCCCTTCCATTGACTCCATTTACACCTCACGCTGCCTCGGCAAGGCCAGCAGCATAATCAAGGATGAGTCGCACCCTGGCCACTCCCTCTTCTCCCCTCTCCCATCGGGCAAGAGGTAAAGAAGTGTGAAAACGCACACCTCCAGATTCAGGGACAGTTTCTTCCCAGCTGTTATCAGGCAACTGAATCATCCTACCACAACCGGAGGAGCAGTGCTGAACTATTGTCGACCTCATTGGTGACCCTCGGACTATCCTTGATCGGACTTTGCTGGCTTTACCTTGGACTACACGTTATTCCCTTATCATGTATCTGTACACTGTAGATGGATCAATTGTAATCTTGCATTGTCTTTCCGCTGACTGGTTAGCACGAAACAAAAGCTTTTCACTGTACCTCGGTACACGTGACAATAAACTAAACTGAACTGAACTGAACAACCAAAACAGCATCAAATAAAGTATGTAGGAAAGAACTGCAGATGCTGGTATCGAAAATAGGCACAAAATGCTGGAGCAACTCAACGGGACAGGCAGCAGCTCTGGAAAGGAGCGGGTGACATTTCAGGTCGAGACTCTTCTTCAAATAAAGTAGGTTTGAATGGAGCAATGCTATAGTCTCAAAGTGAGGCCTCAACACTGATTCTGCAAAACCAACCATTCAAAATGTGGCCAATTTTGGATTGGAATACAGATGGGCAGTGAAGATATCTCCATCATTTACAACAACACAAAGTCAAATCTAGTCCTACTTCATAAGTGCATATGTTTCAGGAGCGGAATTAGGCCATTCGGCCCATCTACTCCGCCATTCAATCATGGTTGATTTATCTTTCCCTCTCAACCCCATTCTCCTGCCTCCTCCCCATAACCCCTGAAACCCGTACTAATCAAGAATCTGCCAATCTCCGCCTTGAAAATATCCATTGACTTGACCTCCAGATTCACCACCCTCTGACTAAAGAAATTCCTTCTTATCTCCTTTCGATTGTCATGATATTAGGCCACAGCCTCCTTTTACCCTGAGGCTATGGCCTGTGGTGCAAGACTCTCCCGCAAGTAAGTGTGGCAATAAAGACAAACAATGGAATGGCTTGGCAAAGATTTCCACCGTGACCTCTTCAAAGCCAATGTTCAATTGGTGACCTCAGAAATATAACCTGGCTCTAAAGGCGATAGTCATAGAGTGATACAGTGTGGAAAGATTTGGTCCATATCCCTCAAATCCTGTCCAATCCATGTTCCTGTATAACTGTTTCTTAAACGTTGGGATAGTCCCAGCCTCAACTACCTCCTCTGGCAGCTTATTTAACAAACCCACCAGCCTTTGTGTGAAAAAGTTACCTCTCAGATTCCCATTAAATCTTTTCCCCCTCACCTTAAACCTACTCTGGGCATGAGACTGTGTATCTACCCGATCTATTCCTTTCATAATCCAAAAGATCAGCCCTCATCCTCCTGCGCTCCAAGGAATAGAGACCCAGCCTACTCAATCGCTCCCTGTAGCTCAGACCCTCTAGTCCTGGCAACATCCTCGTAAATCTTCTCTGTACCCATTCCAGCTTGACAACATCTTTCCTATAACACGGTGTCCAGAACTGAACACAATACTCTAAATGCGGCCTCACCAACGTCTTATACAACTGCAACGTGGCCTCCCAACTGCTATACTCACTGCGCTGATGTGCAGCTTAAATTGGTGTCATGGTTGGCAGAGACATTGTGGGCTGAAGGGCACATCCCTGTGCTGTACTGTTCTATGTTCCTAAATCAGAACATAACATGTAAGGAGTGGACAGTGTGTACTGTATGTAAATTTACTGATGGGAAGTTAACTATGAACAGGAAACAAAGGGAAGACAAAGGAGTTTGAGTTTAGTTTATTGTCACGTGTGCTGAGGTACAGTGAAAAGCATTTGTTGCGTGCTAACCAGTCAGCGGAAAGACGACACATGATTACAATTGAGCCGTCCACAGTTCATGGAATAACATGAATAATGTTTAGTGGAAGATAAAGTCCGGTAAGGTTCGATCAAAGATAGCCCGAGGGTCTCTCCAATGAGGTAGATAGTAGCTCAGGACTACTTTAAGTTGCCTGATAACAGCTGATTAGATGAATGGGCAAGATAATGACAAATGGATTATAACATGAGGTTAGAGACACTAGGAACTGCAGATGCCGGTTTACAAAAAAACAGAAAGTGCTGAAGTAAGGCACAGGGGCGGTGCAAATGTGTATCGGTAGAGTTGCTGCCGTACAGCGCCAGAGACCTGGGTTCGATCCTGACTACCGGTGCTGTCTGTACGGAGTTTGTACGTTCTCCCTGTGGGTTTTCTCCGGGTGCTTCGGTTTCCTCCCACATTCCACAGACGTGCAGGTTTGTAGGTTAATTGGCTTCTGTAAATTGCTCCTCGTGTGTAGGAAAGAAATAGTGAACGGGTGATCATTGGTCGGCGCGGACTCGGTGGGCCGAAGGTTCCGTTTCCACGTTGCATCTCGAAAATTAAACTGATCTCAGCGGCTCAGGCAGCATCTCTGGAGCATGTGGATTGGTCATGTTTCTGGATGTGAGAAGGCAGACAAAACGCTGGAGAAAATCAGCGGGTGAGGCAGCATCTATGGAGCGAAGGAATGGGTGACGTTAACATGAAGTTATTCACTTCAGTGGAAGCAGATTTTAATTAAAGAGATATTATTGGGAGACTAGTAACCTTTGCTGTACATGCATATCCCTGCAGAGGAAGACAGATATTAATATGCAATGTGATTTGGAAGGCAAATTATATAATAGTTTGAATTACAGGAGGCTGGGACACATGATGAGGAAAGTCTAGCTGAAATGGTACAATTTTTAGTTTAGTTTAGTTTAGATACGTTTAGAAATACAGCATGGAAGCAGGCCCTTCGGCCCATCAAGCCGTACATCGATCACTCGTTCGCACTAGTTCTATGTTATCCCACCTTCTCATCCGCTCCCCACAGACTAGGGGGCAAATTACAGAGGGCCAATTAACCTACAAACTCGCACAACTTTGGGATGTGGGAGGAAACCAGAGCACCCAGATGAAGCCCATGCGGCCACAGGGAGAACGTGCAAACTTCACACAGGCAGCACCCGGGTCTCTGGCGCTGTGAGGCAGCAGCTCTACCTGCTGCGACGCTGTGTCGCCCTTTAAGGTGTCGGTGAGATCACACTCAGAGTATGGTGTGAAGTATTAGTATCTGCAGCTAAAGGAGGATACAACTTTTCTAGCCGTTGGAATGCAGATTAACTTGATTGAATCTTGCGATGAAGGCTTTTCTTACAAGGGGAGCAATGTGAGACATATAGTCTTCATTGGTATTCGTACTGGTTTATAATTGTCATGTGCACTGATAATTTTGTCTGTGTTCGAAACAGTCAAATCAAACCAAATCAGTTCAGTTCACTTTAGTTTATTGTCCCGTGTACCGAGGTACAGTGAAAAGCTTATGTTGCGTGCGGTCAGTCAGCGGAAAGACAATACATGATTACAATCGAGCCATTCACAGTGTACAGATACATGACAAGGTTCCGCATGGTAGGCTGCTCTGGAAGGTTAGATCGCATGGGATCCAAGGAGAGATAGCTGAATGGATAGCAAATTGGCTCCACGGAAGGAGGCAGAGAGTAATGGTGGAAGGTTGCTTCTCGGGCTGGAGGCCTGTGACTAGTGGTGTGCCTCAGCGTTCGGTGCTGGGCCCGTTACTGTTTGTCATCTACATCAGTGATTTGGATGAGAACAAACAGGGCAAGATTAGCAAGTTTGCTGATGGTACAATAGTGAGTGGTGTTGCAGATAGTGAAGATGGTTGTGAAAGATTGCAGCAGGATCTGGATCGATTGGCCAGGTGGGCTGAGGAATGGTTGATGGAATTTAATACAGAGAAGTGTGAGGTGTTGCATTTGGGACGTCGAACAAGGGCAGGACTTACATAGTTAATGGTAGGCCTCTGGGGAGTGTTGTAGAGCAGAGGGATCTAGGAGTGCAAGTGCATGGTTCCATGAAGGTCGAGTCGCAGGTAAATAAGGTGGTCAAAATGGCTTTTGGCACATTGGCTTTCATCAGTAAGAGTATTGAGTATAGACGTTGGGAGGCCATGTTGCAGTTGTATAAGACGTTGGTGAGACCGCATTTGGAATATTGTGTTTAGTTCTGGTAGGGGATTCAAGGACCAGTGGACATAGGTTTAAGGTGAAGGGGAAAAGATTTAAAAGGAATTTAAGGGGTAACTTTTTCACACAAAGGGTGGTGGGTGTTTGTAACAAGCTGCCAGAGGAGGTAGTTGAGGCTGGGATTATCCCAACAATTAAGAAACAGTTGGACAGGTACACGGATTGGACAGGTTTGGAGGGATATGGACCAAGCGCAGGCAGGTGGGACTAGTGTAGCTGGGACATGTTGGCCGCTGTGGGCAAGTTGGGCCGAAGGGCCTGTTTCCACACTGTATCACTCTATGACTCAATGATAAGGGAATAATGATTAGTACAAGATAATGTCCAGTAAAGCCCAATCAAAGATAGTCTGAGGGTCCCCGATGAGGTAGATGGTAGTTCACAACTGTTCTCTGGTTGCGGTAGGATGATTCAGTTGCCTGGAAACTGTTCCTGAATCTGGAAGTATGCATTTTCACATGTCTATTCCTTTTGCCTGATGGGAGAGGGGTGAAGAGGGATTGGCCAGGGTGCGACTCGTCCTTGATTATGCTGCTGGCCTTGCGTGAGGTATAAATGGAGTCAATGGAAGGGAGGTTGGTTATCATTGTACACTTGAGCCATACGTAGAGACTGCAATGAGAAAAATACCAGAGTGCAGATTATAATGTTACAGTTACAGAGAAAAAGTGCAAGATCTGTAATAAGGTAGGCTGGAAGATCAAGACTACACCCTAGCTTGTGGAGGATGGTTCAGTAGGCTGATAACAGTGGAGAAGAAACTTGTCCTGAATCCGATGGCACGTGCTTTCAAGCTTCTGGACATTTTGCCTGACGGGAGAGGGAGGGGAGAAGATGGAGTGACCAGGGTCAAAATGGTTCTTGATTATGTTGGCTGTTTTCCAGAGGCAGCGTGAAGTGCAGATGGCGTCGATGGTGGGGAGTCTGGTCTGTGTAACAAACTGGGCTACGTTCACAACTCTTAGTTTAGCTTAGTTTAGTTTTAGTTTAGTTTTGAGATACAGCCCGGATACAGGCCCTTCGGCCCACTGAGTCCGCGCCGACCAGCGATCCCCGCACATTAACACTATCCAACACACGAGGGACACTTTACACTTATACCAAGCCAGTTTACCTACTTACCTGTAGGTCTTTGGAGTGTGGGAGTAAGCCGGAGCACCCGGTGGAAACCGAAGCGGTCACGGGGAGAACGTGCAAACTCCGTACAGACAGCACCCGTAGTCGGGTTCAAAACCGGGTCTCCGGCGCTGCAAGCGCTGTAAGGCAGCAACTCTACCCTTGCGTCACCGTGCTGCCCTTGTGGACTTGGGCAGAGCTGTTCCCAATGCAAGATGTGATGCAAGATGTGACGCAAGTGTAGCTGGGACATTGTTGGCCGGTGTGGGCAAGTTGGGCCGAAGGGCCTGTTTCCACACCGTATCACTCTATGACTCTGTGACTCTATGATAGGATGCTATCCCACCTGGACTCGCTGACTTGAAGAACCTGCCCATCTAGACCTCCTGGGCCAGAGTAGAAGGGGGAATCAAGCTAATCCTTCCTGCGTAGGAGCTTGGTGTAAGGAGATAAAGTAGTGCAAAGGCCTCAGGTGGAGTACCAATCAGATCCCTCAACAACATTTGAAGGAAGACAGGGCAGCATGGTGGAGCAGCGGTAGAGTTGCTGCCTCACAGCGCCAGAGACCCGGGTTCTATCCTGACTTCGGGTGCTGTCTGTACGAAGTTTGTACGTTCTCCGCGTGACCCTGGTGGGTTTTCTCCAGGATCTCCGGTTTCCTCCCACACTCCAAAGACACTACGGGTCTGTAGGTTAATTGGCTCGGTATAATTGTAAATTGTCCCTAGTGCATATAAGATAGTGTTAGTGTGCGGGGATCGCTGGTTGGCGTAGAATCGATGGGCCAAAGGACCGGTTTCCGCACTGTATCTCTAAACTAAACTAAACTAAACTACTGGTACGGAAACACTGACAGTCACTCACTACACAGAATACAGCGCATTGTCTCCAAGGCCTCTAGGATCATCAACTCTCCCCTCCCCTCAATCCATACCATTTACCTCCAACGTACCTCAAAACGGGCAATAAAGATCATCTCGGACCCCTCCCATCCAGCAAACCACCTTTTCCAGTCTCTCCCTTCAGGGAGGCGCCTTAGGTCACTTGCTACAAAATCCACCCGCTTTAAAAACAGTTTCTTCCCCTCAGCAATAAGAACACTCAATTCCCTCCAATTACAGACAATACTAAGGACTTTTGATGTATACAGTGTCTTGTCTATGGTTTTTGTCTGTTCTTTTGCACTATGTATTGTTGGTGAGATTTGTGATTTGTGATGTGGTATGGATGCACTTTATTACTATGATCTGTGTTGTTATTAGTGTTAATGTGCTAAAGCAGTGTACCATCATGTACCGAACCCAAATACCACCAACCCTGGTCGTGTGGCAAATAAAGATTCTATCTATCTATCTATCTTCTAAACTAAACTAAACTAAACTAAACTAAACTAAACTAAACTAAACCAAGTCCACTGCGCCATTCAATCATGGCTGATCTGTCCAGTCCCTCTCAATCATGGGGTTATTTTCACTGACTAGAGAACTTAGATTCAACATAGATCAAGAAGCTGACCATGTGGCACTGAGATGGGAATACATTTCTGTATACAGACATCATAGAGTAATACAACATGGAAACAGGCCGTTCAGCCCAACGTGCCCATGCTGACCAAGATCCCTCCTGCCCACACTTGGCCCATATTGGTCAAACCTTTCCTATCCATGTACCTGTCCAAATGGTGTTATAGTCCCTGCCTCAACTACCTCCTCTGGCAGCTCGTTCCATACACCCACCACCCTCTGTGTGAAAAAGTTGCTCCTCAGGTTCCTATTAAATCTTTCTCACGTCTGACCTAAGACCTTTGTAGTCTGGTTCTTGATTCCCCTACTCTGGGTAAAAGACTGTGTACATTTACTCTATTTATTCCCCTAATGATTTTATGCACCTCTATAAGGTAACCCCTCAGTCCCCTGCACCCCATGGAATAAGGTCCTCGGCTGGCCAACCAGAAGCCTGAATCCTTGAAACGTAGGAATTCTCTACTCCAACAGCCTGTTTGTACTTGGTTGTTGTAGTCAAGGCAGAGATAGATAGATTGCGGATACTATTTTGTGCGTAGAGTGTTTTGGTATATTGGGTTTTTGGCGTACCACTTGGAAAGTGGTGAAATTGAAAGAGGAAAGGGCTTGTCCCACTTAGGCGATTTTTTAGGCGACTGTCATAGTTGTAGCAGGTCGCCGTAAAATCGGCGACTGGACCACCCCCTACGACAATGTCTATGTCAACCTACCACCTAGTCGACGTCAAGCTATGACAACCGGCAACCCAATCATTGCGACTTAGGACGTCCGCCTACGACCACCACAGGCGACAACCTACGACAACCGAAGTCTACCTACCTCCACCCGCGACAAGGTACGGCCCTGTCGGCGACAACTGAAGACAACTGAAGACATCTCTTGACGCCGGTTGACGTAGGTTGACGTAGGTAGTCACCAATGGAATTCACCGAAGTCAGCACTGGCGACAACCTACGTCACCTGGCAACAACCTACGACAGGACCTACGTCAGGAGAAGATAAGCTACGCTCATTGGCGTCAAGTCCACTGTCGCCGACTATCGCCAAAAAGTTTTGAACATTTCAAAATCCAGCAGTGACCAGAAAATGGCTACGACTCTTTGGGCGACTTGAGGAGACTACTCACGACCATACAGGCGTCACCCCGCGACCATGTGGCGGCAGCCTCGTCGCCTGTAGTCGCCTAAAAAATTGCCGAAGTGGGACAGGCCCTGAAGTCACTAAATATCACATCGGCTTGAAGGGTCGAAGGGCCTGTTTATTTTACGATTTCTTGCTCCCTATGCCTTATCCATTATTCCTTATCCTTTATCCAGTCCACATCTCGTTATGTAACACAATAACTTGTGAGTGCTGACGTAGGGCTGTTGAAAAAGTTGATTTGCAAGTCGAAACGGTAGTAAGGAAGGCAAATTCAACGCGAGCATTTATATCAAGAGGACTGGAATAGAAAAACAGAGGTGTAATGCTGAGGCTCTATAAGGTGCTGGTCAGCCTGCATTTGGAGTACTGTGAGCAAATTTGGGCCCCATATCTGAGGAAGGATGTGCTGGCTCTGGAGAAGGTCCAGAGGAGGTTTACAAGAATGATTCCAGGAATGAGTTTAAGTTTAGTTTGGAGATACAGCACGGAAACAGGCCCTTTGGCCCACCGGGTTCATGCCGACCAGCGATCCCCGCATATTAACACTATCCTACACACACTAGAGACCATTTTTACATTTACCGAGCCAATTAACCTACAAACTTATACGTCTTTGGACTGTGGGAGGAAACGGAAGATTCCGGAGAAAACCCACGCGGTCACAGGGAGAACGTACAAACTCCATACAGACAGCACCCGTAGTCAGGATCGAACCCAGGTCTTCGGCACTACATTCGCTGTAAGGCAGCAACTCTACCGCTGCGCCTCCGTGACGCCTATTTTAGCATATGATCAGCGTTGACAGTGCTGGGCCTCTACTCGCTGGAGTTTAGAAGGTTGAGGGGGGACCTCATTGAAACTTACATAGAGTAAGGCATAGATAGAGTGGATGTGGGAAGGATGTTTCCACTGGTGGGAGAGTCTCGGACCAGAGGTCACAGCCTCAGAATTAAAGGACGGTCCTTTAGGAAGGAGATAAGAAGGAATTTCTTTCGTCAGAGAGTGGTAAATCTGTGGAATTCTTTGCCACAGAAGGCTGTGAGGGAAAATCGGCCAATCGGGTCTACTCCGCCATTCAATCATGGCTGATCTCTGCCACCTAATCCCATTTTCCTGCCTCCTCCCCATAACCCTTGACACCCGTTCTAATCAAGCATGTTCAACTCCAGCCTTTGTCACTTATTCCACCCATCTGGCCCCTCCCTTTCATTGACTCCGTCTACACCTCACGCTGCCTCAGCAAGGCCAGGCCAGCAGCATAATCAGGGACCGGTCTAGACAACATACCTTTAGAAAGGAGATAAGGAGGAATTTCTTTAGTCAGAGGGTGGTGAATCTGTGGAATTCATTGCCACAGAAGGCTGTGGAGGCCAAGTCAGTGGACATTTTTAAGGCAGAGATAGATAGATGCTTGATTAGTACGGGTGTCAGGGGTTATGGGGAGAAGGCAGGAGAATGTGGTTAGGAAGGAGAGATAGGTCGGCAATGATTGAATGGCGGAATAGACTTGACGGGCCGAATGGCCTAATTCTGCTCTTATCACTTATGACCTTACGTCTTTAAAATCTGAAAGGTGGATGTGGATAAAATGCACATGTAAGCACAGGTAAGGCATATTTTATCTCTTGCAGGGCCTTGCGTCTTTAGAAGCCTCTTCCTGAGTCAGTCGTCGAATATTTTTAAGACAGAGACAAATAGATTTTTGATAAGGAAAGGAGTAAAAGGTGACAGTGGTAGTTGGGAATGCGGAGTTGGGGTTACAATCAGATCAGTGGTAACCTTAATGGAGCCGCCCCGATGAGCAAAGTGGCCTGTTTTTACTCTTAAATCACAACTTCATCATTGACAATAATCATTTTCACATTACAGAGAAGTTCAGACTCAGTATTTGAAATGATTTCACAGTTAAGTTTAGTCTTATTTTAATTTAGTTTAGAGATACAGAGCGGTAACAGGCCCTTCGGCCCACAGTGTCCGCACCGACCAGCGATCCCCGCAAATGAACACTACCCTACACACACTAGGGACAGTTTTACATTTACACATTTATATCAAGCCATTGAACCTAACAGACCTGTACGCCTTTGGAGGGTGGGAGGAAACCGAAGATCTCGGAGAAAACCCACGCAGGTCAAGGGGAGAACGTGCATACTCCGTACAGACAGCACCCGTAGTCGGGATCCAACCCGGGTCTCTGGCTAAGTCAGTAGCTCTACCGCTGCGCCACCGTGCCTCCCACACTTTATACATGTTTATCTGCTATTTCTGCAGAGAATGGTTTAAAATCTTCCAGTGAAATACAATGAATTGTTTTTACAATGCCCTCTTTTGTTTTATATTGAGAAGTCTTATTATTCATTTATCTCTCTGCTACAGGTACAGCTGAACCATGAAGAATTACCGTCATCGACTCTGTGACCAACTGCTTTTCCTTTCTGTTGCACTAGTAAGTTTTGTAAAGTCTTGTATTGGTATTTATTTAGCAAGTAATATTTAATTATTCATTGGGTCATAGAGTCTACTGTGTTGAAACTGGCCCTTCGGCCCAACTTGTCCATGCTGGCCAACATAGGTTCATGAGTTCATAAGTGATAGCAGCAAAATTAGGCCATTCGGCCCATCATGTCCACGCTGCCATTCAATCATGGCTGATCTATCTCTCCCTCTCAACCCCATTCTCCTGACTTAACGGGAAGGAAAGTTTGAGAAGGGATAAGAGAGTAAGGTCAGGGCCAATAAGGACCAGAGTGAGAGGGGAGGTGAATTCCGAAGTCAAAGTGTTGTAAATGAATGCGCCAAGTATAAGAAATAAAGTGGACGAGCTTGAGGCTCAGTTAGAAAATGGCAAGTATATTGTTGTGGGAATTACAGAGACATGGTTGCAAGATGGCCAGGGCTGGGAACTGAATATTCAAGGTTATACATCCTATCGAAAAGACAGACAAATGGGCAGATGGGGTGGGGTAGCTCTGTTGGTGAGGAATGAAATTCAGTCCCTTGCAAGGGGTGACATTGGAACAGGAGATGTGGAGTCAGTATGGATAGAACTAAGGAATTGTAAGGGTAAAAATACCCTAATGGGACTTATCTACAGGCCCCCAAACAGTAGCCTGGATATAGGGCGCATGTTGAATCAAGAGTTAAAATTGGCATGTTGTAAAGGTAATGCTACGGTTGTTATGGGAGATTTCAACATGCAGGTAGATTGGGAAAATCAGGTTGATACTGGACCCCAGGAAAGGGAGTTTGTGGAGTGCCTCCGTGATGGATTCTTAGAGCAGCTTGTACTGGAGCCTACCAGGGAGAAGGCAATTCTGGATTTAGTGTTGTGTAATGAACCGGATTTGATTTGGGAACTTGAGGTTAAGGAGACTTTAGGAGGTAGTGACCATAATATGGTAAGTTTTAATCTACAATTAATGAGGGAGAAGGGTAAATCTGAGGTGTCCATGTTACAGTTGAATAAAGGGGACTATGGAGCCTTGAGGGAGGAGCTGGCCAATGTTGATTGGAAAGATACCCTAGCAGGGATGACAGTGGAACAACAATGGCAGGTATTTCTAGGAATAATACAGAAGGTGCAGGATCAGTTCATTCCTAGGAGAAAGAAAGATTCCAAGGGGAGTAAGGGACGACCGTGGCTGACAAGGGAAGTCAGGGACAGTATTAAAATAAAAGAGAAGAAGTATAACATAGCAAAGATGAGCAGGAAACCGGAGGATTGGGTAATGTTTAAAGAGCAACAGAAGATAACTAAAAATGCAATACGGGGAGAAATATGAGGTACAAAGGTAAGCTAGCCAAGAATATAAAGGAGGATAGTAAAAGCTTCTTTCGGTATGTGAAGAGGAAGTAATTAGCTAAGACCAAAGTTGGACCCTTGAAGACTGAAAAGGGTGAATTTATTATGGGGAACAAGGAAATGGCAGATGAGTTGAACTTGTACTTTGGATCCGTCTTCACTCAGGAGGACACAAACATTTTTCCTGATGTACTAGCCAGAGGATCTGGGGAGACGGGGGAATGAAGGAAATCCCCATTGGGCAGAAAATGGTGCTGGGTAGACTGATGGGACTGAAGGCTGATAAATCCCCAGGGCCTGATGATCTGCATCCCAGGGTACTTAAGGAAGTGACTTTAGAAATCGTGGATGTATTGGTGTTCATTTTCCAATGTTCGATAGATTCAGGATCAGTTCCTGTGGATTGGAGGGTAGCTAATGTTATCCCACTTTTTAATAAAGGCGGGAGAGAGAAAACAGGGAATTATAGACCAGTTAGCCTGACATCGGTGGCGGGGAAGATGCTGGAGTCAATCATAAAAGATGAAATAGCGGCACATTTGGATAGCAGTACAGGATCTGTCCGAGGCAGCATGGATTTACGAAGGGGAAATCATGCTTGACTAATCTTCTGGAATGTTTTGAGGATGTAACTTGGAAAATGGACAAGGGAGAGCCAGTAGATGTAGTGTACCTGGACTTTCAGAAAGCATTTGATAAAGTCACACATAGAGATTAATGGGCAAAATTAGGGCACATGGTATTGGGGGTTGAGTGCTGACATGGATAGAAAATTGGTTGGCAGACAGGAAACAAAGAGTAGGGATTAACGGGTCTCTTTCAGAAATCTTCCTGCCTGTTTTTGCTACCAAAGTGGATAACCTCACAGAAAGGCAGGCAGTGATTAGTGGGGTACCACAAGGCTCGGTGCTGGGACCGCAGCTATTTACAATATATATTAATGATTTAGATGAAGGGATTACAAGTAACATTAGCAAATTTGCAGATGACACAAAGCTGGGTGGCAGTGTGAACTGTGAGGAGGATGCTATGAGAATGCAGAGTGACTTGGACAGGTTGGGTGAGTGGGCAGATGCATGGCAGATGCAGTTGAATGTGGATAAATGTGAGGTTATCCACTTTGGTAGCAAAAACAGGAAGGAAGATTATTATCTAAATGGTGTCAAGTTGGGAAAAGGGGAAGTACAACGGGATCTTGGGGGTCTTTGTTCATCAGTCAATGAAAGTAAGCATGCAGGTACAGCAGGCAGTGAAGGAAAAGAATGGCATGTTGGCCTTCATGACAAGAGGAGTATAGGAGCAAAGAGGTCCTTCTGCAGTTGTACAGGGCCCTGGTGAGACTACACCTGGAGTATTGTGTGCATTTTTGGTCTCCAAATTTGAGGGAGGACATCCTTACTATTGAGGGAGTGCAGCGTAGTTTCACAAGGTTAATTCCCGGGATGGCGGGACTGTCATATGCTGAGAGAATGGAGCGGCTGGGCTTGTCTACTCTGGAATTTAGAAGGATGAGAGGATATCTTATTGAAATATATAAGATTATTAAGGGTTTGGACACGCTAGAGGCAGGAAACATGTTCCCGATGTTGGGGGAGTCCAGAATCAGGGGCCACGGTTTAATAATAAGGTGTAAGCCATTTAGAACGGAGATGAAGAAACACTTTTTCACACAGAGAGTTGTGAGCCTGTGGAATTCTCTGCCTCAGAGGGCGGTGGAGGCTGGTTCTCTGGATACTTTCAAGAGAGAGCTAGATAGGGCTCTTGAAGGTAGCGGAGTCAGGGGATATGGGGAGGAGGCAGGAACGGGATACTGATCGTGGATGATCAGCCATGATCACATTGAATGGCGGTGCTGGCTTGAAGGGCAGAATGGCCAACTCATGCACCTATTGTCTATTGTCTATTGTCCCCATAACCTCTGACACCCGGACTAATCAAGAACCCATACTAATCAACATGCCCCATCTACAATAGTGTTACCTGCCTACATTTGGCCCATATTCCTACTAAACCTGTCCTATCCGTGTATGTGTCTTATACCTGTCTAAATGTTTCTTAAACGTTGCAATAGTACCTGCCTCAACTATTTCCTCTGGCAGCTCTTTCCACACTTCAACAACCTTGGCATAAAAAAAATGAATCCTTATGTTCCTCTGTCCTCTGGTTAAGGTGAGGTGGGAAAGATTTAAGAGGGGTAACCTTTTTACGCCAAGGGTGGTGGGTGCATGGATTGAGCTGCCGGAGGAGGTCGTTGAGTCAGGGGCTACCGCAACGTATAAAAGACATTTAGACAGGGTACATGGATGGGATAGGTTTAGAGGGAAATGGGCCAAAGGCAGTCAGGTGGGACGAGTGTAGATGGGACATGTTGGTCGGTGTGGGCAAGTTGGGCTGAAGGGCCTGTTTCGACACTGTTGGCTCAGAGGTTTATGTCCTCTGGCTCTCGATTTTCCCCTACTCTGGGCAAGAGACTTTTAGGTCGATCTATTCCTCTCATGATTCTGTGCACGGAGACTTAGACTTTGCCTCCATCACAGTGAGGATGTGCTTGGTGAACTCACTGTGGTGGATGTTTAATTTGTATTTATTGTATGTTTTGTTATTATTGGTTCTGTGTATGACTGCAGGCATCACAATTTCGTTCAGACCGAAAGGTCTGAATGACAATAAAGGAAATCTTGAATCTTGAATCTTGAAAGCCTCTGTAAGATCGCCTCCTAATTAGTCTGACGATAAGCATTTACATGAGATAATTTAATTAATTTATTTTTGGTCAATGGCGTTGGAGCACCTAATGCTCTCAGGACTTTAGTCACAACGAAAGACAAGCAATTATTTCTCCTCTCGCCTGGCATTGAATGTCCCTGCACAAATATTTACCCAATTATCTACCTGCCACACCTTCAGCAATGGGAACCAGGCACGGATTGCATAACCTGAATTTAAATTCAGAAACAGGTCTTCTTTGTTCAGTCCCAGATAGACAACAATTGAGAAACAGTTTGCCTGAGGAAACAATTTCACAAAACAACAACTAACAGTTGGCTCTGGGCTTGGACCCACTGTGAAAATGTGAAACTCATCTCTTTTTAATGCCGCTAATAAACACCTTGAACTGTGCTTTCACCATCAATAAACAAGAGGCGTTTTCATTAAATTAGGCCTTATTGATAACCAGGGGGAATTTCTAAGCGTTTCGTCTTTCTTCAAGAATGGACAAGTTTGTTTGGCATCTATTTGAGACATTGCAGACATTTTGACTAATTCATCCTTAAGGGCCGGTCCCACTTTCACGACCTAATTCACGACCTTTTTTACTTGTGGACATTTTTCATCATGTTGAAAAACGCCCCGACCTACTTGATGCCACGAGTACCAACGACTAGCATCACGACCTACCTACGACCTACCTACAACCTCCTACGACCTCGTGACGACCATGTTGCGAGTATGAGTCAAGGGAAACTCGGCAGAGGTCGTGAATTAGGTTGTGAAAGTGGGACAGGCCCTTTAGGACAATATTAGAGCGGCACGGTGGCGCAGCGGTAGAGTTACTGCCTTACAGCGCCAGAGACCCCGGTTCGATCGTGACTACGCGTGCTTGTCTGTAGTCATTAGGGTTAGGGTTAGGAGTTTGTACATTCTCCCGGTTTGTATAGTCTCCAAGTTTTCTCCGAGACGTTTGGTTTACTCCCAAACTAAAAGACGTACAGGTTTGTAGGTTAATTGGCTTGGTATGAATGTGAAATTGACTTGGTATAAATGTAAAATTGTCCCCAGTGTGTGTAGGATTAGTGATGCGGGGGTCGCTGGTCGGTGCGGACTCTGTGTGGGCCGAAGGGCCTGTTTCCGCGCTGTATCTCTAAACTAAACGAAACGAAATAAAACACCGAAAGAAAAGCCCTAATTATGCACATTAATATGTTATCCATTCATAAGTATTTTTCTACAGAGACTTCTTTCACAAGTGAACAGCAATGACTTGGTTATCAACCGAGGTTAGATTAGTAAGCTCACCCAGCAACCAATGGCCGTTGTAGAGAAGGTTAAAAATTAAAAGTTTTTAATTCAGTCAGTCTGTTCCAGTGTAGATAAGGAGTGTCCTTGATTTATGAGACTGATTTACACATTCTGTTGGAGAAGGTGGGAGGGGGAGAGGGGTGGGGGGGCAATTAACTTGCAGTGGTAGAGTTGCTGCCTTACAGCGCCGGAGACCCAGGTTCAATCCTGACTACGGGTGCCGTCTCTACGGAGTTTGTACGTTCTCCCCGTGACCTGCCTGGGTTTACTCCAAGATCGTCCGTTTCTTCCCACACTCCAAAGACGTACGGGATTGCAGATTAATCGGCTTGGTATGAGTGCAAATTGTCCCTAGTGTGTGTAGGATAGCGTCATTGTGCGGGGATCGCTGGTCGGCACGGACTCGGTGGGCCGAAGAGCCTGTTTCCGTGCTGTATCTCCAAACTGAACAAAAAGATTTTTCGTTGGAAATGGTGTGAGAACGTGTTAGACCTCCAGCTTGGTGGGGTGGCACCGTGCCAATCAAAATGATCCACTGAGTAAATTCTCACATGGATTTTGCAGGAAATAGTTGAAAATGTAATCAGGAGCATTCAGGTAAGCATGGGGTCTTGGGTTATATCATAGAACATAGAACAGTATAGTACAGGGACAGGCCCTTCAGCCCACAATGTCTGTGCTAAGCACATCGCCATGTTAAATTAATTTCTGCCTGCAAGTGATCCATATCCCTCCACTCCTTGCATATCCATGTGCCTATCTAAAAGCCTCTTACACACCACTATCGTATCTTCCTCCACCACCACCCGTGGAAGTGCATTCCGGGCACCCACCACTCTGTGCAAAAAGCCCTGTCCCACACACCTCGGTTAAACTTTCTCCCTCTCACCTTAAAGCTGTTTCCACCCTTGGAATAAGGTTCTGACTGTCTACCCAATCTATGCCCTTTATAACGTTATAGATTTTAATTTTATTATATTTTACATTATTCTATAATTTTTACATCAGAAACATGAAATCTTAGGTTAAGAAGCCACTTACATAGAACATAGAACATAGAACATAGAATAGCATAGGAACAGGCCCATTGGCCCATAGTCCACCAAGACCTACTGAATCTCTCGGTTGCTCACCATTTAATTCCCCTCCCCATTCCCTTACTGACCTCTCTGCCCTGGGCCTCCTCCATTGCCTGGGTGAGGCCAAACCCAAAATGGAGAAACAGCACTTCATAATCTGCTTGGGTTGCTCACTACTCAACGGTATGAACATTGAATTCTCGAACTTTGGGTCACCTCTAAATAAACCGCTCACATGCCCCTTCCCCTCCCCTCCCCTCCCCTGCCCTCATGTCTCCTCCCCTCCCCTCCCCTCCCCTCCCCTCCCCTCCCCACCCCTCCCCACACCTCCCCTCCCCTCCCCTCCCCTCCCCTCCGCTCCCCCCCTCCCCTCCATTGGGCCCCATCTGGACTCCCACCTAATTCTTTCCCCCGCTGCTATTTTCCATCCTCTAGCTTCACAATTTGCAACTCTTCAAACCTGTCTAACACCTTCTGCTTTTATCACTGGGCTTTGCTCCAACCATCTGCCTATCAACCCCCACCCCCCTGACCCGTGTCCACCTATTTACCTGCCACACCCCACCTCTAGCTTTCTTCTCCCCCCCCCCACCTACAATCAGTGGGAAGAAGGATCTCGACCCAAAACTTCACCTATCCACATTCTCCAGAAATGCTGCCTGACCTGTTGAGTTACTCCAGCACTTTGTGTCCTTTTGTGTAGTCATCTCATCAGCCTGGAACATGATCCATATCCCTCCATTCCCTGCATGTCCATTTGCCTATCTAAAGGCCACTATTGTATCTGCCTCCACAACCTCCAGGCATCCACCACCCACTGTGTATAAAAACAAAATTGTCCAACAGCTCCCTCCCCTTTAGACTCCTGCCTTTAAATCCCTTCGTCAGTTCATGTTAGAGTCATAGAGTGATACAGCGTGGAAACAGGCCCTTCGGCCCAACTTGCCCAGACTGGCCAACATGTCCCAGCTACACTAGTCCCACCTGCCTGCGCTTGGTCCATATCCCTCTAAGCCCTCTATCCATGTACCTTTCGAACTGTTTCTTAAATGTTGGGATAATCTCAGCCTCAACTACCTCCTCTGGCAGTTTGTTCCATACACCCTCCACCCTTTGTGTGAAAAAGTTACCCCTCAGATTCCTATTAAATCTTTTCCCCTTCACCTTGAACCTATACAAGTACAAAAGTCATAGGAGGTGAATTAGGCCATTTGGCCGCTCATGTCTCCTCCGCTATTCAATCATGGCTGATTTATCTCTCCCTCCTAACAACATTCTCCTGCCTTCTCCCCATAAGCCTTGACACCCGTACTAATCAAGAATCTATCCATCTCTGCCTTAAAAATATTAATTGACTTGGCGTCCACAGCCTTCTGTGGCAATTAATTCCACTTCCTCTTTAAGAAGGAACTGCAGATGCTGGAAAATCGAAGGTAGACAAAAGTGCTGGAGAAACTCAGCGGGTGCAGCAGCAAATATGGAGCTCCATAGATGCTGCTGCACCCACTGAGTTTCTCCAGCACTTTTGCCTGATTCAACTTCCTATTGATTTCTTCTGTTGCGAGATGCTGGACTCAATGTCAAGGGTTAAACCTTTGGTTTTGATCTCGCTGATGTCAATGTGCTTTGATCCGTACGTTTAATGTGAGATCTACTAGCTTCAGGCGGGTGCAACTTCCACCTGCATGGGAGATGCTGGAATCAAGCCAGGGCTACAGCAGGTGAGTCACCGGGTAGATTTTCACCCACTCTCCAGGTGTCAGCCGAGATTAAATCGCTGAAACAATGGTTAAGTGCACCATTATAGGATCAAGGAACTGCAGATGCTGAGTTGTACCAAAGATAGGCACAAACTGCTGGAGTAACTCAGCGACAACTCAGCGGGTCAGACAGCATCTCTGGTGTGAAGGAGCAGCTGACGTTTCGGGTCGGGTCTGAAGAAGGGTCTCGACCTGAGACGTCACGGTGGCGCAGCGGTAGAGTTGCTGCCTTACAGCGAATGTGGTGCTGGAGACCCGGGATCGATCCCGACTACGGGTGCTGTCTGTATGGCGTTTGTACGTTCTCACCGTGATCTGCGTGGGTTTTCTCCGAGATCTTCAGTTTCCTCCCACACTCCAAAGGCGTACAGGTTTGTAGGTTAATTGGCTTGGTAAATGTAAAAATTGTCCCTAGTGTTAATGTGTGGGCATCACTTGTCAGCGCGGACCCGGTGGGCCGAAGGGCCTGTTTCCTCCCTGTATCTCGAAAAAAAATTAAAAAAAAAAATAACCTATTCCTTTACTCCAGGGATGCTGTCTGACCCGCTGAGTTACTGCAGCTTTTGTGTCTGGATCATAAGATCATAAGTGGTAGTAGTAGAATTAGGCCATTCGGCCCATCAAGTCTACTCCCCCATGATCTATCTCTCCCTCCTAACCCCATTCTCCTGCCTTCTCCCCATAACCTCTGACACCCGTACTAATCAAGAATCTCTGCCTTAAATATATCCATTGACTTTGCCTCCACAGCCTTCTGTGGCAGGCTACTGTCTACCTTTGGTTTAAACCAGCTGCTGCAGTTCCTTGCTACTCACTCTCCGATTAGAGAATAACCCTCTGAGCTAAGGCGAACATTTCGCTGTGTGATATTTATTGTCTCCTTGCCTGTAACTTGTTATTCATGGGAATTATGCACCGATTTCTCCTGGAAGCTAAAAGGCTTCTTTCTTCAAGAACGGACATGTTTGTTTGGCATCTCTTTCATTACAATTTCACTTCTCTCAGAGAGTTTTGCCTCGGGGCGGTTTGTGCTGCAGGAATCTATAGGCAATATAATTGATGTCTTTGCTGCGATGCATTTACACCTGCGTGTGATGTGAAACTCTCGATGTTCCTTTAACGATCTTTACCAATGTGCAAGAAACTATCCGCACCATTGCACTTGCCTTTGCTGACTTTGTTCTGTCATTAAACTTATTCTGCGTTGGATTCATAGACGTTTGCGTCACCTAGTTTAGTTTAGTTTAGTTCAGTTTAGCGAAGAGATACAGCGCGGTAACAGGCCCTTCGGCCCACCGAGTCCGCACCGACCAGCGATGCCTGTCCACTAGCTCTATCCTACACCCACTAGGGACAATTTAAGATTCTTAACGAAGTCAATTTACCTAAAAATCTGCACGTCTGTAGAGTGTGGGAGGAAACCGGGGCAGCTGGAGAAAACCCACGCAGGTCACGGGGTGAACGCATAAGCTGCGTACAGACAGCGCTCGTAGACAGGATCGAACCTGTGCCTCTGGCACTGTTCAGTTTAGTTTATTGTCACGTGTACCGAGGTACATTTTTTGTTGCGTGCTAACCAGTCAGCAGAAAGACAATACATGATTACAATCAATCCATTTACACTGTCGACAGCAACTCTACCCCTGCGCCACCGTGCTGCATTTCTTATACATATATATTATAAATTATTTAGTTTAGTTTAATTCATTGGCACCTATACTAAGGTACAGTGAAAAGCTTTTTTATTGCACGCTATCCAGTCAGGTAAAACTATACATGATTACATCCACAGCGTACACAGCGTACAGATACAGGTTGAAGGGAATAATGTTTAGTGGAAGATGAGGTCCAGTACAGACCGATTAAAGATAGTCCGAGGGTCTCCAATTAGGTATATGGTACCTGCTCTCCAGTTGTGGTGGGATGGTTCAGTTGC
This sequence comes from Malacoraja senta, assembly GCA_038087875.1. Taxonomy (NCBI): domain Eukaryota; kingdom Metazoa; phylum Chordata; class Chondrichthyes; order Rajiformes; family Rajidae; genus Malacoraja; species Malacoraja senta. Next base: position 7,436,631 of record CM075977.1, read on the forward strand.
CTGATATCAGCTGGGAAGAAACTGTCCCTGAATCTGGATGTGTGCGTGTTCACACTTCTGTACCTCTTGCCTGAAGGGAGAGGGGAGAAGAGGGAGCGGCCAGGGTGCGACTCGTCCTTGATTATGCTGCTGGCCTTGCCGAGGCAGCGTGAGGTGTAGATGGAGTCAATGGAAGGGAGGTTAGTTTGTGTGATGGTCTGGGCTGTGTTCACAATTCTCTGCAATTTCTCACTGTCACGGAAGGGGCTGTTCCCAAACCAAGAAATCTTGTTTTTCTTCGGTAGGAAGTTTATGTTTAGGTATATTACAGTCATGTGTACTGAGGTACAGTGAAAAGCTTTGTTTTGCATGCTTTCCAATAAAATAATTCCATACATAAGCAACAAGCGGCACGGTGGCACAGCTGGTAGAGTTGCTGCCTCGCAGCGCCAGAGACCCGGGTTCGATCCTGCCCTTGGCTGCTGTCTGTGCGGAGTTTGCATGTTCTCCCTGTGACCACGTGGGTTTCTTCCGGGTGCTCCGTTTTCCTCCCCTATTCCCAAAGATGTGCTTGTTTGCAGGTTAATTGGCTTCCGCAAGCTGTCTCTAGTGTGTAGGGAGTAGGAAAGTGGGATAACATTGAATGAGTGTGAGATGGTCGAAGTGGACTTGGTGGGCCGAAGGGCCTCTTTCCAGGTTGCATCTCTAAACTAAACAAGGGGGAAATACAGAGACAGGAATACAGCTTTCAGCTTTGTCGTGCATCAGTTCTATTGACAATAGACAATAGACATTAGACAATAGGTGCAGGAGTAGGCCATTTGGCCCTTCAAGCCAGCACCGCCATTCAACGTGATCATGGCTGATCATCCCCAATCAGTACCCCATTCCTGCCTTCTCCCCATATCCCCTGACTCCGCTATTTTTAAGAGCCCAATCTAGCTCTCTCTTGAAAACATCCAGAGAACCTGCCTCCACCGCCCTCTGAGGCAGAGAATTCCACAGACTCACCACTCTCTGTGAGCAAATGTGTTTCCTCGTCTCCGTTCTAAATGGCTTACCCCTTATTGTTAAACTTCAATGTCAACAAAGTCCAATTTCGGCAACGTGATAGAAGTTAATCGGACAGTACCCTTGCTTATGGAAGGACCGTTCAGAAGCCTGATAACAGAGGGGAAGAAGCTGTTCCTGAGTCTGGTGGTGCGTGCTTTCAAACTCATGTACCTTCTGCCCGACGGGAGCAGGGAGACGAAGGAATGGGACAAATTCTTTGATTATGTTGGCTTCTTTTCCGAGGCAGTCCTTTCAGAATTAAAGGACGTTCTGTTAGGAAGGAGATGAGGAGAAATAGATACATAGATACATAGAAAATAGGTGCAGGAGTAGATCATTCGGCCCTTCGAGCCTGCACCGCCATTCAATATGATCATGGCTGATCATCCAACTCAGTATCCCGTACCTGCCGTCTCTCCATACCCCCTGATCCCTTTAGCCACAAGGGCCACATCTAACTCCCTCTTAAATATAGCCAATGAACTGGCCTCAACTACCCTCTGTGGCAGAGTGTTCCAGAGATTCACCACTCTGTGTGAAAACGTTTTTTCTCATCTCGGTCTTAAGTCAGAGGGTGGTGAATCTGTGGAATTCTTTGCCACAGAAGGCTGTGGAGGCCTTTAGTGGATATTTGTAAGGCAGAGATAGATAGATTCCCGATTAGTGCGGGTGTCAGAGGTTATGGGGGGAAGGCAGGAGAAGGAGGGATACATCAGCCATGATTGAATGGCGGACTTGATGGGCCGAATTATTTAATTCTTCTCCTATCACTTATGACCTTATGACCTTACGTAGTACAGAGAGAGTCAATGGTGGGAAATCTGGTCTGGTCTCCGTGATGGACTGGGTTACATCGACAACATCTGCAATTCCTTGCAGTCTTGACCAGAGCTGTTACCCAAGCTGTGAGGCAACATGACAGTGTGCCTTCTATGGTGCATCCATGTCCAGTGCATACAAAGCCTCAGGGAACATAGCGCTGTAATGATGAACTCCAATATGTACTGAAGGATCTTGGCAGGCTTGATCAGTGGCTCAAGAAATTGCCAATGCAGTTTAATATTGAGAAACATCCAGTGATCAGAATTGTCAGCTGAAAGGTCAGTTTAACTTATGTGCAAACGGTGACCATGTTTGAGGTGTTAGAAGAGGAGTTAGCCTTTGGATATTCCCATAACGGGCGGCACAATGGCGCAGTGGTAGAGTTGCTGCCTTATGGGACTGTCCCACTTTGGTGATTTTTAGGCGACTGCCATAGTCGTAGCAGGTTGCCGAAAAAACGGCGATTGTTCTAATGGGCCTGTCCCACTTAGGCAATTTTGTAGGCGACTGCCGGCGAATGCAACAATGGAATTCAACAAAGTCAGCACCGGCGACAACCTACGTCACCTGGCGACAACCTACGCCATCCTGGCAACAACCTACGTTAACCAGGCGACAACATATGACAGCACCTACGTCAAGCTACGCTCATTGGTGTCAAACACATGGGCACCACTGTCGGCGAAAATTTTTCAACATGTTGAAAATCCAGCGGTGACCAGAAAGACCCTACGTCTCTTTGGGCGACTGAGGAGACGACTCATGACCATACAGGCGACACTCCAGCGACCACTGGCGACCATGTGGCGACAGCCTAGTCGCCTGTAGTCGCCTAAAAAATTGTCTAAGTGGGACAGGCCCATTACAGCGTCAGAGACCCGGTTTCGATCCTGACTACGGGTGCTGTCTGTACGGTGTTTGTACGTCCCCCCCCTGTCCTGTGTGGGTTTTCTCCGGGTGCTCCGGTTTCCCCCCACACTCCAAAGATGTACAGGTTTGTAGGTTAAATGGCTTTGGTATAATTGTAAATTGTCCCTAGTGTGTGTAGGATAGTGTTAATGTGCAGGGATCGTGGGTTGGCGCGGACTGGGTGGGCCGAAAGGCCTGTTTCCATGCTTTATCTCTAAACTAAACTAAAACCTAACAGGAATATATTTGTTTTGGGCTGTCAGGGCATTCATTTCTCTTTACCTAGACAATCCAGTCTGCCCTCTTCTGTTATCTCCAGCCGTCTCCGTCTCTGGAAATGAAAACGTTGCTTGTGTTCTCACATTTCCAGTTATGATGAGGGATCCTTGTCTCTTCTTATCATGGGTTTGATCTGTGGAGTGCCTCCAGCAATTTCTGACGTTGTCTGGGCTACGGAACATCGGGGGAGACCACACTGCAGGCTGCTTGACTTGCACCTGTGCAGCATCAGGTTGGGCTGCAGGGCATCTCCGACTACATGAAGGCCATGACAGTGATAGAGAACACAGAGTGGTGCAGCGCAGGATGGAACTGCAGATGCTGGTTCACACCAATGTTAGAAGGATGAGAGGGCATCTCATGGTATACAAATGATGCACAGGCCTGTGTGCTCAAGGTAACGTTGGAATGGTTTAAACACACGAGGTGCAACCATGTGTGTTTTAGACCATTCCAAAGTTACCGCGTGCACACAAATCCTACCGAAGCACGAACTAGACCTGTGCATCATCTGTTTTATAGAATGGGGGGAAAAAAGTGAAATAAAAGTAAAAATCTGCTATTTTCCAAAACATGCGTCCGGTAATTACACGGTACAGCAGCGGGTTTTAACCAAACAGATTGCAGAGATTCTTAGACCCATTCTATAAAAACATAAAACATCCTCAAGGGATTGGACAGGCTAGATGCAGGAAAAATGTTCCCGCTGTTGGGGGAGTCCAGAGCCAGGGGTCAAAGTTTAAAAATAAGGGCTAGGATTTTAGGACTGAGATGAGGAAATACGTTTTCACCCGGTGAGTTGTAAATCTGTGGAATTCTCTGCCACAGAAGGCAGTGGAGGCCAATTCACTGGGTGTTTTCAAGGGAGAGTTAGACTTAGCTCTTTGGGCTGACGGAAGCAAGGGATATGGGGAGAAAGCGGGAACGGGGTACTGATTTTGGATGATCAGCCATGATCATATTGAAAGGCGGTGCTGGTTCGAAGGGCCGAATGGCCTACTCCTGCACCTATTTTCTATGTTTCTAAAAAGCTGGAGTAACTCAACGGCTCAGGCAGCATCACTGGGGAGAAGGAGTGGGTGACATTTCGGGTCGAGACCCACTTCTTCGGACTGAGAGTCAGGGGAGAGGGAAACGAGATGTGGAAGGGTACAAAGAACATGTAAGGTGTGAAAAGAACAGATCTAAGCAGACGATTATCAAAGAAAACTACAATGGTCCATTGTTGCATGAGAGGAAGGTACAGCACAGTGATGGGCCATTCGGCCCGCAATGTCCGTGCCAAACCTGATGCCGTACTATGTGATTATAAGGTCATAAGGTCATAACTGATAGGAGCAGAATTAGGCCACTCTATAGACAATAGACAATAGGTGTAGGAGTAGGCTTTTCAGCCCATCAAGTCTACTCCGCCATTCAATCATGGCTGATCTATCTCTCCCTCCTAACCCCATTCTCCTGCCTTCTCCCCATAACCCCTGACACCTGCACTAATCAAGAATTTATATATCTCTGCTGTAAAAATATCCATTGACTTGGCCTTCTGTGGCAAATAATTCCACAGATTCACCACCCTCTGACTAAAGAAATTCCTCCTCATCTCCTTCCTAAAGGAATGTCCTTTAATTCTGAGGCTATGACCTCTAGTCCTAGACTCTCCCACTAGTGGAAACATCCTCTCCACATCCACTCTATCCAAGCCTTTCACTATTCGGTAACCTTCAATGAGGTCCCCCCCCTCATTCCTCTAAACTCCAGCGAGTACAAGCCCAGTGCCGACAAACGCTCATCATAAAGGAGGGCCATGGCAGTGCAGAAAGATGAGCATCAAGTTTTGGGATGTGCTGAAATGCACAGTCAGGAAGCAAAGGGTGTTCTTTCACAATGAGCCAGTGTGATGTGTAATGTGTTATACAAAGTCTGAAGAAGGTCAGTGATTCAACGATACTTTATTGTCACATGTACCTAGGTACAGTGAAATTCTTTGTTTTGTTTATAGAGTCATAGAGTTATTGACAATAATATACTTCGGCTCAACTTGCCCACACCGGCCAACATGTCCCAGCTACTCTAGTCCCACCTGCCCGCGTTTGGTCCATATCCCTCTAAACCTGTCCTATCCATGTACCTGTCTAACTGTCTCCGAAACGTTGGGATAGTCCCATCCTCAACTACCTCCTCTGGCAGCTTGTTCCATACACGCACTACCCTTTGTGATCATATCCCTATTAAATATTTCTCCCCTCACCTTAAACCTATGTCCACTGGTCCTCGATTCACCTACTCTTAGCAAGAGTATAATCCGGTAAGATTACACTATAGATAGGCACAATCGAAGCTAAATACAAAAAGTGAAATTCAACAGCAAATGCACGGTGGTGCAGCGGTAGAGTTGCTGCCTTACAGCGCCAGAGACCCGAGTTCGAATCTGACTATGGATGCTGTCTGTATGGAGTTTGTACGTTCTCCCCGTGAATGTGTGGGTTTTCTCCGGATGATCCGGTTTCCTCCCACACTCTAAAGATGTACAGTTTGTAAGTTAATTGGCTTCGGAAAAATTGTAAATTGTCCCTAGTGAGTAGGATGGTGTCAGTGTACGGGATGATCGCTGGTTGGCACAGACTTGGTAGAAACATAGAAACATAGAAACATAGAAACATAGAAAATAGGTGCAGGAGTAGGCCATTCGGCCCTTCGAACCAGCACCGCCATTCAATATGACCATGGCTGATCATCCAAAATCAGTACCCCGTTCCGGCTTTTTCCCCATATCCCTTGATTCCCTTAGCCCTAAGAGCTAAATCTAACTCCCTCTTGAAAGCTGGTAGGAATCTGAGGGGTAACTCGCCAACTTTTCACACAAAGGGTGGTGGGTGTATGGAACAAGCTGCCCGAGGAGGTAGATTAGGCTGGGACTATCCCAATGTTTAAGAGACAGTTAGATAGGGGATAAGAGACATGGATAGGACAGGTTTGGAGGGATATGGACCAAGCGCAGGGCAGGTGGGACTAGTGTAGCTGGGACATGTTGGCCGGTGTGGGCAAATTGGGCCGAAGGGCCTGTTTCCACGCTGTATCACGCTATGACTATGATGTTTTGGGTCAGAACTTTTCGTCAGTCTGATTCAGGCAAGATTCCAGCATCTGCTATCTCCTGTGTATTTGTTTAAACCACGTTTCCCAGAAGTGGGTCACCGCATTCTTTCCGTTGCCTTCTTGTTCGTATATGGACCTTAAACTCTTGTTAAAAAGGAACAGAATTTCCCCGCATAAGGTCACAGTCCCCAGTATCACTTCCATAGAGAAGTTACTGAAATAAGCGACCACATTTGAGCATCTGCGCTCCATTCTTTGATTTACACAGTGGTAGCTGTCCTTATAGAGAGCTGGGTGGCACAGTGGTGCAGCTGATAGCGCTGCTGCCTCACAGCACCAGAGACCCGGGTTCGGTCCTGACTACGGGTGTTGTCTGTACGGAGTTTGTACGCTCTCCCCGTGACCGCGTGGATTTCCTCCGGGTGCTCCGGTTTCTTCCCACGATGCAAAGAGGCGGGAGTTTGTAGTTCAGTTTAGTTTATCAGTTCAGTTTAGTTTATAGTCACGCGTAGCTTCTTGTTACGTGCTAACCAGTCAGCGGGAGGCCAATGTATGATTACAATCAATCCATTTACTGGTTAATTGGCCTCTGCAAAATGGCTCCCAGTGCGTATGGAGCGGGTGAGAAAGTGGCAAACATCGTGCGAACGGGTGATCGGTGGTCAGTGTGGATTTGGTGGGCTGAAGGGCCTGCTTCCATGCTGTATCTTTCAATCACCTCAATCAATTAAAACTGCAGAATTTATCAGATGTTATGCTTGGTGCAGTGAAATAGAGATGTGTCATTTTGTCGCGCTGAACATATTTGGTCAGCATAACTGGAAATATTATGTTAATATCAAGTACATTCAGATCTCCTGCGGGCAGCATACAGTAGGTACCTGTTCACTATGACTCACCAATTCAAGATGACAAGACATAATCCCCATTTATAAGACGTGTTATTGTGATTTTGCAATAACTCATCATTATCAACATAGCCTCCGACTGCGTATGATTCATTTTATTTATATTCACTGCAGGTTCTACTCACGGAAATTAATGGACAACTCCCAAAAGGACCTTTGGAGACAATGAATCTGACTGTTATTGAGAATAACCCTGTCCCTTTTATGATATATCTGGTAAATCTTTTAGAATTTCAATCAATATGGACAAATTGTGCAAAAGCAAATCTAAACAGTGACAAATGAATGGATTAAGACTTTATACTACATACAGTACATTGCTGTACATTTAATTTATTGTCACGTGTACCGATTAAGTGAATATAGTGATTTTCTTTTCTTTCCACGTACTTTGGATGGCAAAGAAAATCGTGATCAATCGTGCATTTACCATCAAGTTTCTTTTTACTGTAGTTTATGTCAAGTAGCAGTGATGTAAAATCGTTTCATATCACGGATGGAGCCCAAGACGCCCTACAAATTGAGGACAGCGTATTGTATCTCAATAAATCCCTGGATCGTGAAAGACAAGCAATCCACAAAGTACAGGTAAAAGTGATCTTATGAAGAAATTATTATTATTATTTGGGAAAGGTTTTTTTTTTGGTTGTTGAAAATATTATATGGAATGTCGAACAGCAAACCTATTCTTTTCTTCCCCAACCCAGGGGGACATCCCTTTAGGAAGGAGATGGGGAGTGCTTTATTTAGTCAGAGGGTGGTGAATCTGTGGAATTCTTCGTCACAGAGGGCTGTGGAGGTCGTCAGTGGATATTTTTAAGGCAGAGATAGATAAATTCTTGATTAGTACGGGTGTTAGGGGTTATGGGGAGAAGGCAGGAGAATGGGGTTAGGAGGGAGAGATAGATCAGCCATTATTGAATGGCGTAGACTTGATGGGCTGAATGGCCTAATTCTGCTCCCATCACTTATGACCTTTTGACCTATACCAAATCACTTAAACCATAGAACAAATATGGTTTGTTCTCTCCCCTGACTCTCAGTCTGAAGAAGGGTCTCGACCCGAAATGTCACCCATTCCTTCTATCCAGAGATGCTGCCTGCCCTGCTGAGTTATGCCAGCATTTTGTGTCTATCTTTGGTGTAAACCAGCATCTGCAGTTCCTTCCTAAACGAATATGGTTAGTCAGGCAGAAGTGATTTTACTGATTAGTTGGGGGAGTTTCCGTCTGGCATGTTAGTGTTGGATGGTTAGTAAGTTTGCAGCTGACTCTAAGTCAGGTGGCTTCGTAGACAGTGAGAAAGGTTAGCAATAGTTGCAGGAGATCTTGATGAGCTAAGTATGCGGGCCAAGGAATGGCACATGGAGTTCAATACGCTTAAGTGTGTGGTTTTGTATTTTAGGAAGTCGAACCATAGATGGACGTTCACTGTGATTGGTAACGCCCTGGGAGTGTCGTAAGTCACAATGACCTCGGAGTACAAGGACATAGTTTCTTGAAAGTTGTGTAAAGGTGAACAGGATGGTGAAGATGCTTTTGGAATGCTGGCCTTCATCAGTTGGGACGTTATATTGCAGTTGCACAAGACATTGGTGAAGCTGAACTTGGAATATTGTGCTCAGTTTTGGCCACCCTGCTCTGGGAAAGATTTCCTTAAGCCTGAAAGAGTGCAGAAGGGATTCGTGAGGATGCTGACAGGACTTGATGGACTGAGATAGAGAGAGATGTTGGGACTGTGTTCCTTTGTAGGACAGGAAACTAAGTGGTTATTGTATAAAAGTTTATAAAATCATTAGGGGACCATTGATTCTATGAATGCATAGGGTCGGGGAATCAGGAACTAAAGAACCTAGGTTTAAAGTGAGAGGGGAAAGATTTCATTGGAACCTGAGGGGCAACGTTTCCACACAGAGGTCGGTGGGTATATGCAACGAGCTGCCAGGGGAGGTGGTTGAGGCTGGTGCAATAAGAATATTCACTTGGGCAGGAAAGGTATAGAAGGATATGGACCAAATAGAGGAAATTGGACTAATTTAGATGAGCATCTTGGTCAGCATGGATGAATTGGGCCAAAGGGCCTGTTTACAGACTGTATGACTCCATGACTATATGACCCAAAATTTTCCTTTGTATTTTAGACAATAGACAATAGACAATAGGTGCAGGAGTAGGCCATTCGGCCTTTCGAGCCAGCACCACTATTCACTGTGATCATGACTGATCATCCACAATCAGTACCCCATTCCTACCTTCTCCCCACATCCCCTGACTCCGCTATCTTTAAGAGCCCAATCCAACTCTCTCTTGAAAGCATACAGATAATTGGCCTCCACCGCCCTCTGAGGCAGAGAATTCCACAGATTCACAACTCTCTGGGCAAAAACGTTTTTTCTCATCTCCGTTCTAAATGCCTTACTCCTTAGTCGTAAACTATGGCCCCTAGTTCTGGACTTATATTTTTAATTGAAAGTGTACTACATAGCTTGCAAAATTCTCAGGCAGCAGGGTTTGCCTTTCTAATTCTTACGCAAGAATAGGTGGTGTAAAGCTCATATAATTGGGGATGTTGCAACTTTTATAAATTTGTGAATTTAAATTTGTGTGTGAATGCATAGAAGGGAGTGGTCGGCTTTTTGCTGAGACTGTAAATTAGACTTGTAAAAATTGGGAGACTGAGAACCAATTTGCATTAAAACTGAAATGGTGGTGATTATAATCTTTTTTCTTTCTTATTAAAATATGTTGCAGCATTTTCCCAATATATAGACCGATATAATGTAAAACAAATGCTTATTATGCCAATGGGTGAAAAATTCGGGCAGGAACTAGTTGTAATAGGCTTTAGAAACATAGAAACATAGAAAATAGGTGCAGGAGGAGGCCATTCGGCCCTTCGAGCCAGCACCGCCATTCATTGTGATCATGGCTGATCGTTCCCTATCAATATAATCATGGTCTATATAATCATGAGAGGAACAGATCGGGTAGATGCACAGAGTCACTTGCCCAGAGTAGGTGAATCGAGGACCAGAAGACATAGGTTCAAGGTGAAGGGGAAAAGATTTAATAGGAATCTGAGTGGTAACTTTTTCACACAAAGGGCGGTGGGTGTATGGAACAAGCTGCCAGAGGAGGTAGTTGAGGCTGGGACTATCCGAATGTTTTAGAAACAGTTAGACAGGTACATGGATAGGACAGGTTTGGAGGGACATGGACAAAACGCTGGCAGTTGGGATTAGTGTAGCTGGTACATGTTGGCCGGTGTGGGCAAGTTGGGCTGAAGGGCCTGTCACACACTGTGTCACTCTATGACTCTATTGTATATTTAATTTAGATTAATGGGTGTCCCATACATCTTGTTCTGTGGCAGAAACTTAATTGGGCAGTCAATATCTCTTTGTTGGAAGTCCATAAGTTTGTCTTGGAAATTAAATAAATGAATTGCAAAGATTGTACAACAAACTACTATGCTGTGTATAATCAAAGTCAAACCCAAGTACAATAGTTGGAGCAAAGGGAAAGATACAAAGTGCAGAATATAAGGTCATAAGTGATAGGGGTAGAATTAGGCCATTCGCCCCCATCAAGTCTACTCCACCATTCAATCATGGCTGATCTATCTCTCCCTCCTAACCCCATTCCCCTGCCTTCTCCCCATAACCTCTGACACCTGTACTAATCAAAAATCTATCTATCTCTGCCTTAAAAACATCCACTGACTTGGCCTCTAGAGCATTCTGTGGCAAATAATTCCACAGATTCACCGCCCTCTGACTTAAAATATAGTTTCCAGCATTGCAGTGTATCAGGTTCATGGACAAAGTCCAATGTTATCAAAAGGGGAGAGGCGAATCGGACAGTAGCCTTGCTTATGGAAGGACCATTCAGAAGCCTGATAACAGAGGGTAAGAAGTTGTTCCTGAGTCTGGTGGTGCGAGCTTTCGTGCTTCTGCACCTCCCGCTCGACGAGAGCAGGGAGAAGGAGGAATTACTGGGATGGGACAAGGATCCGATTACATTGGCTGCTTTCCTGAGGCAGCGTGAAGTGTAAATAGAGTCATAGAGTAATACAGTGCGGAAACAGGCCCTTAGGCCCAACTCGCCCACACCGGCCAACATGTCCCAGCTACACGAGTCCCACTTGCCTGCGCTTGGTCCATAACCCCTCCAAACCAGTCCTATCCAAGTACCTGTCCAACTGTTTCTTAAATAATGGGATAGTGCCAGCCTCAACTACCTCCTGAAGAAGGGTTTCGGCCCAAAACGTTGCCTATTTCCTTCGCTCCATAGATGCTGCTGCACCCGCTGAGTTTCTCCAGCACTTTTGTCTTCCTCTGGCAGCTTCTTCCATACACTCACCACCCTCTGTGTGAAAAAGTTACCCCTCGCATTCCTATTAAATCTTTTCCCCCTCACCTTGAACCTATATGTCCTCTGGTCCTCGATTCCCCTACTCTGGGCAAGAGACTCTGTGCATCTATCCGAACTATTCCTCCCATGATTTTGTACACCTCTGTAAGATCACCCCTCATCCTCCTGCGCTCCATTGAATAGAGACCCAGCCTACTCAACCTCTCCCTGTAGCTCACGCCCTCTAGTCCTGGCAACATTCTCGCAAATCTTCTCTGAATGTTGGCAAGTCTGGTCTGCGTGATGGGCTGGGCTACATCCACAACGTTGCAATTTTGTGCGGTCTTGGGCAGAGCTGTTCCCAAACCAAGCTGTGATGCAACCCGACAGTGTGCTTTCTGCGGTGCATCTGTAGATGTAATGGGCCTGTCCCACTTACGAGACCTTTTCGGCGACTGCAGGTCGGCGAACATTCTCAACATGTTGAAAATTCAGCGGCGACCAGAAAGACGCTACGACTCTTTGGGCGACTGAATAGACTACTCACGACGATACGGGCGACACCCTGGCGACATGTCGCGGGGTGAAGCCTGTATGGTCGTGAGTAGTCACCCAATGAGTGGTACCTTGTTCTGGTCGCCGCTGGATTTTCAACATGTCGCCGAAAAAGTCGCGTAAGTGGGACAGGCTCATTAGTGAGAGTCATTGGAGACATGCCAGATGTTGTCAGTCTCCGAAGGAAGTAGACGTGTAACAAGGAATAGGAGCAGAATTAGGCCATTCGGCCCATCAAGTCTACTCCGCCATTCAATCATGGCTGATCTATCTCTCCCCCCTAACCCCAGGAGGGTGTGCCTTCTTGGCTAATGCATGCATGCGGCTGATCCACCCCCACCTCATCCCCTATCATTCATTTGATCAATAGAAGAATTCAACGTGGTTAATCATTGCTGTCTTGGTTTCTTCGTATACAGATAGAAGGCCTCAATGAGAAACAAGAGGTGGTTGAAGGACCTACCATGGTGACAATCATAGTTCAAGACATAAATGACAACCAACCTTTATTTGTGGAGACCGATTATAATGGGGTCGTGTGGCAGAATTCCAGACCCGGTTAGTAATGTTTTGAATCATTTAGTTTAGTTGTATTTAGTGATGCAGCACGGAAACAGGCCCTTCGGCCCACCGAATCTGCATCGACCAGCATATTAATGCTACCCTACACACACTAGGGACAGTTTTACATTCATACATTTATACCAAGCCTATTAACCTACAAACTTACACGCCTTTGGAGTGTAGGAGGAAACCGGAGATCTCGGAAAAAATCCACGCAAGTCACGGGGAGAACGTACAAACTCCGTGCAGACAGCGCCCGTAGTCGGGATCGAATCCGGGTCCCTGGCGCTTTAAGGCACTAGCTCTACCATTACGCCACCGTACCGCCTTTTAAGATCGAATTTTTTTTTAATTGTCCGCTAAATATCAATGAGACTGTCCTGTTGGAGTCAAGGTGGAGAAGATAGGGTGGGATTAGTATTTACGTCAGAGAAAAAAAAGTATGAGAGGAGGTTTTGGGAGCGCAAAATTAGTTTTATACAAAATCCTGGAGTAACTCAGCGGGACAGGCAGCATCTCTGGACAGAAGGAATAGGTGACATTTTGGGTTGAGACCCTTCTTCAGACCCGAAACGTCACCCATTCCTTCTCTCCAGAGATGCTGCCTGTCCCGCTGTGTTACTCCAGCATTATGTGTCTATCTTCGGTGTAAACCAGCATCTGTAGTTCTTTCCCAAACATTTCGTCAAATTAGTTTAGTTCAGAGATACAGCATGGAAACTGGCCTCTGCCCACCATGCTGACCGTTACACTAGTTCCATGTTATCCCACTTTTTTTATCCACTCTTTACACATCAAGGGAAATTTTACAGAGGCCAATTAACCTACAAACCTGCAAGTGGGAGGAAACCAGAGTTTCTGAAGGAAACCCACACAGTCGCAGGGAGAATGTGCAAACTCCACACAGACAGTTCGCGGGGCCAAGATCGAACCCGATCTCTGACGCTGTTATTATTAAATCCATACTGGGCCACATAAGCACATTGCAGCTTAGTTTACTTTCGAGATAAAGTTTGAGAATTGTACTGAAGGTGAACTCAGTGTAGTTTAAATTAGAGATACAGTTTAGAAATTGTATTAGAGGTGAACAACTTAGTTTAGTTTAGTTTATTGTCACATGCACTGAGGTACAGCGGGAAGCTCTTTTGTTGCATGCTATCCAGTCAGAAAGACTGTACATGATTACAATTAAGTTGTTCAGATGCAAGATAAAGGGAATAATAATAATAATAATAATAATAGATTTTATTTATATAGCGCTTTTCAGGACTCAAAGTCGCTTTACAATTGAGAGTCAAGAATAAACAAGACAAAATAGAGCAGTAAGACAGAGGGGAGGGGAACATGGGACTAAGGGTATGCAGAGGTGAAGAGATGGGTCTTGAGGCGGGACTGGAAGATGGTGAGGGACTCAGAATTTTGGACCGGTTGTGGGAGGGAATTCCAGAGCCTGGGAGCTGCCCTGGAGAAGGCTCTGCCTCCAAAAGTGTAGAGGTTTGATTTCGGAGTGGAGAGGAGACCAGCTGATGTGGATCTGAGGGACCGTGAGGGTTGGTAGGGGGAGAGGAGGTCAGTGAGATAAGGGGGGGCCAGGTTGTTGAGGGCTTTGTAGGTGAGGACCAGGAATTTGTAGGTGATCCGGTGGGAAATGGGAAGCCAGTGAAGTTCTTTGAGAACTGGGGTGATGTGGTGCCAGGATTTGGTGTGGGTAATGAGTCGGGCGGCTGCATTTTGGACCAGTTGGAGTCGTTTGATGCTGCTGGAATTGATTCCGAAAAGAAGAGAGTTACAGTAGTCCAGTCGGGAGGAGATGAAGGCATGGATGAGTCTTTCAGCAGCGGGGGGTGTGAGAGAGGATCTGATTTTGGCAATGTTGCATATAGTGCAAGATAAAGTCCAGAAAAGTCCGATTAACGATAGTCCGAAGGTCTCCAATGAGGCAGATAGGTGGTCAGGTCCGCTCTAGTTGGTGATAGGATGGCTCAGTTGTCTGTACACAAAAGTGCTGGAGAAACTCAGCGGGTGCAGCAGCATCTGTGGAGCGAAGGAAATAGGCAACCCTTCTTCAGACTGATGTAGGGTGGGGAGAAGAAAGGAGAAAGGAAGAGGAGGAGCCGGAGGGCTGAGGGAGAGCTGCACCCACTGAGTTTCTCCAGCACTTTTGTCTACCTTCGATTTTCCAGCATCTGCAGTTCCTTCTTGAACAAATGGCTCAGTTGTCTGATAGGTCAGCCAGCATCTCTGGAGGACAAGGATAGGTGACGCCTTGGGTCAGGGCCCTTCTTTAGACTGATTGTAGGGAAGTGTGGGGGGGAGGGGGAGGGGGGGGGTCTTTTCCAGCTTTCTTTCCCAGTGTATTTATTAATTCCGGAGCACCCGGAGAAAACCCACGGGGTCACAGGGAGAACGTACAAACTCCGTACAGACAGCAGCCAAGGTCATGATCGAACCCGGGTCTCTGGCGCTGTAAGGCAAAGTCCAATCAAGGATAGTCCAAGGGTCATCAAAGAGGTAGATAGTAGGATGGTTCAGTTGCCTGATAACAGCTGGGAAGAACTCGGGTCTCTGGCGCTGTAAGGCAGCAGCTCTACCATTGTGCTACTGAGCCGCCCAAATGTTGCCAGGATTCAAGGGCTCAAGACCTCAATTCCTCCATTTAGTGCCTCGGCAAGGCCAGCGGCATAATCAAGGACCAGTTGCACCCTGGCCACTCCCTCTTCTCCCCTCTCCCATCAGGCAAAAGGTACAGAAGTGTGAAAACGCACACCTCCAGATTCAGGGACAGTTTCTTCCCAGCTGTTATCAGGCAACTGAACCATCCTACCACAACCCGAGAACAATACTGAACTACGATCTACCTCTTTGATGACCCTTGGACTATCCTTGATTGCCACGTTATTCCCTTATCATGTATCTGTACACTGTAAGTGGCTTGATTGTAATCACGTATTGTCTTTCCGCTGACTGGATAGCACGCGACAAAAGCTTTTCACTGCACCTCGGTACACGTGACAATAAACCAAACTGAACTAAATTAAACTGAGCCAATAACTTATCACCCGAAGACACTTTCTTTTTTATGTATTCACAGGCAAGCCATTCATGAAGGTAGAAGCCAAGGATTTGGATGACCCCGATACTCCTAATGGTCAAATACAGTACAAAATCACACAGCAGCTGCCCAACACTGGAATCTTTTTCCAGATCGATAAAGAAACTGGGGAAATTTCCACAACTCAAGAAGGTACGGTAACACAAAAAGCATTTTGGTGCTAATGTTGTAATATATCATTCAGAACATTTCGCCACAGCGACAGAGTGGTAGAAGTTACAGCGCCAAAGATCCGGGTTCCATCCCGATTACCGGCGCTGTCTGTACAGAGTTTGTAACGTTCTCCCCGAGACCGCGTGGGTTTTCCCCCGGGTCTCTAAAGACGTACAGGTTTGGAGGCTCATTGGCTTCTGTAAATTGTCCCAAGTGTGTAGGATGGAACTAGTATACAGATCATTGCTGAATGGTGTGGACTAGGTGGGCTGAAGGGCCTGTTTCCATGCTGTATCTCTAAAACTAAACTAAACCACAGCATGATCTCTGAGGTCCACCCAGTGTTGGAGATATCAGAATGTATCTGGCATGGTTAGAATATAAATATCATTAAAGCTTATTGTTTATTAGTTGTGTTCATACGTATTAAATCATGTATTTGTGATATGGGCTGGATCTTATTGGTAGCCAGAAGTGGGATCATTGAAGAGAGACACAAAATGCTGGAGTAACTCAGCGGGACAGGCAGCATCTCTGGAGAGAAGGAACGGGTGACGTTTCGGGTCGAGACCCTTCTTCAGGCTGAAGAACCCAATCCTACTCTCCAGAGATGCTGCCTGTCCTGCTGAGTTACTCCAGCATTTTGTGTCTATCTTCGATTTAAACCAGCATCTTCAGTTCCTTCATACACAGCTGGATCATTGAAATGATTGATTGCTTGCAAGATGGAAACAGCATGGAAACGGCCCTTCGGCCCACTGGGTCCACACCGACCCTCAATCGCCGGTTCACGTTGTTTCTATGTTATCCCACTTTCGCATCCACTTCCCACACACTACACAGAGGGCCAATTTACAGAGGGCCAATTATCCTTTGGTATGTGGGAGGAAACCGGAGCACCAGGAGGGAACCCTTGAGGTCACAGAGAGAATGTGCAAATTCCACACGGATAGGACCTGGAGTTAGGTTTGAACCAGGGTCTCTGGTGCTGTGAGGCAGCAGCTCTACCAGCTGGTACAGAGGAGAACTGCCAATAACACATGATGAGCGTTTGACGGCACTGGGCCTGTACTCGCTGGAGTTTAGAAGAATGAGGGGGGGGACCTCATTGAAATGTACAGAAACATACAGAATAGTGAAAGGCTTGGACAGAGTGGATGTGGAGAGGATGTTTCCACTAGTGAGAGAGTCTAGGACTAGAGGTCGTAGCCTCAAAATAAAAGGACGTTATTTTAGGAAGGAGATGAGGAGGAATTTCTTAAGTCAGAGGGTGGTGAACCTGTGGAATTCATTGCCACAGAAGGCTGCGGAGGCCAAGTCAGTGGATATATAGTTACGGCAGAGATAGATAGATTCTTGATTAGTACGGGTGTCAGAGGTTATGGGAAGAAGGCAGGAGAATGGGGTTAGGAAGGAGATATAGATCAGCCATGATTGAATGGCGGAGTAGACTTGATGGGCCGAATGGCCTAATTCTGCTCCTATCACTTATGAACATTAATTAGTTGTGGACCAATGGGCCTCTTGTTCTGCCCCTGGAGGTATCACGAGTGCAGGAACCCCATTCATTTGAATGGAGCCATGGACATGTAATTTAGTTTCTAGTTTAGAGAGATACAGCAGGGAAATGAGCCCGTGCGGGTTGGTAGTTTAACTGGTTGCTGTAAATTGCTCCTAGTGTGCAGGTGAGTGGTAGAATTAGGGGGGGAACCGATAACAATCTGGAAAGTATATAGTTGAATTCGGTCAGTAGATACGAGGATGCTGGTTTGCAAGAGGCTGGTGTACATAAAAAGACACAGTGTAGGAAGTGGATGAGAAAGTCAGATAACTTAGACCTAGAGTGTCGACACATGCAACTGCAGATGCTGGTTTACAACAAAAGACTCATTGTACTGGAAGTTCAGGCAGCATCTCTGGAGAACATGGATAGGTGACATTTCGGGTCGGAACCCTTCTTCAGACAAAGGCGGCAAGCTGGCGCGGCGGTAGAGTTGCTGCCTTCCAGAGCCAGAGACCCAAGTCAAGTTTATTTGTCACATACATATACTTGATGTACAGTGAAATGAAAGTGGCAATGCCAAGAGTCAAGAGTCAAGAGAGTTTTATTGCCATGTGTCCCAGATAGGACAATGACATTCTTGCCTGCGGGATTGTGCAAAACAACAGAGCAACAGAACAGAACCAGTATTTGCATTAAATTAAAAAAAAGGGTCCAATCCTGACCACGGGTGCTTGTCTGTACGGAGTTTGCACGTTCTCCCCGTGACGTGCGTGGGTTTTCTCCGAGATCTTCGGTGTCCTCCAAACACGTACAGGTTTGTAGTTCAATTGGCTTGGTATAAATGTAAATTGACCCTAGTGTGTGTGTAGGATAATGATGGTGTGCGGGGATCACTGGTCGGTGCGGACTCGGTGGGCCTAAGGGCCTCACTCCGCTCTGTATCTCTAAACTATACTAAACTAAAAAAAAAACCTGAACTAAACTAATTGATTAGTGCGGGATTAGTGTAAACTGGACCAAGGGGGGCTCGTTGGGTCCCGTCCCCTCAACGCGCGGTTGCGGGGGTTCAGGGGGGGGGGCTGCGGCGTCACACACACACTAACCACCCCCCAAACACACACAGTGGAGAGGGGGGTGAGGGGGGGAGGGTGAGGTGAAAGGGGGAGGGAGAGAGGGTAGAGGGGATGGGGAGGGGGGGGAATGGGTGGTAGATAGTCAGCATGGTGGGCAAAAGGGCCTGTTTCTGTACTGCAGCACTTTATGCATCTAGATTCCAGCTTGTTGTATAAAGTAGAAAGACTGAACACTGGGCCAAGTATTCCCAGAACCATTGTAACTGGAAACAAGTCCAGTCAACCTCCAGAGGAATTACCGATCGATCGTGAAATTTTTAAGAGCAGTGATTCATATCTTGGGCAGTATCGCACATAATAAATAAGCCTTTTAATGTTAGTCACTTAACATAGTAAATTGGACAACTGAGACAATAATGTCTCTTTTTTATTATCATCCAACGTGAATTTCTATGTTATATTCTTTATTGTCTACTCGTCATGAAATGAATGTGTTGGAAACAACACATTTTTTTATTTTTCGTCAGAGATACAGCGCAGAAACAGGCCCTTTGGCCCACTGAGTCCGCGCGACCAGCGATCCCCGCACGCTAGCACTATCCTACACACACTAGGGGCAATTTACAATGTTTACCGAAGCCAATTAACCTACAAACCTGTACGTCTTTCGAGTGTGAGAGGAAACTGGAGCACCCGGGGTAAACCCACGCAGGTCACGGGGAGAGCGTGCAAACTCCGTACTGACAGCACACGTAGTCAGGATGGAACCCCGGATCTCTGGCGCCGTAAGGCAGCAACTCTACCGCTGTGCCACACTGCCGCCCAAAACGAATGTCAGAGTGAGGCCCAGTGCAAATTGGAGGAACAGCACCTCATACTTCGCTTGGGCAGCTTGCACCCCAGCAGTATTAATATTGACTTCTCTAACTTCAAGTAGCCCTTGATTTCCCTCTCTCCCCATCCCCCTCCCCCCTTCCCAGTTCTCTGACCAGTCTGACTGTCCATGATTACAGTTTATCTGTTTTCTTTGTTGTTACCTTCTCCCAATTATTCTACATTTTCCTTGATCTTCGTCTCTTTTGATCTCTTACCCTTCCTTATCTCTGTGACTCCCCCTCCCCTGACGCTCAGTCTGAAGAAGGGTCTCGACCCGAAACGTCACCCATTCCTTTTCTCCAGAGATGCCGCCTGACCCGCTGAGTTACTCCAGCTTTTTGTGTCTACCTTCGGTTTAAACCAGCACCTGCAGTTCCTTCCTACACTAATGCTTTGAGAATGTGTACCATGAGTCATGTTGTCATATCTTTCTGAATTGGTCCTGTCGAGGCACTGCACCTGTCCGTTACCTACAAATAGCCGCTACCTTTTGTTTCGGCAATATTTGATTAGTTTGATAATTCTTTCATTGTTTCCTTTTCCCTGTATGCTTGCGTTTGACACAGCATATTTCAACTTTATTGATGTTAATTGGACACGATTCCCACTGACTACAGGGCGGCACAGTAGCACAGCACTGGAGTTGCTGCCTCACAGCGCCAGAGACCCAGGTTCGATCCTGACCTCAGGTGCTGTCTGTACGGAGTTTGCACGTTCTCCCTGTCACCTCGTGGGTTTTCTCCAGGTGCTCTGGTTTCCTCCCACAATCCAAAGATGGGCTGGTTGTTGGTTAATTAACTTCAGTAAATTGTCCCCAGTGTGCAGGATAGTATTGGTGCTTGAGGGATCGCTGGTCGGCACGGACTTGGTGGGTCGATGGGACTGGTTCCAAGCTGTATCTCTGAACTAAACTGGACTGGCAAGACACTCGAGTTAGATGTTCACTTGCACTTGGAGTGTGGTCTTCTTATTGGAAGAAGGGTGTCCATTGTAGAGCAGAGTTTCTTTGAGCACAAGTGACCCTGGATGCCATCAAAGCTGGCACTGAGCTTGAGTATGACTGATATCTTCAAATAGTTGAAATCATAATCATAATCATACTTTATTAGCTGGGCAGTGGGCAGGTGGTGTAGACCTACATGGGAAGGTAGACGCTCCCGCCCCCACGAGTCTCGGGCAGATGGGGCTCGTCAGCCTGGGAAGGCAGTCCATCTAGGAGAGGGAAAACTCCACTGCCTTAAAACCTCCACTGCCTTGTGGCCATATCCAGTCATGGAAAAGGCTCCTGGAGTAAACCTCAAGAAAATCCGGAGTCGGAGCCCCTAAGGCAGTTTGTCGTTGTCTACAACCTCGCTCTGGCATCTCCTGCGACGGCGCTGGTGCCAAACTGTAACGGCCCTGCTGTTCCTTTGGATCTATAAGCAACGTGGAGAGGGGGGGACGTGCTGCATGGGCAACAGCCGACCACACATCACCTGCAAACCTACCTTTGCCACAAACACTATCACTCCCGCATTGGTCTCTTCAGCCACAAGCGACGCTGCTCCAGCCGAGGTTTGGAGCAAGCAGCCAACAACTAGGATGCATCACCCATGGTCAGTCATGACCGAGGGGGGCCTACACTTTATTAGCCAAGTATGTTTTGCAACACACAAGGAATTTCATTTGCCGTACAGTCATACCAATAAAAAGCAACAGAACACACAAAATACATTTTAACATAAACATCCACCACAGTGACTCCTCCACATTTCTCACTGTGATGGAAGGTGAAAAAAAGTTCAATCTCTTCTCTTCTTTGTTCTCCCACGGTTGGGGGTCTCGAGCCTTCCGTTGTCGGGGCGATCTTGGCTCCTGTAGCCGGCGGTCGAGCCCTCCACGTCGGGGCGATCAAGCTCCTGCATCGGGGGGGGGGGAGAATCTCAGTTCCCCCACGCCGGGCGATCGGACCCCGGGTTGGGGCTGGTCGAACCTTCTGCATCGTTTGGAGGTTCCCCACATCAGTCTCTACCCGAGACTGCGAGCTCCTCGATGTTGAAATCCGCAGGCCGCGGTTGGAGCGTCGATCCCAGGCAAGGGATCGCAGGCTTCCACCACCCTCAGAGGCAGAGAATTCCACAGACTCACAACTCTCTGTGAGAAAAAGTTTTTCCTCGTCTCCGTTCTAAATGGCTTACCCCTTATTCTTAAACTGTGGCCCCTGGTTCTGGACTCCCCCAACATCGGGAACATGTTTCCTGCCTCTAGCGTGTCCGGTGGGCCGAAGGGCCTGTTTCCGCGCTGTATCTCTAAACTAAATGACTGTAAGTCCAGTAAAGTTTGATTACAGATGGTCCGAGGGCCTCCAGTGAGGTAGATGTAGATTAGGACATGCCTCCAGTTGCTGGTAGGATGGTTCAGTTGCCCTGATAACAACTGGAGAAAACTGTCCCTGAATGTGGAGGTGTGCGTTTTCACACTTTCTCTACCTCTTGCATGATGGGAGAGGGGAGAAGAGGGTGCTTTGCCTTTCGTGACCTTGCCCACCCACCTAGCCCAAAGACATCCACTTCTCATTAGACCTCCTCACTTTCCCACCCAACTTCACATTCATCAGCAAATATGGACATGTTGCCTTCTGCTCTTTCATGTACATCATCTACATAGATAGTGAAGATTCAAAGATGATCCCTGTAGCTGCTCTCTAATAACACTCTGCCAGCCCATACAAAAGGTGTATTCATTCCTTCCCTTTGATTTCTGCCTTTGAAGGAGGAACGTGTCCGTACCAATGTGCACAAGAAATCAATTGAAGTCACTTGCCTTTTACTGGTATTCATACTTAAATCAAGCTGACTGATGATAGCCGCGCAATGCTGGAGTAACTCAGCGGGACAGGCAGCATCTCTGGAGAGAAGGAATGGGTGACGTTTCAGGTCGAGACCCAACTTCACCCATTCCTTCTGTCCAGAGATGCTGCGTGTCCCGCTGAGTTACTCCAGTATTGCGTGTCTATCTTCGGTTTAGACGAGCATCTGCAGTTCCTTCTCCACATTTTATCTGCTTTTGACTGATTATATTTTCAATAGAATCGGGGATGAGTGTGTTACCTCTGGCTGCACCAGCTTTATTACCCATCACTATTAGGCTTTGAGAGTTCAGCGCTATCTACATGAACCTCTGCATGGCAACTGGTGAAGACACTTTAGACTTTAGAGATACAGCGTGGAAACAGGCCCTTCGGCCCACCAAGTCCGCGCCGACCCGCGATCATGCTGCACACTATCCTACACACAATAAGGACAATGCACAATTTTACCCAAGCCAACTAATCTTCAAAACTGTAGGTCTTTAGAATGTGGGAGGAAACCGGTGCTCCCGGAGAAAACCTAGGCGGTCAGGGAGAAAGTACAAACTGCATACAGACAGCACCAGTAGTCAGGATTGAACCCGGGACTCTGGCGCTGCAAGGCAGCAACTCTACCGCAGCGCCACCGGGCCACTCATTTGCATTGTTACGTTGTGGAAACAAGGGACTGCAGTTTGCGGGTTAATAACCAAAAGGACATCAAGTGCTGGAGTAAAGGCTCTGTCTTACCTGTTTGCGATCATCGGCGGTGAAGCGCGGCGTCGCCGGTAGCGGGGGACCGCGCGGCAACGGCGAGAGCGCCGAGCCTATCCACTGGAGCGCCGCACGGATGCTGCGTGGGGGCCGAGTAATTCAAACACGGCGGGTCCCACGTGCTTGCGGTAAGTAAAAAAAAGAGCGGGCCGACTGCGATGACGTCGGCCCGCCGCACGTGACTCACGAGCGGCGGCTGTGGTGGCGGCCGTCCTGATCGTGGCGCTGTAGCGGTGGCTGTGCCTGCGGCCGTGCCGCACACGTGCCTCACTGCGGAGGCTGTGGCAGTGGAGGTTTGACGCACGGCGCTCGAGCCACACTGGCGGCGGCCCGTGCGGGCGGCCGTGCCGCACTCGTGCATCACTGGTGGAGGTTGTGCGGTGAGTATATAGTTGTCGGTTTTATTTTAGCACCGTGCGGTGTTGGGAACACCGCCGCACGGCCCCGGAATTGTACGTTCTCACGAGTGCGCGGTCTATGGCGGCAGTTTCTTCCCCGTTTCGCCGCCAATGACCGCAGACTCGTGAGACAGGCCTTTAACTCCAGCACATTGTGTCCATTGTTATATTGTCAAGAGCCAAGTGTATTTAATTGAACTGACAATGGAACAATACAATTCTTACTTGCAGTAGGCAGTCATGGTGGCACAGCGGTAGAGTTGCTGCCTTACAGCGAATGCAGCACCGGAGACCTGGGTTCCATCCCGACTACGGGTGCTGTCTGTGCGGAGTTTGTACGTTCTCCCCGTGAACTGCGTGCGTTTCTTATCTCCGAGATCTTCGATTTCCTCCCACACTCCAAAGACGTACAGGTTTGTAGGTTAATTGGCTTGGTAAATGTAAATGGGCCGAAGGGCCTGTTTCCACGCTGTATCCCTAAATTAAACTAGACTTAACCGGCCTGTAAATGCAAGATTAAATATATGATACAAAAAACTTAAATTCAATTAAATTAAGAATTTCATTGTTCCATTTCAGGACATAGGACATATGACACCAAGGTGGTGAATCTGTGGAACTCATTGCCACAGAAGGTTGTGGAGGCCAAGTCAGTGGATATTTTTTAAGGCAGAGATAGATAGATTGTCGAATAGTGCCAGGGGTTATGGGGAGAAGGCAGGAGAATGGGGTTAGGAGGGAGAGATAGACCAGCCATGATTGAATGGCGGGAGTAGACTTTTTATTTTTTATTTTTTATTTTTCGAGATACAGCGCGGATACTACGAGTCACACCGACCAGCGATCCTCGCACATTAACACTGCCCTGCACCCACCAGCGACAATTTGTACACTATACCAAGCCAATCAACCTACACACCTGTACGTCTTAGGAGTGTGGGGGAAAACCCTCGCAGGTCACGGGGAGAATGTAGCTGGGATCAAACTCGGGTCTCAGGTGCCGCAAACGCTCTAATAGCCCTGTCCCACGGTACGAGTTCATTCCAAGAGTTCTCCCCGAGTTTGCCCTGATTCGAACTCGGAGATTTACGGTAATGGCCACTCGTCGGTACTCGGGGCTCTCGTGGACATTTTTCAACATGTTGAAAAATCTTCACGAATCTTCCCGAGCTTACCTGCCGTTAGCGAGTCTTCCAGTGTACCTGCTGTTGGCGTTACAAGCCGCTAAGAGACGTCCCCGAGCTCCGACGTACCCGCTAAGTTCATTCTCCGTGCTTACCACGAGTTTGATTTTTTTTAAACTTGGGAGAGCTCTTGGAATGAACTCGCACCGTGGGACAGGGCTATACGGCAGCAACTCTACCGCTGCGTCACCGTTCCGCCCCTTGTTGGGCCGAATGGCCTAATTCTACTCCTATCCCTTATGATCTTATGACCGAAGAAAACACTCTTGACCCTTAACCCTCTTGATTTGACTTGACTTGACCCTTGACTTAATGTTTTGTTAAAATGCTTTCTTCCAGGATATGAGTCACTTGATCCATTAAAGACAAATCAGTACGATGTGATAGTTGTTGCACAGGATTCTGCCAAATTACCTCTCAGTACAAGCAAATTGATACCGATTGACGTAAAGGAGAATCTGTGGAAGTCACCTGGACAAATAGATGTTACGGAGAATTCTACTGGTCCATTCCCCCAGACAATCACAAAGGTAAGACCTTCGACTGCTGGGAATTAGTTAGTTCTATCCATGACCATTCATCGGTGGTCACTCGAAACCAGTATGACTGTCCTCTTTTGGGACGCCGCCTGACTTTGTTTAACGCGGGGAGACTGGTGCACAGACAGCCACCCCACGGTCCTTGACAGGACTGGGTCAGGATCCAGTGGCATGGAGTCCAAGACGACCGGAGACCCTTTTCTGCTGCAGCCTTCATCCGCCTTCCCAGCCGTTGTGACGCTCCACTAAGGTCAGCCATCGTCCTCCGCCTGTTCCACCGTTGAGGTCTTGGTTGGATTGCTCTTTGTCAGAGACCTCCCCCTCGACCTTACCGCCATGGGTGGCCCTACCAGGAGCATAGCTC
This sequence comes from Malacoraja senta, assembly GCA_038087875.1. Classification (NCBI taxonomy): domain Eukaryota; kingdom Metazoa; phylum Chordata; class Chondrichthyes; order Rajiformes; family Rajidae; genus Malacoraja; species Malacoraja senta. Next base: position 7,461,952 of record CM075977.1, read on the forward strand.
CAGACGGCATCGCTCTCAGGATCACAGGACCACACAAGCTTCTCCACCACGACAAGGTGACAATCCACGGAGAAGAACCATCATAACCATCATATCTAAGTGGACAGAATAGAGCCATAGAGCCATACAGCGCGGAAACAGGCCCCTCGGCCCAATTTGCCCACACACCGAACAAGATGCCCTATGTATGCAAGTCCCACATACCTGTAGACACAAAATGCTGGAGTAACTCAGCGGGTGAGGCAGCGTCTCTGGAGAGAAGGAATGGGAGATGTTTCGGGTCGAGACCCTTCTTCATACATACCTCCCACAGAGCTGTGTTTGATCCATATCCCTCAAAATCTTTCCAGAGGACATAGGTTCAAGGTGGAAGGGAAAATATTTAATAGGAATCTGAGGGCTTCACTTTTTCACACAAAGGGTGGTGGGTGTATGGAACAAGCTGCCAGAGGAGGTAGTTGAAGCTGGGACTATCCCAACGTTTAGGAAACAGTTAGGCAGATACATGGATAGGACAAGTTTGGAGGGATATGGACCAAGCGCAGGCAGGTGGGACCAGTGTAGCTGGGATGGTGTTGGCAAGTTGGGCCGAAGGGCCTGTTTCCACATTGTATCACTCTATGACTCTATCCATGTACCTGTCCAAATGTGTTTTAAAGGTTGTTACAGCAACTACTTCTGGCAGCTTGTTCCATACACCCACCACCCTCTGAGTGAGAAAGTTTCCTATTAAATCTTTCACCTCTTACCTTAAACCAATGTCCTCTGGTTCTTGGTTCCCCTACCCTGGGTAAAAGACTGTGCGTTCACCCTGCCTATACCCCTTATGATCTTACACAGTTCTGTAAGATCATCCCTCAGCCTCCTGCGCTCCAAGGAATAGAGTCCCAGCCAGCTCAACCTCACCCTATAGCTCAGGCCCTCAGGTCCTGGCAACGTCCTCGTAAATCTCTGCACCCTTTCCAGCTTGACAACATCTTTCCAAAAACAGGGTGACCAAACTGAACACAATACTCCAAATGCAGCTTCACCATTAATGCTCTCCATTAATAGACAACAGACAATAGGTGCAGGAGTAGGCCATTCGGCCCTTCGAGCCAGCACCGCCATTCAATGTGATCATGGCTGATCATCCCCAATCAGTACCCTGTTCCTGCCTTCTCCCCATATCCCCTGACTCCGCTATCTTTAAGAGCCCTATCTAGCTCTCTCTTGGCCTCCATATCAATGTTATTGTCCTGACTGGAGGTTATCTGCTTTATCAGAATTAAAAGCGGCTCTGAAAACTTCCTGAAAAAAGAATCATGTCTGAATGTATTTTAGTCTTAAATTATGAGTATTAAGGGGAGGAACCCAAAGCAAAGCAATTTTGTGTAAATTTCCCAACTATTTTTTATGGTTGCTGCAGTTACTCAAAATTGGCCATTTCATCTGTCAGAAAGAATTCTCTGCGAATTAGCAGAATATGTACTCTAAAAGGAAATTATTGTTCATAATGGTCAATTAAACTGCCTTCTTCCAAAGTGCAAAAAATATAGTGGGGAGTATTAATCTTTCAGAATTAATTGCATTATTGGAGACTTTAAAGGTGCTAAAGTGTTCAGTTTCATGTTCTGACTTTTGGTTTCAGTCACTTTGCTCTGAGTCACACACTTCCTCCTCCTTATTTTATTCGTCATCGTCCTTTATGAAGGCGTTAATCCCATTTTTCACTCAGCGATAAGGATCGGCTTGCCGCAATCTTGGTAACATTTCTAAAACTAACTTAAAAACTTGCACAAACAAGGCGAGCTAACAAGGCAAAAGCCTGAAAATTTCAGGTGATATTCAGCAGTTCAGCTGCATTCGTGCGGGGAGAAAGGGCTAAGACCTAAGAGCGGCACGGTGGCGCAGAGGTAGCGTTGCTGCCTTACAGAGCTTACAGCTCCAGAGACCCCGGTTCGATCCTGACCAAGGGTGCGGTCTGTACGGAGGTTGTACGTTCTCCCCGTGACCTGCGTGGGTTTTCTCCGAGATCTTCGGTTTCCTCCCACACTCCAAAGACGTGCAGGTTTGTAGGTTAATTCAAGAATCAAGTCAAGTTTCCTTTATTGTCATTCAGACCTTTCGGTCTGAACGGAATTGTGATGCCTGCAGTCATACACAGAACCAATAATAACAAAACATACAATAAACACAAATTAAACATCCACCACAGTGAGTTCACCAAGCACATCCTCACTGTGATGGAGGCAAAGTCTTAGTCTCCGTCTCTTCCCTCCTTGTTCTCCCTCTGCGCTGAGGCGATCGATCCAGGTTAATTGGATCGGTACAAATGTAAATTGTCCCTAGTGTGTGTAGGATGGTGTTAATGTGCGGGAATCGCTGGTTGGCGTGGACTCGGTGGGCCGAAGGGCCTGTTTCCACCTTGTATCTCTAAACTAAACTAAAAACTGAACATCTGTAGAGAGAGAAAGAGCTGAGGCCTTGGAGACCAAGACAAATAATGGATGACACATAGAACATAGATCAGTGCAGCCTAGGAACAGTGGTGATAACAGGTTGTGTAAACTAACTGGGTCAACATTTATGTGACAGGATCTGAGACTGACTCATTTCGGCATGTAGTAATAACAAAATTAGAAAATGTTAGATACATTTAACAGGTTGGGCACCGTCTGTGGAAAGTGAAACTGATTTTTAAATTTAAGGTGAATCTAGGAAAGAGGGAAAACAAGATAAGTTTAGTTTAGTTCTGAGATACAGCGTGGAAACAGTCCCTTCGCCCCCCCCTGGGTCTGCACTGACCTGCGATCCCCGCACATTAACACTATCCTACGCTCGGGACAATTTTTACATTTATACCAAGCCAATTATCCTGTTAACGGTGGCGCAGCGGTAGAGTTGCTACCTTACATTGCCAGAGACAGTTCGATCCCGACTACGGGTGCTGTCTGTACGGAGTTTGCACGTTCTCCCCGTGACCTCACGGGTTTCTCCGAGATCTTCGGTTTCCTCCCACACTTCAAAGACATACTGGGTTGTAGGTTAATTGGCTTGGTGAAATAGTAAATTGTCCACAGTGTGTGTAGGATAGTGTTAATGTGGGGGATCGCTGGTCGGTGCGGACTCGGTGGGCCGAAGGACCTGTTTCCGCCCTGTATCTTTGAACTAAACTAAACTAAACTAACAACGATAGTCAACTGGGCACATCTTTATGTTAGTTTAGTTTATTCTCGTCATGTGCACTGAGGTACAGCGAAAAGCATTTTTTTGCGTGCGATCCAGTCAGCGAAGACTCTACACGATTACAATCCAACTGTAATACAGTCCAGTAAAATCCGATTAAAGAAAGTCCAAGGGTTGATGAGGTGGATGGGAGGTCAGGTACGCTCTCAAGCTGGTGAGAGAATGGTTCGGTTGCCTGATAACAGCTGGGAAGAAAGAAACTGCCCCTGAATCTGGAGGTGTGCATTTTCACACTTGATGGGAGAATGGAGAAGAGGGGGTGACCGAGGTGGGACTGGTCCTTGAGTACGCTGGTGGCCAGGCCGAGGCAGTGTGAAGGGGTCTGTCTCCATTGGCAAACCAATATCCAAAATCCAAGGCACAAAATGCTGCAGTAACTTAGCGGGAAAGGCAGCATCTCTGGAGGGAAGGAACGGGTGACGTTTTGGGTCGAGACCCTTCTTCTGACTACATGCCCATCATTTTTTTTCCTGCTCTTTCTCAGTAGGGGGTTTACTCTGCAGATGTGCCTTGGTTTGCCGCAGCCATACTTGCCTTGTGTTTATTATTGCTTTTTCTATTAATAGGCTGGCCTCCGGGGTGTTGTTCTAATCATTGAGTGTGTAATGGATGCTGTTTACCAACCCTAGCCCCACCTCCTCTTTATACACTCCTGTGTGTACAGTGGCCTGGTAGCTAATCCTATGTTTCCTCCCCAGTGTTGTTTGCACATGCAATGACACCGTCAACATGCATAGTACGCAATAATGCCAATTAATACCATCTTGGTTATTAACCTACAAACAAACTAGGAGCAAAGCAGTATGTCATTGGGCAGATGTCCCAAATGGGACTTTACTTACAATGGAATACAGACTATAGAATAATAGAGCACAGGATCAGGCCCTTTGGCCCACAATGATCGTGCCGGAACATAACGTCAATACAAACTAATCTCATCTACCCGCTCCATTCCTGGCATATTTATGTGCCTATACAAAAGCTTCATAGATGCCACTATCATAGGTTCATAAGTGATAGATACAGAATTAGGCCATTCGGCCCATCAAGTCTACTCCACCTACAGTCTACATTCAATCATGGCTGATCTATCTCGCCCTCTCTACCCCATTCTCCTGCCTTCTCCACATAACCCCTGACACCTGTACTAATCATGAATCTATCTATCTCTGCCTTAAAAATATCCATTGACTTGGCCTCCACAGCCTTCCATCGTGTCACCACCCCGGCACCACTCCAATGTGTGAAAAACGTGCCCCACACAATTCCATTACACTTTGACCCTCTCACCTTAAAGCTGTGCCCTCTAATATTTGATATTTCAACTCTGTGGAAAAAATCCTGACTATCTATGCCTCCCATAATGTTAATATACTTCCATCAGGTCTCCTCTCAACCTCTGGCGTTCCAGAGAAAAAATCCAAGTCTGATTATAGAGGTTTGGTTATTCTTAAAGCTGTAATGCGGAATTGCATGTAAATTCATTCGGACGTGGAACAATTTTTATTCCCAAATATATTTTCTTCATTACATTTTTCCAATCATACACCAGGGGGCAATTCTTTTCTTTCTTCACTCCACCCACATACATTATTATAGAGGCGGCACGGTGGCGCAGCGGTAGAGTTGCTGTCTTACATCGCCAGAGACCCGGGTTCGATCCTGACTACGGGTCCTGTCTGTACAGAGTTTGTACGTTCTCCCCATGACCTGCCTGGGTTTTCTCCGGGTGCTCCGGTTTCCTCCCACACTCCAAAGACGTACAGGTTTTTTAGGCTAATTGGCTTGGTAAAAATTGTAAATTGTCCCTAACGTGCATAGGATATTGTTAGTGTGCAGGGATCGCTGGTCGGTGCGGACTTGGTGGGTCAAAGGGCCTGTTTCCGTGCTGTATCTCTAAACTAAACTGAACTAAAGATTGTTATATAATTGGCTTAATTTCTTACATTGAGCCAACCTGGCATCAATTTATTTTCTCCAAACAATCGATCTGTAATAAATCTGAGCAGTTTTTAACAGAGGATCGTGGTCCCTCAGTGTCTAGCGGTGGGAGGAATCACAAGCCTTTTGCCACCAATCCATTGTGGCAGCTACACTAGCTTCTGTCCAGCCTGCTGTAAACTAATACCTGCAAAGATCACCGGAGAGAAGGAATGGGTGACATTTCAGGTCGAGACCCTTCTTCAGAGTTACTCCTGCATTTTGTGTCTACCTTCGATTTAAACCAGCATCTGCAGTTCTTTCCTCCACACCAGCAAAGATCAATACCAATGTGCAGAGGCATGAAACAAGTGGTTTTACATCTACCATAATATTGTCAATAATACAAAATAAGTTGATTTATGCCACTGCCGAATCAAAATCAACATTGGAATGAGCATTCAATTCTCCAATTGTAGGTAACAAATCTACAAACAAATCACCCCTTTATTCCTTCCACCCCCAACCTCCCCCCACATCTCTTCCCTGTGTCCCACCTGGACTTGCACCCAATTCTCGCCATTCTCCCTTCCCCTTCCACCTATATTCCCTCATCTGGCTTCACAATTCACACCTATTCATATTCAAAGTTCATTTCACTGAACTTTATTGTGTATGTGACGAATAAATCTGATTGATTGATTGATTGATATTCAATCCTTTTATCTCACACCTTCTGGCTTTTCATCACGGGCCTATCTAAAACACCCCACACCCGTAACCACCTATCACTCGCCAGGCTTTGTCCTGCCCATCCTCGCTTCCAGCTTCCCACTATAGACAGTCTGAAGAAGGGTCCTGACCCGAGACGTCACCTATCAATGTCCTCCAGAGACGCTGGCTGGCCTGCTGAGTTACACCTGCACTTTGCATCTTAAAAAAAAAAAAAACAGCATCTGCAGTTCTCCTCATGTCAACAGTGCAATTCTTTTTGGAGATAAATAGAATGAAGTAATTAAATGAGTAATGAAACGATGACTGAGATAACTAAATGAATAATTGCTTGTTTCGAATAAAGGAGACAATGTTTGTGATGGAGATTTTTTTTTCACAAAAAATGTGTGCGTAAACTGGGACAGGGACTGGGAGTTTGATGGAACAAAGTTATCGTATCTAGTTTTTGAACCAATTGTTAAGTTGCCTTTTTTGTAGCCAGGTGTGGAAATGAAGAGGAAGGATAATATACTTACCTGACTTTATGCCTTCTATTAAAATAATGAGAGCATTCTGTATCCAAGATGGCGTCCCACCCAGGCGACTATTTGTGTGCCAGCTGCAGAAGCATATCAACAAACCCATATTACAATCGTTCCACACTCTTAAATCTCTATTCCTATTACCTTGCACTAAACATGTATCGAGACACTGTAAACGGATCAATTGTAATCACGTATTATAAAAGCTTTATTTCAGACACAGGTCCATAGAACACATCAAACAGTATAAGGAGATACAAAAATACATATAAAATTGCATATTAGCCTATAAGATATACAAGCTATTGCACCAATGCCGTCTTAGCCTAGAAGTGAATCTATAGCAGCTTTTCAGAGGGCTGACTAGGGCTTCAATTATGTGGTTCTCTGACTTATCCAGGCGACACATAAAACTAAACATCAGCTGTCTTAAGAGTGCCTCACAGGTTGGCACTCTAGTGGACACAAACAATTGACTGGCACTATGCCATCTAGGGACACAAAGTAGCAACCTCATTGCATCATTGTATGCTACCTTGAGCCTCTGCATACTCTTTTTCTTACAATTAGACCACAATTGAGCAGTATATAACGGTGTGATGTAGGTTCTGAACAGTGAACACTTCACAGAGTCAGAGCACATAGAAAACTTCCTTATAAGCATGTTAGTTTGAAGATAAATGTTACAGCGCTGTCGGTCGAGGTCTTCGTCATCCGTCCAGTCATCGGATTCATGACATGACCTAGGTATTTAATTTCCTCACACACAGCAAGAGGACTGTCTGACAAATAAAAAGTCGGAAAAGTTGATTTCCTGTCCTCAGCGCTTCTAACTATCATTACGCGGCTTTTCTTAGCGTTATACTTGATGTCATAATCAAGGCCATAATGAGAGCCCACCTTCAGCATCTGCTGCAGCCAAACACTATATGGACAGAGCAGGACCAGGTCGTCTGCATACATAAGATGATTAACAATAGTGTTGCCCACAAGACAGCCAGTTTTTAACCTATTTAACTGATTTGACAATTCATCCATATAAACATTAAATAAAATAGGAGACAAAATTCCTCCTTGCCGTACTCCGTTACTAACACAGAATGGAGCAGATACAACATTGTCCCATTTAACCTGAAACGTTTGATGGGCATACCAAAACACTAAAATTCTCACCAAGAATTTAGGGGCACCTCTATCTAGCAATTTTACAAACAATTGTTCATGATTAATTCTATCAAATGCCTTGGACGCATCAATAAAACATAGAAATACAGATGAATTCAGGCTTGTGTACCTGAACACAATCTCTTTAAGACCATAGGTACACAGGTCAGTTCCATGTTTTCTTTTGAACCCAAACTGATTGTCAGTAGTAAGGACATACATTTCTAGCTTTGTCAACAGTATTCTCTCCAGTACTTTGTGAGGACGTGCAACATGCTGAAAAACTCTGTGCCATGTATGATGATATTGTCTTTCTGCTGACCGGTTAGCACGCAACAAAAGCTTTTCACTGCACCTCGGTCCACGCAACAACTGAACTGATCTCCTATTTACTACTGTTGTCGGAAGGAACTGCAGATGCTGGTTAAAACCGACAATAGAGACAAAAGGCTGGAGGAACTCAGCGGGACAGGCACCGGCAGAGTAGGAATGAGTGAAGCTTTCAAGAGAGAGCTAGATAGGGCTCTTAAAAATAGCGGAGTCAGGGGATATGGGGAGAAGGCAGGAACATAGAAACATAGAAACATAGAAAATAGGTGCAGGAGTAGGCCATTCGGCCCTTCGAGCCTGCACTGCAATTCAATATGATCATGGCTGATCATCCAACTCAGTATCCTGTACCTGCCTTCTCTCCAAACCCCCTGATCCCTTTAGCCACAAGGGCCACATCTAACTCCCTCTTAAATATAGCCAATGAACTGGCCTCAACTACATTCTGTGGCAGAGAATTCCAGAGATTCGCCACTCTCTGTGTAAATTTTTTTTTCTCATCTCAGTCCTAAAAGATTTCCCCTTTATCCTTAAACTCTGACCCCTTGTTCTGGACTTCCCCAACATCGGGAACAATCTTCCTGCATCTAGCCTGTCCAACCCCTTAAGAATTTTGTAAGTTTCTATAAGATCCCCCCTCAATCTTCTAAATTCTAGCGAGTACAAGCCGAGTCTATCCAGTCTTTCTTCATATGAAAGTCCTGCCATCCCAGGAATCAGTCTGGTACGGGGTACTGATTGGGGATGATCAGCCATGATCACATTGAATGGCTTGAAGGGCCGAATGGCCTACTCCTGTGTCTATTGTCTATTGACTGGAAACGTCACCCACACCTTCTCTCCCATTGAGTTACTCCAGCATTTTGTGTCTATCTCCTATTTACTACTCTTCCACCCAGGAGGAAAATGCGAGCATTAATTGTTTCTTTCTCAATTTAGGTGCAGTGGAATAAACCTGGTGCAATATATGACCTGAAGCAAAAGAACAAGAGGTTTTATCCCGACTTTCCATTTGTAATTGATGCCAGCGGTGACATTAATGTGACAAAATCACTGGATAGAGAAGAGACTAGTGAAGTAAGTACCTGGAAATGGTGAAGAAACTGATACGTGAAACCATTGCACTTTTGTGGGTTATGTCACAGGACCAACTGCTCTCTGAGTTGCAGCTAAGTTTTATAGGATGTTCAAGAATGGTAATCACATGTTGTTACGTTCCAGGAGCAGAAACAGGCCATTCGGCCCATTTACTCCGCCATTCAGTCATGGCTGATCTATCGCTCCTTCCTAACCCCATTCTCCTGCCTTCTCCCCATCACCCCTGACACCCGTACTGATCAAGAATCTATCTATCTCTGCCTTAAAAATATCCACTGACTTGGCCTCCATAGCCTTCTGTGGCAATTAATTCCACAGATTCACCACCCTCTGACTAGAGATATTCCTCCTCATCTCCTTTCTAAAGATACGTCCTTTTATTCTGAGGCTGTGACCTCTGGTCCCACACACTAGGAACTATTTACAATTTTACACCAAAGCCACTTAACCGAGTCAATCTTGTTATTACCAAAGCCACTAGAGTTTAACGTAGAGTTTAGAAATTAAATAGATTTTGATAAGATAGGTGTTGAAAAATAGGAGGCAAGGCTCCTGCCTGAGGATAAAATTAACCCACCAATTCCAATGGATACAATGATAAATGTTGTCATCGAAGATTTTCTTTTATGGGCAGCTCACTGGCATAGCGGTAGAGTTGCTGCCTTACAATGCCAGAGACCCGTGTTTGATCCTGACTACGGGTGCTGTCTGTAAGGAGTTTGTACGTTCATCCCTGTGACCACTTAGGTTTTCTCCGGGTCCTCTGGTTTCCTCCTACACCCCAAAGACGTGCAGGTTTGTAGGCAAATTGGCTAGTGTGTGTAGAATAGTGCTCCCTCGGCCCACCAAGTCTGTACCAACCAGCGATCCCCGCACACTAGCACTACCCTACACGCACTAGGGGCAATTTACAATATTACCGAAGCCAATTAACCTAAGTCTTTGGAGTGTGGGAGGAAACCGGAGCTCCCAGAGAAAAGCCACGCAGGTCACGGTGAGAACGTGCAAACTCCGTACAGACAGCACCTGTAGTCAGGGTTGAACCCAGGTCTCAAACTCTGTAAGGCAGCAACTCCACCGCTGCACCACCGTGCCAGCATGGCATTAAGAATTTACATGATAAGACAATTATATCTTGCTCGATTATTTACATAACAAAATATTTATTGTGATCTCAACATGCTTATATTTTTCTATCTACTGGTTTTAAGGGGCCTGTCCCACTGCGGCGACCTAATCCGCGAGTTCTGGCGAGTTTGCCCTCGACTCAAACTTGCAGCATGGTCGACACGCGGTCCTAGGAGGTCTTTGTAACTCTCCTTCATGCTCGAGAGTAGTCCCCACGTACTCGAGGCCTCAGCGAGGCCGCGGCGTATTTTTCAACATGGTGAAAAATGCCCGCGAGTGAAAAAAGGTTGCCATGGAAAAAATCAATACTTTTTTACTCGTAGGTTTAGTCGAAGTAGGTCGTAGTAGGTCGGCATGTTAGTCGTAAGTAATCGAGGGTAGTCGAAGGTAGTCGTAGATAGTCTTCATCATAGTCGAAGGAGGTCGAAGGGAGGTCGAAGGAGATCGAAGGAGGTTGTCGTCACTCTCCTCTATTCGGTGTCTAATTTTCCCGAAGCTAGTCTTCTACATAGTCGAAGGAGGTCTTCAACATGACATTTTTTCAAACTCTCCTAAACTCTTGTAAACTCGCGAATTAGGTCGCCGCAGTGGGACAGCCCCTTAACAATCCTTATCATTGAGTGTATTAATTTTTTGTTACGTGCTTAGTATGTGCTGCTGGCATTCGCTCTGGATAAAAAGAGAGAAAAGCTGGAAGACCCGGTGGAAATTGTGGTCTCTGTTAAGGATATCAACGACAACAGACCACTTTGTCAAGAACAAGTGACATTCCTTGAGGTGCAAGAAAATGAACAAAGAGGTGAGTGTAACTCATAAGTGATAGGAGAAGAATTAGGCCATTCGGCCCATCAAGACTACTCCGCCATTCAATCATGGCTGATCTATCTCTCCCTCTCAACCCCATTCTCCTGCCTTCTCCCCGTAACCCCTGACACTCGTACTAATCAAGAATCTATCTATCTCTGCCTTAAAAATATCCATTGATTTGGCCTCCACAACCTTCTGTGCCAGAATTCCATATATTCACCACCCTGTGACTAAAGAACTCCCATCTCATCTACTTCCTAAAGGAATGTCCTTGAATTCTGAGGCTGCGACCTCTGGGCCTAAACTCTCCCACAAGTGAAAACCTCCTTGCCATATCCACCCTATCCAGACCTATGTTCTAAGCTCTAAGTCAAAGGTGAGCTTTAATGGTATATATTTACACATTTTCTAAATTCAGGAAGTGTTATTGGAACTGTAATCGTGAAGGACTTTGATGAAGATGGGACAAAGAACTCCAGGCTGAAGTATAAAATCATTGATCAAGAGCCAAAGATTCCTGCACCTGACATGTTCAAGATTGGTGATTTTGATGGAAATATCCAACGTTTCAATGGGAATCTGGAAAAGAAAAATGCACCCGACTACATTATAAGAGTCCAAGCCACGGATCAATTGGGAGATGCGGGAGGTTTGTATGAATCTCAACTACCTAAAACTAGTGGGGTGCTGTATGCGAGGGTGAGGGGGTGATCTGCTGGAGGTGTACAAAATCGTGAGAGGAATGGGTCGGGTATACGCACAGAGTCTCTTGCCCAGAGTAGGGAAATCGATAACCAGAGGGCATGGGTTTAAAGTGAGGGAGGGGAAAGATTTAATGGGACCCTGAGAGGCAACCTTTTTACACAACAAGGGGTGGTGGGTGTATGGAACGGCCAACACACACAGGGGACAATTTACAGGGCTGCCACGGTGGCGCAGCGGTAGAGCTGCTGCCTTACAACGCTTGCAGCACCAGAGACCCGGGTTCGATCCCGACTACAGGTGCTGTCTGTACGGAGTTTGTATGCTCTCCCCGTGACTGCGTGGGTTTTCACTGAGATCTTCGGTTTCCCCCCACACGCCAAAGACGTACAGGTACGTAGATTAATTAGCTTGGTGTATGTGTAAATTGTCCCCAGTGTGTGTGTTGGACAGTGTTGATGTGCGGGGATTGCTGGTCGGTGCGGACTCGGTGGGCCAAAGGGCCTGTTTCCCCGCTGTATCTCCAAACTGAACTAAACTAAGAATGAGCTATAGTTGAGGCAGGGGCTATCGCAATGTTTAAGAAACATCTAGACAGGTACATGGATAGCGTAAGTTTAGAGGGATATGGGCCAAAAGCAGGCAGGTGGGACCAGCGTAGATGGGACATGTTGGTCGGTGTGGACAAGTTGGGCCGAAGGGCTTGTTTCCACGCTGTGTGACTCTATGGCTCATTGATGTCTGGATATTAGCAATGCATCTGCAGAATCTCAAGACTACCCTCAAAAGTGCTGTTGGAGGGATTTCTTTCAGAAATACAGGTTTGCAAAATGTTGATCACCATGTTTTTGCACGATTCCTGATTATGCTCATGTTTTGACAAGAATAAACTAGGGAAAAATAAAGTGGAGATGTTTAGTTTAGTTTAGTTTAGAGATACAGTGAAGGGCCTGTCCCACTTGGCGATTTTTTCGGCGACTGTCGGCATCATTGACTGACGTATCAGGTCACCGAAAAAGATGTGGCGTGGCGCGGCGGTGACGACGTATTGACGCGCGGTGTTTCCTCAAGTGTCGCAACATTTTTTTTTACCCTGATACGACGCCAGCAGTCGCCGAAAAAATCACCAAGTGGGACAGGCCCTTAAATCGATGCTAACCACTGATCATCCATCCTCCATTTTAAATACCTGTGACCAGGGATCTCCCTAAACAGTGGACATGAAAAGATTATTGATCAATGAGAGTAATAAAATGCTCATTGTTTATAGTCTCCTGGAATACGTCAGCAGAACGAAATGCATTCACGTTTTATTACCTTGGTGTTCTTTCTGAACAATACAAATCTATGTTACTTAAAAGCACATTTTCCCACATCCTTTCTTTGGTAAATTGGTCGAAAGGATCGCAAAATTGAGCCATTTCCTTTTGGAGCTGATCTTAGAGTCATAGAGTGATACAGCGTGGAAACAGGCCCTTCGGCCCAATTTGCCCATGCTGACCAACATGCCCCATCGACACTAGTCCCGCCTGCCTGCATTTGGCCCACATCGCTCTAAACCTACCCTATCCATGTACCTGTTTAAATGTTTCTTAACCAGTCTGAAGAAAGGTCTCGACCCGAAACATCACCCATTCCTTCTCTCCAGAGATGCTGCCTGTCCCGCTGAGTTACTCCAGCACTTTGTGTCTATCTTAAATGTATCTTAAACCGGTTTAAGTGCTACAGTCGTCCTGTTTATTTTTTTGCCTGTGGTTTCAGGCAGCTGATTTTTTGCTTGTTTTCGTTGGAGCTGCTACTGACTAGGAGAGGGCTGTGGATTGGGAATTAACAGCATGCGTTTGCATCTTGCTTCATATGCTGTTAGATACATAGATACATAGAAAATAGGTGCAGGAGTAGGCCATTCGGCCCTTCGAGCCTGCACCGCCATTCAATATGATCATGGCTGATCATCCAACTCAGTATCCCGTACCTGCCTTCTCTCCATACCCCCTGATCCCTTTAGCCACAAGGGCCACATCTAACTCCCTCTTAAATATAGCCAATGAACTGGCCTCAACTACCTTCTGTGGCAGAGAGTTCCAGAGATTCACCACTCTCTGTGTGAAAAAGTTTTTCCTCATCTCGGTCTTAAACGATTTCCCCCTTATCCTTAAACTGTGACCCCTTGTCCTGGACTTCCCCAACATCGGGAACAATCTTCCTGCATCTAGCCTGTCCAACCCCATAAGAATTTTGTACGTTAACCAGGATCAACCTTTGTGGAGCTTTCAGGTGTCGCTACACAATGTCTCTTGGCAAGGACGGAGTGCTTGAACCAGGCTGCAGTTATTTGGGGGTAATACTGAAGGGAATCATATCATAGTCTTCCACTACACCAACCTCTGCATTCACTGGGTCATCCTCCACCATATCCAGCTCCTTCAATGCAACAATAGACAATAGACAATAGGCAATTCGGCCCTTCGAGCCCTTCAATGTGATCATGGCTGATCATCCACAATCAGTACCTCATTCCTGTCCTCTCCACATATCCCCTGACCCCGCTATCTTTAAGAGCCCTATCTAGCTCTCTCTTGAAAGTATCCAGAGAACCGGCCTCCACCGCCCTCTGAGGCAAAGAATTCCACAGACTCACAACTCTCTGTGTGAAGAAATGTTTCCTCATCTCCGTTCTAAATGGCAATGTGACCAAAAAACACCCCCCTTGGGTGTCATCTCCCTCACCAGATTGGTTCAGTTTAGTTTAGTATGGAGACACAACGCGGAAACAGGCTCTTCGGCCGACTGAGCCTGCGCCGACCAGCGATCAACCGTACACTAGTTCTATCCTACACACAAGGGGACAATCTACAGAAGCCGATCCACCAACAAACCCGTGTAGGGAGGAACTGCAGATGCTGATTTAAACCGAAGACAGACACAAAAATGCTGGAGTAACTCAGCGGGGCAGGCAGCATCTCTGGAGAAAAGGAATAGGTGGCGTTTCGGGTCGAGACCCTTCTTCAGACCTACAAACCCACCTGCCTGTGGAATGTGGGAGGAAACCGGAGTACCCGGAGAAAACCCACCTAATCGAACGTAAATTCCTCAGATGACGTGCCAAGATTTGAAATCTTGTCTCCAATTGAATAGTTCAAATCCCGGTCTGGGTTTGAAGCCATTATTCTTTAACATCCGGATGCTCAAATGTTGGCAAACACCAGGTTAATTTAGGGGTGGTTTATATTTCATGGAGAGTTTGTCCTATTCTAAATCTGGACTATTTTGTAATTACATTTTTAAAAATATTTCTAGGTCTAAGCACCGTATGCACCGTCAATATCTCCGTCATTGACATCAACGACAAGATCCCTATCTTTGATAAAATGGAGGTAAATGTCAAATTAATCTAAGATTATTTGAAACAGTCGCTGGATAATGAAAGGTTTGCGATGCCGGGGTATAATGTGGTTAAATGTAAGGCACGGCCTGATTGTAAACCAGAGTTTATTAATGGTTTTGTATCAGGCCACACATTTATCATGACAGTAGTAGTAGTAAACATAGAAACATAGAAACATAGAAAATAGGTGCAGGAGTAGGCCATTCGGCCCTTCGAGCCTGCACCGCCATTCAATATGATCATGGCTGATCATCCAACTCAGTATCCTGTACCTGCCTTCTCTCCATACCCCCTGATCCCTTTAGCCACAAGGGCCACATCTAACTCCCTCTTAAATATAGCCAATGAACTGGCCTCAACTACATTCTGTGGCAGAGAATTCCACAGATTCACCACTCTCTGTGTAAAAAATGTTTTTCGCATCTCAGTCCTAAAAGATGTCTTCTTTATCCTTAAACTGTGACCCCTTGTTCTGGACTCCCCCAACATCGGGAACAATCTTCCTGCATCTAGCCTGTCCAACCCCTTAAGAATTTTGTAAGTTTCTATAAGATTCGCCCTCAATCTTCTAAATTCTAGCGAGTACAAGCCGAGTCTATCCAGTCTTTCTTCATATGAAAGTCCTGACATCCCAGGAAGTAGGCCCCTCTCGGTCATGACTGACCATGGGTGATGTGTGGTCGGATGCAAGCCTGGGCATCTGGAGCACAGGCTGTTGCCCATGCAGCACGTCCCCCCTCTCCACTGATTGATCCAAAGGAGCAACGTAAGAAACAAAAGGAGAAGGCCATTCTGCCCTTCTCGGCCCTTCTTGGCTGCTTGACCATTCAAGAGGATCGCGGCTGGCCACGTAACTGAACTGAGCTTAAATCATTTGATTCTCCTGATGGCTAAAATCTATTTATTTCTATCTCCATGGTGGATGTTAATTTGTGTTTATTGTGTGTTTTGTTATTTATTATATGTATGACTGCAGGCAACGAAATTTCGTTCAGACCGAAAGGTCTGAATGACAATAAAGGAATCTAAGTCTAAGTCTAAGTCTCCACAGCCCAGTCTTCTTCTTTCCTGTCCATTTTCCATGTTTCAAATGTTGACCTCGCTGACACCGTCCGTCCTGAAAAGGACGCAAGCTTCCGGCAACAATCAGTGGGAGCCATCACTTGTTGCAGTAGATGATGGGGGTAGCAGAATTATCTCAGGATACTTCCAGTTTCCAGCCCCGCGACGTGGACGCTTCTGCTATGTGACCACAGTCCAGTTGGGTGGAGAATTCCTAAGATTCATTACTTTATGAGTAAAGAAAGTTCTTCTCATCTCCTCGCCCCCTGATAGAAACATAGAAACATAGAAAAATAGGTGCAGGAGTAGGCCTTTCGGCTCTTAGAGCCAGCACCGCCATTCAATGTGATCATGGCTGATCATCCCCAATCAGTAACCCGTTCCTGCCTTCTCCCCATATCCCCTGACTCCGCTATCTTTAAGAGCCCTATCTAGCTCCCTCTTGAAAGTATCCAGAGAACTGGCCTCCACCGCCCTCTGAGACAGAGAATTCCACAGACTCACAACTCTCTGTGTGAAAAGGTGTTTCTCCATCTCCGTTCTAAATGGCTCACCCCTTATTGTTAAACTGTGACCCCTGGTTGTGGACTCCCCCACTTTTTAATCTTTTCCTTTTTACATATCTAAAGATGTTTTAGAGTCATTGAGTCTTCAGGTCATTCAGCACAGAATCGGTCCAATTCATCCATGCCACATCTGAGCTTGACCCAGTTGCATACATTTTACCCTGATTCCTCTAAACCTGACCTATCCGTATAACGCGCACAAATGTCTTTTAAATGTTGGTGTTGTACCCGGCTGAACCACTCCATTTGTAGCTTGTTCCAAACACATATCACCGCTTGGGTGTAATCTTTTCCCCCTCACCTTAACTCTGTGCCCTATAGTTCTTAATCCCCCGTCCCAGGGAAAATGATTCACCCTATTCACACTATCTATAGCACTCATGATTTTGCACACTATGAGTTCCTACCCATCATAAGGTTATAAAGTCATAAGTGATAGAAGAATTAGGCCATTCGGCCCTTCAAGTCTATTCCGCCATTCAATCTTGGCTGATTTATCTCTCCCTCCAAACCCAATTCTCCTGCCTTCTCCCCATAACCCCTGACACCCGTACGAATCAAGAATCTATCTATCTCTGCCTTAAATATATCCATTGATTTTGCCTCCCCAGCCTTCTGTGTCAAAGAATTCCACACATTCACTACCCTCTGATTAAAGAAATTCCTCCTTCCTGAAGAACGTCCTTTAATTCTGAGGCTATGACCTCTTGTCCTAGACTCTCCCACTGGTGGAAACATCCTCTCCGCATCCACTCTATTCAAGCGTTTCACTATTTGTTACGTTTCAATGGGGTCTCCCCCCCCCCATTCTTCTAAACCCATTCCATCAACGAATATAGTCTGAGGCTCTGCAACCTCTCCCTATAACTCGTCATCAAGTCCAGGCAACATCCTCATAAATCCTTTACGTACTCTTTCCAGCTTAATGATATCTTTCCAAGCGCAGAGTGAACAAAAGTGAACACAATATTTGAAGTGTGGCCTCGCCAACGTCTTATACAACTGCAACATAATGTTGCAACATCTATACTTCATGCCCTGACTGATGAAGGCCAACGTACCAAAAGGCGCCTTCATCACCGTATCCACCTGTGTTACCACCTTCAGGGGACCATGGAGTTGCACACCAAGAACTATTGGTTTGGAGATACAATGAGACCCCTCCGTTCTATAA
Source organism: Malacoraja senta (assembly GCA_038087875.1). Taxonomy (NCBI): domain Eukaryota; kingdom Metazoa; phylum Chordata; class Chondrichthyes; order Rajiformes; family Rajidae; genus Malacoraja; species Malacoraja senta. The sequence goes on from CM075977.1 coordinate 7,479,775, forward strand.
CTCTCCCCTGCGCTCCAGCATTCACTCTGAAAGTCCTACCTTGGTTTAACTTCCCAACATGTCACAACTTTGAGACGGTGACCCCTGGTTCGAGACACCCTTCCTTGCATGTCCCCTATCAAGACTGCAGTGGGTACCCGCAGTCTAAAAGATACAGCAGAAGGCAGTGTCATGGGGTTATGGGGAAAAGGCAGGAGAATGGGGTTAGAAGGGAGAGATAGATGAGCCATGATTGGATGGTGGGATAGACTTGATGGGCCGCATGGCCTAATTCAGATCGTATCCTTTATGAACATGAACTTATGAAATAAATTTGTTGTTGATGATGCATGCACAATGTTTTTATGTTAATCAGTGGCAGGACCGGAATTAGGCCATTCGGCCCATCAAGTGTACTCTGCCATTCAATCTTGGCTAATCTGTATTTCCATCTCAACCCCATTCTACTGCCTTCTCCACATAATCCCTGACTCTGTACTAATCAAGAATCTATCTATCTCTGCCTTAGAGGGCGGTAGAGGCAGGTTCTCTGGATGCTTTCAAGAGAGAGCTAGATAGGGCTCTTAAAGATAGCGGAGTCAGGGGATATGGGGAGAAGGCAGGAACGGGGTACTGATTGGGGATGATCAGCCATGATCACATTGAATGGCGGTGCTGGCTCGAAGGACCGAATGGCCTCCTCCTGCACCTATTGTCTATTAAAAATATCAATTGACTGACTCCACAGCCTTCTGTGGCAAAGAATTCCACAGAATCTCCACCCTCTGACCAAAGAAATTCCTCCTCATCTCCTTCCTAAAAGTACGTCCTTTTATTCTGAGGCTATGGTCTCTGATCTAGACTCTCCCACTAGTGGAAACATCCTCTCCACATCCACTCTATCCAGGCCTTTCACTATTCGGTTAGTTTCAATGAGGTCCCCCCCCCCCCCCATCCTTCTAAACTCCAGCGAGTGCAGGCCCAGTGCCGTCAAATGCTCTTATTATGTTAACCCACTCATTCCTGGGATCATTCTCGTAAACCTCCTCTGGACTCTCTCCAGTACCGGCACATCCTTCCTCACATATGGGGCCCAGAATTGCTCACAATATTCCAAATGTGGTCTGACCAGCGCCTTATAGAGCCTCAGCTTTATCTGTTTTATGGTTTTTTCCCCCTAGTATGGTTCCATCACGTTACCCGAAACCACTCCATTAGACCAAATTCTAATGGAAATCCAGGCTACAGATGACGATGAGCCTTTAACAGGAAGCTCGGAAATAATGTACACGATTGTGGATGGAGATGAAAATGGAACGTTCAAAATAACAACCGACGAACGTACAAATAGAGGCTTTGTACGATTATTAAGGGTAAGTACTGAAAATGTGACCATCAAAAGTGATGCAAGATTAAAGATAGTCTCACCTGCTTGCGTTCGGCCCATATCCCTCCAAACCTGACCTATCCATGTACCTGGTGTGTAGGAAGGAACTGCAGATGCTGGTTTAAATCGAAGATAGACACAAAAAGCTGGAGTAATCAGCGGGACAGGCAGCATCTCTGGAGAGAAGGAGAGAATGGGTGATGTTTCGGGTCGAGACCCTTCTTCAGACCCGACCCGAAACGTCACCCATTCCTTCTCTCCAGAGATGCTGCCTGTCTGTGGTGTGGTGTGGTGTGGCAGCGCCTAACGGCAGCGGCTCGACTACAGTCCGTCTGTCTTTTTTTCATTTTTGTCTCGTTAAATGTATGTCTTGACTCTAGATTTTTTTATTTTTCTTAACTGTGTATATGTGGGGGGTGGAAACCGTTAGTCTCTTCCCTGTATGGGGACCCGACCTTTTCCCTGTCGGGTCTCCGATGTTGTTGGGCCTAACATCGTGGAGCCGGCGGCCAACCTGAGGGCTCCAGTCGCGGAACGTCGCGGAGTCTGCAGAGAAGCGGAGCCTGCGGACCTGCCATCGCGGAGCTGGCCGTCTTCGGAACGGGAAGAGCTGTGGTGGCGCGCGGCTGCTACCCGACTTCGGAGCTTCGGGGGCTCTGGCCGCAGGCCCGGTGGACGGTAACATCGGGAGCTCGCAGGTCCCTGGTGGGAGACCGCTTTTCGGAGCTCCCGCAACGGCAACCTCTCCTGCTGGAATCGCGGGGTTTAAATGGAAACATAGAAACATAGAAAATAGGTGCAGGAGTAGGCCATTCGGCCCTTCGAGCCAGCACCGCCATTCAATATGATCATGGCAATGACTCGGAGCGGGGCCTAACATCGCCCGGCGCGGCTTAACGGCCGCGGGGCTTACCATCGCCCGCCGGAGGCTTTAACATCGTGAGCCCCAGTCGCCTCGATGCTGCAGTTGGACTGCTGGACCGCGGGAGAAAAACAAAGGGAAGAAATAAGACTTTGCCTTTCATCACAGTGAGGTGGTGTTGGAGATTCACTGTGATGGATGTTTATGTAAACTGTGTTAAGTGTGGGTCTTGGTTTTTTTGTAATGTAAGACCGTAGAAAATGCAATTTCATTCAAACCAAGGTGTTTGAATGACAATAAAAGGCATTCTATTCTATTCTGTCTCGCTGAGTTACTCCAGCTTTTTGTGTCTATCTTCGGTTTAAACCAGCAGTTCTTTCTTCCACATGATGCAAGATTAACATAGTTTGTGCATAACATAGTTTGCGGAATGCTGCATCAATCTTTTATTTCTCATTTGACAACTATCAAATAAAGTTAGACACAAAACGCTGGAATAACTCAGCGGGACAGGCAGCATCTCTGGATAGAAGGAATGTAAGTAAGTAAGTAAGTAATTTTTATTGATATAGCACTTTTAAATCAAATCACGTTGAAGCCAAAGTGCTTTACAGAGAAAAAAAAAAAGATTACCATACATCCATATAAAATAAAAAAAGAAGAAAAAAAAGGCACAATACACTATAGGATTCAACATGAACGTCCCCCCAACAGCAGAATCAACACTTTTCACTGTGAGGGAAGGCACCAAAAAGTCCAGTCCTCCTCCTCCTCCTAATCCACCCGAGGTCGGGGCCTATTTGAGGCCTCCGCAGCCAGTCGCCACGACGATGGCCCGATGTTATAGGCCCACCTGCCGGGAAGATGGAACACCGACGTCGGGTGAAATAGTCCTCAGTGGCTTGGAAATGTCTGGAGCGGCCGCTTCCTCCCCGGAGACCGCAGCACCCGAAGTCCTCAGGCCGCGCTGTTTGGAGCTCCGACTCTGGCGATCTCGGATCCCAGACTCCGCGGTGTTTTAAATTCAGTGCCGCCCGCCCGTGGCTGGACGCCCGCAGCCACAGCTCCGCGATGTTGGGAGGCGGCGGTCACAGCACTCCGGAGCTTACCGCACGGCGACCCGGGCAGGGCATTGCCCGCTCCGTGATGGTGTCCCAGCGCTGTGCCGCCGCCGAAGCTGGGGTTCCGGCCGGTCCCGACGATAGGCCGCACGGAGGGGACGAAGATGCGATTCGGAGGAAAACTGCAGAAATAAAGTTTCCCCCTTCGCCTCCCCCCACCCACCACATGAAAGAAGACCTACAACAAACATTTTGATTTAATAGGACTAAAAATAAAAATTAAAAAGGGTGAAAGGACGGACTGCAGGCAGAGCAGCCATACACAACGGCTCCCCACTCCTGCAGTCCGCCATCTTACTTGGGTGATGTTTCTGGTCGAGACCCCGTCTGAAGAAGGGTCTTGATACGAAACATCACCCATTCCTTCTGTCCAAAGATGCTGCCTGTCCCGCTGAGTTATTCCAGCATTTCGTGTCTATCTTCGATGTAAACCAGCATCTGCAGTTCTTTCGTCAACATCAAGTGAAGTAAGTCTTACTGTGTGATACATCAGGTAAAGTTAGATGGCAAATGATGGTATATGATACATTGATTTTGATAAATGATAGAGTTGAATGTTAAAGGATGTGCCTTGGGAAATTGATACAGTCTTTGGGACACAGAGGTACTTATACTGATTTATAGACAATAGACAATAGGTGCAGGAGTAGGCCTTTCTGCCCATCGAGCCAACACCACCATTCAATGTGATCATGGCTGATCATCCACAATCAGTACCCCGTTCCTGCCTTCTCCCCATATCTTTTAAGAGCGCACTCTAGCTCTCTCTTGAAAGAATCCAGGGAGCTTTGATTTGAACTGACTCCAGATTGGTCTATTATCTTACACTCTTACACTTGGTGTGATTGTGCCTAAATTATAGAAGACTTGTCACATAGATACATAGATACATAGAAAATAGGTGCAGGAGTAGGCCATTCGGCCCTTCAAGCCTGCACCGCCATTCAATATGATCATGGCTGATCATCCAACTCAGTATCCCGTACCGGCCTTCTCTCCATACCCCCTGATCCCCTTAGCCACAAGGGCCACATCTAACTCCCTCTTAAATATAGCCAATGAACTGGCCTCAACTACCCTCTGTGGCAGAGAGTTCCAGAGATTCACCACTCTCTGTGTGAAAAAGTTTTTCCTCATCTCGGTCTTAAAGGATTTCCCCCTTATCCTTAAGCTGTGACCCCTTGTCCTGGACTTCCCCAACATCGGGAACAATCTTCCTGCATCTAGCCTGTCCAACCCCATAAGAATTTTGTACGTTTCTATAAGATCCCCTCTCAATCTCCTAAATTCTAGCGAGTATAAGCCAAGTCTTCACATGAAAGTCCTGACATCCCAGGAATCAGTCTGGTGAACCTTCTCTGCACTCCCTCTATGGCTATAATGTCCTTCCTCAGATTTGGAGACCAAAACTGTACGCAATACTCCAGGTGTGGTCTCACCAAGACCCTGTACAACTGCAGTAGAACCTCCCTGCTCCTATACTCAAATCCTCTTGCTATGAAGGCCAACATACCATTCACTTTCTTCACTGCCTGCTGCACCTGCATGCCTACTTTCAATGACTGGTGTACCATGACACCCAGGTCTCGCTGCATCTCCCCATTTCCTAATCGGCCACCATTTAGATAATAGTCTGCCTTCCCGTTCTTGCCACCAAAGTGGATAACCTCACATTTATCCACATTATACTGCATCTGCCAAACATTTGCCCACTCACCCAACCTATCCAAGTCACCTTGCAGTCTCCTAGCATCCTCCTCACAGCTAACACTGCCCCCCAGCTTAGTGTCATCCGCAAACTTGGAGATGTTGCTTTCAATTCCCTCGTCCAGATCATTAATAGTCACTGAAGAGTATATCTAAATAAAATTCACTTGACTTGGGTACATGTCACAATAAAGTGCCATTGAACCATTGAAAGGAAAAAAAGGACAGTGCAGGATAAGTGTTGTTTTTGAGGGCAAGAGGCCAAAAATGCATGAATCTTTCAGCGATGCAGAATATGCTAATATTTATACAAGCACTGCACAGCTGCGCAGCAGTGGAGTTGCAGTCTTACAGCGCCGGAGACCCGGGTTCGATCATTGTAGTGGTGGATTATTATATCGTTCAAGGAGTTTCTTCCTCCAGCCATTATGTTGAAGACAAAGGGGGTAAGGAGATAGTGTCGTTATGCATGGGAGCTTTCCACGAGACATTCAAAGCTGTCCAAAGATAAATCTCCAAAACACAGTTGATTAATAGCTTCTTTATTGGCGAAGTAAAACAGTGAAATATTCATCCAAACTTCTTCTTGTTTAAGTACATTTTAATCTAACTCGTGGTCAAACTCCGGCATGTGGCTCCGAAATGGTAGAAAGCCCTGACATGGTCGAAAGCTATGCCATCCTTCCATGCTCCTTCTGAACTAAAACAAAAAAACTACAAGCTTCTGCGCAAGAATCCCAGCAGCAAACACGGCCCCCCGACTGCGTAATTAATCCCACCCACATCATTACAGGCAGACAAAATTTATAGGCAAATGCCCTCATTTATAACATGCTAAGTTAAGCCAAATGGCCACTACAATCATGACTATGGGTGGTGTCTGTATGGAGTCTGTACCTTCTCCCTGCAGCTACGTGGGTTTTCTCCGGGTGCTCCGGTTTCCTCCCACACTCCAAAGACGTGCAGGTTTGTAGGTTAATTGGCTTCTGTATATTGTCCCGAGTGTGCAGGGTAGAACTAGTGCTTGGTGATCGATGGTCGGCACGGACTCGTTGGGCCGAAGGGCCTATTTCCGCGCTGCATCTCTAAAGTCTAAAGTCTAAACTGGGTTCTGTAAATTGTCCCTCGTGCGTAGGATAGAACTAGTATGGTCGGGTGATCGATGGCCGGCGTGGACTCGTTGGGCTGTAGGCCCTGTTTCCACACTGTATCTCTAGAGCTAAAACTAAACACAGTAAAAGGTGAATGAAATAACGCATCATTTAGATAAAAAATAATGTTTGTTTGTTACATGGATACTATTCACATTTATTAATATCACACAGCAACTACATCAGTAACATTTGCTGTGTGAATCTTAAAGGTAGCTGTAAGATATTAGTCAATGAGTAAAAGTCTCTTTTGAGCCATTCATTTTACACTACTCTGTTCTTTCAGCGCCTGGACTTCGAAACTCATCCAGTTTATAGATTAAACATCAGTGCGACAAACCCTGAACCGTTGGTCACTGGAGTGTACTATAACATCAGCTCATTCACTTTACTGTTTATTAATGTGACCGATGACGATGAACCGCCAGGTTTCAATGAGCCATTATATCGAATATGGATATTTGAAAATGTCTCCAAAGGAGATCTCTTGCTTAAGGTGGATGCTGTTGATCCTGAAGGTGGTAACATAAGGTACTAAACAGCTATGATTTATTTTCAGGAACATACATGGATATACACACACACAGATATATATATATACACACACACACACACACACGCGCACACACACACACACACACACACACACATACACATATATATACACACACATATACATATACATGTAAACATATACACGTACACACAGTCTGAAGAAGGGTCTCGACCCGAAACGTTGCCAATTCCTCTCCAGAGATGCTGCCTCACCCGCTGAGTTACTCCAGCATTTTGTGTCTGCCTGTGTGTGTATGTATGTGTATATGTATGCATGTACATGTATATATGTGTGTGTGTGTGTGTGTGCGCATACATATAAATGAACACGCAGAGAACACACACACACACACACACACACACACACACACACACACACACACACACACACACACACACACACACAAACGTATGCATATATGCAGACATATACATACACACACATATATACACACACACACACATATACACACACACACATATATACATAAATATTGGTAACAGTTCAGTTGGGTAGTTATGATTCAGGATTTTATTGAATTATTATTGAAGGTTAAAAATGGGTCAATAAAGAAAACTCTCACGAAAGGTATTTAATAGAATATTGATTACTTTGTTAAAAGGAAATGGTGTCCTCATTGATTTGTAAATATCTTTGAAAATTATAGGCACAAACATGATTTTAATAAGTCAATTTTTGTCAAGATATCAGTGCCTGTAATAGAATTTATAGCAGAATAAAATAGAAATATTGACCTTTTGATCGGGTATTCTGGGTCCATAGAAGGACACATACTGATGGAATAACTCAACTGGTCAGGCAGCATCTCCAGAGAACATGGATAGGTGACGTTTTGGGTCGAGACCCTTCTTTAGACTCTAAACCAGAGTACATAGACCTGGTCAGGCAGCATCTCCAGAGAACATGGATAGGTGACGTTTCGGGTCGAGACCCTTCTTTAGACTCTAAACCAGAGTACATAGACCTGGTCAGGCAGCATCTCCAGAGAACATGGATAGGTGACGTTTCGGGTCGAGACCCTTCTTTAGACTCTAAACCAGAGTACATAGACCTGGTTTGAAATTTTGTATAGCAGACGGAAGGGGATGTGTATGAAATAATATTACTTATACAGGGGGTTTGATTGCTTGAAAATTTGATTGCTTTGAAAATCGAAAGAAGCTGAATGATCTTTCTGTAGTTAAAATAACATGCGGTTACAAAGTCATTGATACACTTGGCAAGGAAATCAACATGCAGATAAGAACAAAACAAATAAGAACAGGAACCTTCAAACCAGTTTGTCATTCAATAAGATCGTAGATGACCTGATCATTCTTTTTGTTCTTTCACTTTCCTGGAACACTGTTCACATAACACTTGAATCCTATACCATCCAAAAATCACAACGAATAATTAAGATTATGATTTAGATTTAAACTGGTATCAGTGGAAGCTATGTGAGAAAGAACTGCAGATGCTGGATTAAATCGAAGGTAAACACAAAATGCTGCAGTAACTCAACTGGTGAGGCAGCATCTATGGAGAGAAGGAATGGGTGACGTTTCAGGTCGAAGCCCTTCTTCTCGACCCAAAACTTCACCCATTCCTTCTCTCCACAGATGCTGCCTCACCCGCTGAGTTACTCCAGCATTTTGTGTCTACCTTCAGTGGAAGCTGTCACTGATATAAATCAGAAGGTGAGATCATTAACTATTGATATGGAGTGATATTTTCAACATGGCGGCACGGTGGCGCAGCGGTAGAGTTGTTGCCTTACAGCGCCAGAGACCCGGGTTCGATCCTGGCTACGGGTGGTGTCTGCACGGAGTTTGCACGTTCTCCCTGTGACCTGCGTGGGTTTTCTCTGGGAGCTCCGCTTTACTTCCACACTCCAAAGACATGCATGTTTGTTGGTTAATGGGCTTCTATAAATTGGCCCTAGTGTGTAGGATGGAACGAGTGTGCGGGGGTCACTGCTCGGCGCAAACTCGGACGGCCGAAGCGCCTGTTTCCACGCTGTATCTCTAAACTAAACTAAACTTGTATTCACGGTAGGTTGACAGTAGGAAATAGAACAGGATCACCTAGCAAATTATAAAAGGGGACATAAACCACTTTGCTAAAAAAATACACAAAGTGCTGGGTTAAGGGCCTGTCTCACTTTCATGACCTAATTCACGACCTCTACCGAGTTTGCCCTTGACTCATACTCGCAGCATGGTCATCACGAGGTCGTAGGAGGTCGTAGGTAGGTCATAGCAGGTCGTGATGCTAGTCGTAGGTACTCGTGGCATCGTGTAGGTCGGGGCGTTTTTCAACATGATGAAAAATGTCCACGAGTAAAAAAGGTCGTGAATTAGGTCGTGAAAGTGGGACAGGCCCGTAACTCAGCAGGTCAGGCAGCATCTCTAGAGAACATGGATAGGTGACGTTTCGGATCAGGATGCTTCTTCAGTCTTATGGTGGTGGGGGGTGGTGGTAGGCTTGGAGATGAGGAGCAGGGCAAAGGATGTCAGTGGTTATGGGGAGAAGGCAGGAGATTGGGGTTGAGATGGAAAGATAGATCAGCCATGGCGGCGTAGATTTGATGGGCAAATGGCCTAATTCTGTTCCAATCACCTATGAACGTATGAGAGCTGGTGAGTGTCCTATTAATATTTGTGACAAAGGCTACTGATGACTATTTCTCTAGGGCAGAGGTGACTGCAGGGCAGTGGTATTATCTTTGTGGAGCGAGGAGATATTTTTAATTAAGGGGTTGGTGTGCTTATGAATGGTATAAAGGATATGAATCATTCCTCTATTACACATTTAAATACAATACATAAAGCAAGTGATTTCCAGCACAACGCTGATTTTAATTGGGAAACAAGCTCAGTGTTGGGGTCCTGGTGGGATAGATGGATTGGATGTCTTTCCTTCATCTTAGTTTAGTTTAGTTTAGTTCAGTTTTGAGATACAACACGGAAACAGGCCCTTTGGCCCACTGAGTCCGCACCGGCCAATGATCCCCGCAAATTAATACCGTTCTACACACACTAGAGACCCGGGTGCTGTCTGTACGGAGTTTCTATCTTCTCCCCGTGACCTGCGTGGGTTTTCTCCGAGATCTTCGGTTTCCTTCCACACTCCAAAGTCGTGCAAGTTTGTAGGTTAATTGGCTTGGGTTTGTATTCTCAGTATAAGTGTAAATGGTCCATAGTGTGCGTAGGGTAGTGTAAATGTGCAGGGATCGCTGGTCGGCGCGGACTCGGTGGGCCGAAGGGCCTGTCTCTAAACTAAACTAAACTAGGGACAATTTTTACATTTATACCGAGCCAATTAACCTACAAACCTGTACGACTTTGGCGTGTGGGAGAAAACCGAAGATCTCGGGGAAAACCCACGCAGGTTGCGGGGAGAACGTGCAAACTCCGTACAGACAGCATCCATAGTCGTAATCGAACCCAGGCCTCTGGCACTGTAAGCGCTGTAAGGCATCAACTCTACTGCTGCGCCACCGTGCCGCCCTAAGATTCTTAATGAATGGCAAAAAGATCATAGCTGGAAATGCAACGTGTGGCATAGCAGATGGCTGTACCAGTAAGCTATGTGCATTTTATTGCTTAATATTATTGTAGGTGCTTTCAATTTCTATTGAGGGAGTTACCAGTAAAGGAAGCATTTTAAAGTCAAGTCCCGGAGCAACAGATTGCTGGTGGCAGGTCCCAACATGTGAATGTTAGAAACAAGGCTGCCAAGTATCGAGTATAGAAGTTGGGAGGTCATGTTGCAATTGGTGAGGCTGCATTGAGAGTACTGTGTTCAGTTTTGGGCACCATGTTATGGGAAAGATGTTGTCAAGCTGGAAAGGGTGCAGAGAAAATGTACGAGGATGTTGCCAGGACTCGAGGGTCTGAACTATAGGGAGAGGTTAGCAGGCTGGGATTCCTTGGAATGCAGGAGGATGAGGACTGGTCTTATAGAGGCGTACAAAATGATGCGATGAATAGATTGGGTGGACGCACAGAGTCTCTTGCCCAGAGTTGGGGAAATGAGAACCAGAGGGCATAGGTTTAAGGTGAAGGTGGAAAAGATTTAATAGGAACCTGAGGGGTAACTTTTTCACGCAAAGGGTGGTGGATGTATGGAACAAGCTTCCAGAGGAGGTAGTTGAGGCATGTTGTATGGAAGATACATTTAAGAAACATTTAGACAGCTAAGTGGATAGGACAAGTTTAAAGGGATATGGGCCAAATGCAGGGAGGTGAGACCTGTGTAGCTGGGACATGTTGGCCGATGTGGGCAGGTTGGGCCGATAGGCCTGTTTCCACACTGTAAGACTCTATGACTCGATAACTCTAAATGAGTAAAATTGTCCATTAAGCCGTTCATTTCTAAAACAAGCCACTACTAAAACAAACCATTTGCCAATCTGTTCAGTTGGAAGTTAGGGCAGCCCAGCAGCGTAGCAGGTAGAGCTGCTGAAACCCGGGTTCGATCCTGACCTCGGGTGCTGTCCGTGTGGAGTTTGCATGTCCTCCCTGCGACTGTGTGGGTTTCCCCCGGCTGCTCCGGTTTCCTCCCACATCCCAAAGTCATGCGGGTTTGTGGATTAACTGGACAGCTGGAATGAACGCAGAGAAGAGTTACAAGGATGTTGCCAGGACACAAGGGCCTGAGAGCTATAGGGAGAGGCTGGGCAAGCTAGGACTTTATACCTTGGCGTGCAGGAGGATAAGTGGTGATCTTATAGATATCATAAAATCATGACAGGAATAGATAGACTGAATGCCCAGGGGAACTGAAAACCAAAGACCCTATGTTTAGGCAAGAGGGGAAAGATTTAATGGGAACCTGAGGGGCAATATTTTCACACAGAGTGTGGTGGGTATATAGAATTAGCTGACTGAGGAGGTAATTGAGGTGGGTACTGTAACAGCATTTAAATGGCATTTAGATAGGTTAATGTATAGGAAATTTTTAGAGGAATGTGGGCCAAATACTGGTCAAAGGGACGTTTAGATGGGGTATATTGGTCGGCAAGAGAATTGGACTGAAAGACCTGTTTCCGTGCTGTATGACTATATGGATTAAATCTGAAAAACATTTGACATTGATGATATATCATCAGTTCCCCTGCAAAGTATTTGTCCTGTATCATTTATGGGCCTGTCCCACTTAGGCGACTCTTTAGGCGAGTGTCGGGGACTAGTTTTAATGGAATTCACCTACGACTGAAGAAGGGTTTCGGCCCGAAACGTTGCTTATTTCCTTCGCTCCATAGATGCTGCCGCACCCGCTGAGTTTCTCCAGCACTTTTGTCTACCTTCGATTTTCCAGCATCTGCTGTTCCTTCTTGAACATTCACCTACGACACCTGGCGACAACCTACGACAGCACCTACGACAAACTACGACAGCAAAAATTGTCGCCACTGTTGCCGAAAACTTTCCAACATGTTGAAAATGTTGCGGCAGTCGCTTGTAGTCGCCCAAAAAAATCGCCTAAGTGGGACGGGCCCATAACTTTCTCTCTCCACATCTGCTGCCTGACACATTGATTATTTGCAGTACTTTTGTTTTACTTCAAATTAAAGTAAGCTTTGTACAAACTTTCAGTACAAAATTGCTTTCTACAAGAAGTTCCAGTATTTATTAATTGCACAGTGTTATGTGGCTTATGTGAGGAACTGCATGTTATTCTGACTGTGTGCACTGATGTTAATGGACTGTTTTTTGCTTAGTTATCGGCTAACACACGATCCACGCAAATGGTTCAAGATTAACGACAAAACTGGGGAGATTTTTGTAAACGATGATCTTGATGCGGAGAAGGAAAGAATGTACAAAATTATAGTCACCGCAATGGAGAAAGGTAAGCACTGAAATTAATTCTACAAGTGTAATGTTCATAAGTTCATGAGACACAAGAACAGAATTAGGCCATTCGGCCTATTGAGTTTTTTATTCATGTTGATCTTTCTTTGTTGTTTATTGTGGGTTTTACAGAGTAATATGTGGTGGTGCTGCAAATAAGAATGTTATTGTTCCTTTTTGAATGAATGAATGAATACGTTTATTGGCCAAGTATTCACATACAAGGAATTTGCATTGGTGCTACACCCACAAGTGACAACATGACATACAGTGACAGTTAAGAATGACACATAAAACATTAAACATTAATAATAAAACATTATTGATTAAACATATGAATTAAATAAAATACCAGAGCAAAAGGAGGCTACAGATTTTTGGTTATTGAGTAGAGCGATTACTCATGGAAAAAAACTGTTTTTATGTCTGGCTGTGGCAGCTTTGACAGTCCGGAGTCGCCTTCCAGAGGGAAGTGATTCAAAGCGTTTGTGGCCAGGGTGAGAGGGGTCAGAGATGATCTTGCCCGCTCGCTTCCTGGCCCTTGCCGTGTACAGTTCGTCAATGGAGGGAAGGTTGCAGCCAATAACATTCTCAGCTGATCGGACGATTCGCTGCAGCCTCCAGGTGTCTTGCTTGGTGGCTGAGCCAAACCAGACCATGATGGAGAAGGTGAGGACAGACTCTACGATGGCCGTGTAGAATTGGACCATCATTGCCTGTGGCAGATTGTGCTTCCTCAGCTGCCGTAGGAAGTACATCCTCTGTTGTGCCTTTTTGACTGTGGAGTCGATGGTGGCCCCCCACTTAAGGTCCTTGGAGATGGTGGTTCCCAGGAACTTTAAAGACTCCACAGATGTGACCGTGGTGTCGTTGATGGTAGACAAAAATGCTGGAGAAACTCAGCGGGTGAGGCAGCATCTATGGAGCGAAGGAAATAGGCGATGTTTCGGGTCGAGACCCTTCTTCAGACTGATGTGAGGGTGGGGGGGGGGGTGCGGGATGAAGGAAGGAATAGGCGGAGACAGTGGGCTGAGAGAGAGCTGAGAAGGGGAGGAGAAATCAGGGACTACCTGAAATTAGAGAAGTCAATGTTCATACCGCTGGGGTACAAACTGCCCAAGCAAAATATGAGGTGCTGCTCCTCCAATTTACGGTGGGCCTCACTCTGGCCATGGAGAAGGCCCAGGACAGAAAGGTCGGATTCGGAATGGGAGGGGGAGTTGAAGTGCTGGGCCACAGGGAGATCAGCTTGGTTATTGCGAACCGAGCGGAGGTGTTGGGCGAAGCGATCGCCAAGCCTATGCTTGGCCTCACCAATGTAGAGCAGCTGACACCTAGAGCAGCCGATGTAATAGATGAGGTAGGAGGAGGTGCAGGTGACCTCTGCCGCTACTCCTCTTCTCAGCTCCCCCTCAGCCCACTGTCTCCACCTCGTCCTTTCTTCTTCCCGCCCCCCCATCCTCACATCATTCTGAAGAAGGGTCTCGACCCAAAACGTTGCCTATTTCCTTCGATCCATAGATGCTGCCTCACCCGCTGAGTTACTCCAGCATTTTTTCGATTTTCCAGCATCTGCAGTTCCTTCTTAAACATGTGGTGTTATTGATGGTGAGTGGGGTGAGGGGAGGGGGATCTCTCCTAAAGTCTACTATCAATTCCACTGTCTTAAGAGCATTGAGGTCTAGGTTGTTGCGATGGCACTAGGACACCAGATGTAACACTTCCTGTCTGTAGGCAGATTCCTTCCCATCCTGGATCAGTCCAATCAGGGTTCTGTCGTCCACAAACTTGAGAAGCTTGACAGAGGTGTCTGTGGAGGTGCAGTCGTTGGTGTAGAGAGAGTAGAGGAGACTGGAGAGTACGCAGCCTTGCGTTGCTCCCATGCTGAGCATTGGCGGGTCCGAGATGTGCTTTCCCAGCCTCACATGACAATAAAACACATCCGACTCTTGACTTGATCTCATAAGTTCTTTAGTTGCTGGAGAAGAATAAGGCCATTCGGCCCATCAGGTCTACTCTGCCATTCAATCATGGCTGATCTACCTTTCCCTCTCAACCCCATTCTCCTGTAACCTTTGACACCCTTACTAACCAAGAACCTGTCAATCTCTGCTTTAAAAATATCCAATGACTTGGCTTCCATAGCCGTCTGTGGCAATGAATTCCACAGGTTCACCACCCTCTGGTGAAAGTTTAGCTTAGTTTAGTTTGGAGATACAGCGCGGAAACAGGCCCTTCGGTCCACCGTGTCCGCGCCGCCCAGCGATCCCCGCACATTAACACTATCCTACACACACTAGGGACAATTTTTACATTTATAAAACCAATTAACGTACAAACCTGGACGTCTTTGGAGTGGGGGAGGAAACCGAAGATCTCGGAGAAAACCCAAGCAGGTCATGGGAAGAACGTACAAACTCCGTACAGACAGCACCCATAGTCGGGATCGAACACAGGTGTTTGGCGCTGCATTCGCTGTAAGGCAGCAAATCTACCGCTGCGCCACCTTGACCGCCCTAGAAATACATTTCTCCTCATCTCCTTTCTAAAGGTCCATCAGTGTCAAGAGCTGAAGAGGTGTGATCACCTGTATCTGCAATCAGGAGGGGAGAATGGGAGGCAAAGAAGGAATAACACAAAGCAACAAAGTAGATTGGCATGAAATGTGGAGGATTGTAGGGAATGGATTATAAATTAATGTTCATAAAGGATAGGAGCAGAATTAGGCCATTCGGCCCATCGTCTAATCCACCATTCAATCATGACTGATCTATCTCTCCCTCCTAACCCCATTCTCCTGCCTTCAAGTTCAAGTTCAAGAGAGTTTATTGTCATGTGCCCCTGATAGGACAATGAAATTCTTGCTTTGCTTTAGCACACCAGAACATAGTAGGCATGAGTACAGAACAGATCAGTGTGTCCATATACCATTGTATAAATATATATACACACATGAATAAATAAACTGGCCTTTTCCCCATAACCCCAGACACCTGTACTAATCCTGCACCATACACAAAGATCAGTACTGCCAAAACTCCAGGAAGTCATTCATTTCAATAATAAAATATTTGGTAAAGTTCAGTCTGAAGAAACCCCAAGAAAGGCCAAGAAAGCACACCAACGTCTCAACTTCCTGAGAAGGCTTAGGAAGTTTGACAAATCCCAACAACTCTCACTAACCACGACAGATGTGCCGTAGAAAGCATTTTATCGGGATGCATCACAGCATGGTTTGGGAACAGCTCCATCAAAGACCATAAGAAATTAGAGTTTAGACATGTACAGCACGGACACAGGCCCTTCAGCCCACCGAGTCCACGCCGACCACCGATCCCCGCACAATAACACTATCCTACACACATTGGGGACAACTTACAATTTTACCAAAGGCAATTAACCTACAAACCTGCACGCCGTTGAAGTGTGGGAGGAAAGCGGATCATCCGGAGAAAACCCACGCAGGTCACGGGGAGAACGTACAAACTCTGTACAGACAGCACCCGTAGTCGGGATCGGACCTGGGTCTCCGGCGCTGTGAGGCAGCAACTCTACCGCTGCGCCACCGTGCGGCCCAGGAAATTTCGTTTTTAAGTCACCTCTCGCGTAAAAACCTCCTCAATGTTTCACGTGATGCAAATTTTTGCTTTCGGCTTTCTTACAGATAACCCGAGGAAAAAATCTACGGTGGACGTCTTCGTTCATTTACGAGATGTTAATGACAACCAACCCAAATTAGCGGAAGATTCCTCGTCATTTTTCATCTGCATGCCAGGCGATGAAGAAAAGGAAGTGACTATCCATGCCGTTGATGACGATGTAGAACTAGGTCCTCCATTCAAGTTTTCTTTGGGTCCATTACCTGGTAAACAGCTGACAATTCTTCCAATAAATGGTAAGTAGGTTCTCATAACTCGGTTTCGTTTATTTTTAATAATGTCATTCTATGCTTATTGTCACCGTTTTTTGCCATTTGCATATAGTTCAATAGTGCTTTATTGCAACTGCGGAGTGAAATTAATTTTGCATGTATCACACATGCGGGCGCCGCCATTTTGGCGCCATTATTCAAAGTCCAAAATCCGGGCAGCCCGCGCGCTCGATGTGCTGGAGCAGCTTCCGCGTACCGACGTCCCTCTCCTCTCCTCTCCTCTCCTCACCCGGCCATCTTTGTGTCCCGGGGGTGCCTCCTGCAGTCGACCTTAACGTGGCTGGAGGCATGACCCCGGTTCAACCTCGCACTGGCCCTTGCTCATAAGTTCACTAGTTATAAGAGTAGAATTAGGCCATTCGGCCCATCGAGTCCACTCCGTCTGATCTCTGCCTCCTAATCCCCTATTCCTGCCTTCTCCCCATAATCCTTGACACCCGTTCTAATCAAGAATTTGTCTATCTCTACCTTAAAAATATCCACTGACGGACTCCACAGCCCTCTGTGGCAATGAGTTCCATGTGGTAACAGTCTTCTCACGCCCGACTTCTCCAGCTCCCTCCCGGTTACGCCAACCGGCAATCTTTCGGGCAAGGTACCGCCACTAACAGCGAGGATCTGCGGCATCGGGGCCACAGCGAGGATCTGCGGCATCGGTGCGGCATCGGGGCCACACCTCAGGAAGATGTTGTAGATACTGTGCATACTGTAGGCAAGCACAATCATAGATAAGTACAAAAGTGCAATGATTGTAGTGTAATTCACTGAGCAACATTTCTGTCACGAACAAAGTTCCAAAGTTCTAAGAAGGCTTATCTTGGCCTTAAAGGCCCGTTGTCCTGGCGACACTGATCCTCTGCTCCGTCCGCCGCCATTTTGAAAATGGCCCTTTGTTAGAAGCTAAGCTGCATTTTAAAGCCAATTGATTTGCTTACGTGCAGACCATGGCAGTAATTTGAGAGACTTCATGCGAAGAATTATGTTTAGTTGGCATATCTTAAATTGCTGGAATCTGTGTTCCTCTGGCTTGGACCAATGGCTGGAAATCTCAGTTTCGTTTAGTTTAGTTTATTGTCACGTGTACCGAGGTACAGTGAAAAGCTTTTTTGTTGCATGCTATCCAGTCGGCAGAAAGACTATACATCATAAAGGGGCTGTCCCACTTGAGCGACCTAATCCGCGAGTTCTGGCGAGTTTGCCCTCGACTCATACTCGCAGCATGGTCAACACGAGGTTGTAGGAGATCTTTGTAAATCTCCTTCATGCTCGAGAGTAGTCCCCGTGTACTTGAGGCCTCAGTTAGGTCACGGCATATTTTTCAACATGTTGAGAAATGCCCGCGAGTAAAAGAAGGTCGCCATGGAAAAAATCGATACTTTTTTTACTCGTAGGTTTAGTCGTAGTAGGTCGTAGTACGTCGGCATGTTGGTCGTAGGTAATCGAGGGTAGTCGAAGGTAGTCGTAGATAGCTTTCATCATAGTCGAAGGGAGGTCGAAGGGAAGTCGAAGGAGATCGAAGGAGGTCGTCTTCACTCTCCACTATTCGGTGTCCAATTTTCCCGAAGTTAGTCGTAGCTAGTCGAAGCTAGTCTTGAACATAGTCGAAGGAGGTCTTCAACCTCCTAGTGGGACAGCCCCTTAACAATCGAGCCGTCCACAGTGTTTAAAGGAAATAACATTTAGTGGAAGATAAAGCCCAGTAAAGTCTGATTAAAGATGGTCGAGGATCTCAAATAAGGATATGGTACCTCAAACGGATAGGACTGCTGAGATACCTCAGACAGGACTGTTTTCTAGTTGGTGGTGGGATGGTTCAGTTGCAGTCTTCTTAACTTAGATCTTGAGTGTAAACACAGTCTTACTTTATCCAAACATGTTTTCAAAGTTAACATAGAACCATAGAAAACAGATGCAGGAGTAGGCCATTCAGCCATTCGATATGATCATGGCTGATCATCCAAAATCAGTACCCCATTCAGACTTTTCCCCATATCCCTTGATTCCCTTGGCCCTAAGAGCTAAATCTAACTCTCTCTTGAAAACTCTCTCTTAATATCTGATATTCAGGTTCTTAAAGAAATCGCATCAGCAAATAATTTCTATGTTACTTCGAAACAATACTTAAAATATCAGATTTTATTTTCCCATTTCAACCATTTGTAATGAATTAACATTAGGGACTGATCTATTTTGGACTTCTCTTACTGAACAAAAATCACCACTGAGTTTATCTTTCCAGATACTCACGCCTCCGTCACCTTGAAGCTTGGCAAACATGAGGCTGAATCGCAATACATGATTTCTGTGATGATTTCTGATAGTGGCACCCCTCCTCTACAAGGAAAGAGTTTCATGGCAGGTAAGGGTTCATAAGCTCATAAGTTGCAGGAGCAGCATTAGGCCATTCGGCCCATCAAGTTTACTCCGCCATTCAATCATGGCTGATCTATCTCTCGCTCACAACCCCATTCTCCTGCCTTCTCCCCATAACCCCCCGACACCCGTACTAATCAAGGGGCTAAATGCCCTCCACCTGCTTCTATATATCCAGTAACCAAACTGAAGAAGGGTCTCGACCCGAAACGTCACCCATTCCTTCTCTCCAGTATGCTGCCTGTCCCGCTGAATTACTCCAGCATTTTGTGTCTATCTTTGGTTTAAACCATCATCTGCAGTTCCTTCATGCACATCAACCCTTTTTATGCCTAACCTTTATTCATGAGGTTTCAAATCTTTAATGACTGCTTCTGAGCCTTAAGAAAATTAGTTACAGCTCAACAATTATGAAAAATAGCAATGATATAACATTTTGTTAATCTATATTTTTTACTGACTGAAATCTGCATTAAAAGTATAACTATTTCCTGTGTTATGTATTAATACATTTAACATAATAATATTGGGATTTTATGTAACATAAAATTATTTCAAACATTATGATTAAGGTTGAAAAGTAATATAAAAAATGTATCAAAATTAATAGTAAGATTAAACAAGAACTTACCAGTTTGAAGTTTGATCTTTATTTTATGAGGAGTTACGTTGAGCGATTACGTGAAGAAGCCCCGCATGTCCGCACGCGCGTCAATCTTCAAAGCAGCGGTGTGAAATCACAGATAATAGTAGTCGAAGTAACATAGTAAGACTTAGAGAAGACTAGAACTACCGAGTGATCGTTATTAGAGAGGGTTGGGAGCGGTGGGCACGTAATCGCTCAATGTAACGCCTCATAAAATAAAGATCATACTTCAAACTGGTAAGTTCTTGTTTAATCTTACTATTTTACTTCGGAGTCACGCGAGTGATTCTGAGAAGATTTCAAAGCTCTGTGATTTCATGACGTGGATACAAGTCCATACGACACACTGCCTCAGTTGACACAGGATGAATAAATAATGCATTCAAACATAATTCAAACTTACACATGTTAATGCGTTAATAAGAAAAAGAAACAATAACGACCCCTCTCTCCCAGGGGGAACCTACAAACAGAACTTAAAATAGAATGCCCAAATACTCCCGGCGTGAAAACAGGTTTATTATAAAACCGTTGAAATGTCCCTTCATTGGACCATCATGCGGCCCCGAGGATTTGGTCTAAAGGGATGTCCAGTGCCCTCACTGCCGATGTTGATGCTGCCCTAGTGGAGTGAGATTTAAAAACATCAGTGTCCACTCCGCCACAACTCAAAACTTGTTTCAGCCACCTAGAAATGGTCTGTACTGACACCTTCTTATGAGTTTTTTTGTGACTGATGAGCATTGTAATTTTGGAGCCTCTAAGGCTCTTGGTGACCTTGATATACTGCAGTAGGTTCGTAACTACACATAGCCGTATGTCTTTGGGATATGCCATAAAACTCAGTTTAATCCCTGACGTCCCTGGCCTGCTCTGTTTGATTAAATCATAAACATAAAATGTAATGTTATTTACAGAAGAAACCATACTGTCCAGTTGTAGCTTTTGCAACGTCTGGACACGTTGCGCTGAAATGAGCGCCATGAGCATGACTACTTTAAGAGTGAGTCTTTGCAAAGACAGAGATGTAATTGGAGCCCATTGCCGAAGTAGTGTGAGAACTACACTCGCATCCCAGATTACCGAATACCTAGGCTTCGGAGGATTACAGTTAAAAATACCCTTCATGAATCGGGATACTAATGGATGAGACCCAACAGAGTGTTGTCCCAATCCCTGCCATAGATAAGACGATAAGGTACTCCTGGCACTATTGATGGCACTATAGCTCAGTCGCTCATCAAAATATAAAGTGGCAAGGAACTCCAACACATCAGGTATGCTTGCAGTGTGATACGATATGTTTGACTGCAAGCAGAAGATCTCCCATTTCTTGATATAAGATACGTATTGTTTCTTAGTACTATCCCTCCAGGCCGCAGTAATCACATCCACCGTACGACCTGATAGTCCGAGCCCCAGGAACGGTCTCGTCAGAATCTGCAAATCAATAGATTAATACGATCATGTAAAGGATGACTCTCCCCTGTCACAGGGTGAAGCAGCAGATTGCTGCATTTGGGAACAACCATAAAAGGCTCTGTGACCAGTCTAAGAACGAGTGGAAACCATGGTTGTGTAGGCCAGTCGGGGACTACCATAACGCCTGAGGCAGAGTCCTGCTCAATCTTAATCAATCACCGACTAATGAGACAAAATGGAGGAAATGCATAAAAGAACATTTCACCCCAGAATAGCGAGAATGCATCTACCGCTACTGCCCCTGGGTCTGGCTCCCATGAAACATACTTTGGTAACTGGTGATTTTATCTGGATGCAAACAAATCGATATCTGGCAAACCATACCGGGCGACAACATCATTAAATATTTCCGGATTCAACATCCACTCTGTGTTGTCATTGAATTTTAGTGACCTGGTGTCTGCCACCATGTTATATCTACCTGGTAAGTAGATAGCTGAAATCCAGATGCTTCTTGCAATACACCCATGCCAAATAAGGTTAACTAGCTTATCACATGATACCGACTTGATTCCACCCATGTGATTGACGTATGCAACTGCTGTAGTGTAATCAATCTGCAGCTGAACATGCAAATCATGCATAGTAGAACAATACGCCTTTAAGGCATAGAATGCTCCCAGCAACTCTAAATAATTAATACCATGCGCCTGAAGAATTAATGCCTCATGCATATTCCATCTGCCCCTGCAGCTAGAATTGGTATCAGTGGCTCCCCATCCCAAGGCACTAACATCAGTCTGTAAGACAATTGAAGGTTGATCAATCAGAATTTTGCTAAAGCAATGCGAAACATTCGTTATCCACCACTGTAACTCAGTAATGGCTTCAACTGGCAACCGCATTAGTCTATTGAAATGACCTGCATGTGTTTTTAGTGCATGTTCTTTAGCACGTTGTAAATTTTGAAAATGTAAAGGCCCAAATTATACCCCAGGGAAAGCAGCCACTAATTTGCCAATTACACTAGCCACCTGTCGAATGGAGGACTGTTGCTCATCAACGAGATTACTACAAGCTTCAATTAACTCTAATCTCTTGCCTTTAGGCAGAGTCACTGACATGTGAATTGAATTAATGGTGAATCCCAAATAATCAATGATTCTAGATGGTATCAATTTGGATTTAGCTGGATGAATAAGAAACCCCAACCTCTCAAACATATGTTTAGTAGCTGAAACAGATAATTCAGCTGATTCCTGAGTCTTGCCTATGATTAGAACATCATCCAAATAGACCATCACAATATGATTCTGAGCCCAATACCGGTTTCAATAACTTTGTAAATAGTCTAGGAGCTGAGGTTAACCCATTAGGCAACGCTTTAAACTGCCACAATTGTCTCATCCAGCTAAATTTCAAATATCTCCGGTGCTGGTAATGAATCAGTACTGAATAATACGCATCTTTCAGATCTATACATGCCAAATAGCATCCTTTGGAAACCAGTTGTTTAGCAGTAACAAAAGTTTCCATTTTGAAATGTTTATACTGGACATAGGAGTTAAGTCTAGTTAGATCAAGAATGATTCGACACCCACCATCCTTCTTTTGTCTAGGAAATATATTAGACACAAATTGGTGAGATTGATGAACCGACTTCTCAATTACCCCTTTTTGAAGTAACGTTTCAATTTCAGATTTTACCTGTAAAGACTCTTGTTGTGAAAAAAACAATGTCTGCCTTGGTGTATGTTGTGTAGGAGGACTCAATTTGAAAAGAAACTCAATTCAGAACCCCTGGATACTGTCCAGTATAAACAAATCTGATGTTATGCAGCACCATTCATTAAAGAACAAATGCAATCTTCCCCCAACTTGTGACTGATCCATATATGACCTGTCCTGAACAGAACGAGATCCACCTACCTCCATAGTCGTCGGTGGATACTTTTGCCTCCGAGTTCTAGAGGGAATGAACGTTGGCATACGCCAATTGCGCACGGATGGCAAAGCCCGGCTTGGTCCTTGACCTGAACCAGCCTCAGTGAACCGTCTATAAGGGTGCAACCTTCTAAATGGAATTTTACCGGTCGGCTGAGCTTTAATGAGGCCGACAATCTATGCCTCATCATCAAGGTCTCTGACCTGTTTGGAGAGATCCTCACCGAACAGCAGGTTTGATGGCTGAACATTGCTTGTTTTGCACAAAGCTGCAAATTTTGGATTCAGAGTTGGCCGTAACGCACTTTTCCAACTCAAAATGTGCATTGCACATAAGGGCCAATGCATCCTGCTGACCCTCAGACCTCATTGACCGATCTTGCAAAGGCAGTAATGCCCGACCCAAGCAGCTTTAGGATCTTTTGGAGCCTTAATTCTTGGGCTCTAATGCTTGCACCCATGTGCCCCCAGATGGCATGATTTACTGTAGGCACCGTGATTGAGGCACAGTTAGCGGGTGTCTCGTATTTCTTCGCCGTTTCCTCCATCGTCAACTCTTGCAACTGATGGGAGGCCATGTAATTAATGGTGCTAGCCAGGTCATCTTCCAATGGCTCACCAGTCCCAGTTGATATGGCGAATTTTGATGCCATGCCTGGCACCCTCGGTTCTTGGTTTCCATGCCTTGGGGTATGCTGCTCTGCAATACCTCCAACTTCAGGGTCAGAACAAAACAGCTCACCTCCTCCATGAGGGAGACATTATGCAGCCCTTGTACAGGCGCTGCTGCCATGGGCCCCCAAGAAGACCCGCGGATATAAGGCTCCTCTTCATGGAGCAGATCTTCCCTCTACAGCCCCTGAACAGAGGCTGCTGCCACGGGCCCATGGGGTGACCCACGGATATAAAGCTCCTCCTGGAGCATGTCGTGATGGAGCATCAGGTGCTCCATCTTTGCCAGACGTCCATAGACGTCGCTCCTAGTGGGAGGGGAATCTTTCTGGCCCGACTCATCAGAGTCCACTTAGGCCTTACTGATTTCTTAGTGGCCTTCCTCCCCACAGGAGTAGCCACAGTGCTCACAGTCGGCACCGGAATAAGTGCCGCTGGCAGTGCTGCCAGCGACTCAGAAGGCGAAATGTGCGCCCGCCCGCTACCCGCAATCCCGTGGTCTTCTACAGCTGTTTTAACGGCGGTGCGCCTCGCCCTTCCCTTCAACGTCTTCTCCATGGTCCTGCTCCCTCATGCAAAGAAGACTCACAGACCGCAAAAGACGACCACAGCGAAAGTTTTAAAACTTACCTGCGGGTGGATTTTGAACCAGCCCGTCGTTTGCGCCATGCGCCAGACGTAATGACACTCGTGCGGACAGGCGGGGCCTCTTCGCGGAATCACTCACGTGACTCCGAAGTAAAATCTTGTTGTTCAACAGTAATAGAACACCAATGCGTTTTAACAGTGGATGGAGGTTGGGGGTGTGGAGGGAGAATGTCAAGATTCTGTTGAGAGAGTTGGTTCATCGCCAATTAGTCCAGGGAGTAGTCCAGAACCAGGCGTCACAGTTTTAAAAATAAGGGGTAAGCCATTTAGAACGGAGATGAGGAAACACTCACACAGAAGATTGTGAATCTGTGGAATTCTCTGCCTCATAAGGCAGTGGAGGCCAATTCTCTGGATGCTTTCAAGAGAGAGTTAGATAGGGGATATGGGGAGAAGGCAGGAACAGGGTACTGATTGTGGATGATCAGCCATGATCACAGTGAATGGCATTGCTGGCTTGAAGGGCTGAATGGCCTCCTCCTACACCTATTGTCTATTGTCTATTGTCTATTGCCTCCTTAAAATTCACCTCCATTATTCCTCCTTAAAATTCACCTCCATTTTGCATCAATTACCTTCTCATAAAGAAATCATAGTTGCCACTCCCTCTCAGCGCCAGGAACCCGGTTTCCATCTTTTAGTTTAGTTTTGTTTAGAGTTACAGCGCGGTAACAGACCTTTCGGCCCACCGAGTCCGCATCGGCCAGCGATTCCCGCATATTAACACTATCCTACACACACTCGGGACAATTTAAACATACATCAAGGCAATTAATCTGCAAACCTGTACGTCTTTGGAGTGTGGGAGGAATCCAAATATCTCGGAGAAAACCCACATAGGTCACGGGGAGAATGTACAAACTCCGTTCAGACAGCACCCGTAGTCAAGGTCAAACCTGGGTGTCCGGCACTGCAAATGCTGTAAGGCAGCAACTCTACCGCTGCGCCACCGTGACCCTTCACCTCGTGTGCTAGCTGCGTGGAGTTTGCACGTTTTTCCTGTGACTGCTGGGTGCTCCATTTTCACAAGTTCGCAAGTTCACAAGTTATAGGAGTATAATTAGGCCATTAGGCCCATCTAGTCTATTCCGCCATTCAATCATGGCTGATCTATCTTTCCCTCTTAACCCCATTTTCCTGCCTTCTCCCCATAGCCCTTAACACCTGTTCTAATCAAGAGTTTGTCTATCTCTGCCTTAAAAATATCCACTGATGGCTTCCACAGCCCTCTGTGGCAATTAATTCCACAGATTAACTCTTTCTAAAGAAGTTCCTCCTCACCTCCTTTCTAAAAGAGCGGCCTTTAATTCTGAGGCTTTGACCTCTGGTCCTAGACTCTCCCACCAGTGGACACATCCTTTCCACATCCACTCTATGCCTTTTCCTCCCACATTCCAAAGACGTGCGGGTCTGTAGGTTAATCAGCCCTCTGTAAATTACCCCTAGTGTGCAGGGAGTGGATGCAAAAGTGGAAAAATGCAGAACTACTGTGGACGGGTGACCGATGGTCAGTGTGGACATGGTGGGCCGAAGGGCCTGTTTCCATGCTGTATCTCCAAACGTGAAGTGTAGATGAAGTCAACGGTGGGAGGTCTGGTTTGTGTGATGGACTGAGCTACATCCACTACTGTCTGCAATTTCTTGTGGTCTTGGGCAGAACTGTTCCCAGACTAAACTGTGACACTACCCAACTGTTTGCTTTCTATGGCCTCTGGGATACTTGCGCACAATTTGGTGTGAGATGTATTGGGGACCATATAGGGAAGAACATTGCGACAATCACAGGCAATACCTCCCACACGGGTGCAGGGTAGGCAGATTGCGCATGGGATTTCCAAAGACAATAGACAACAGACAATAGACAATAGGTGCAGGAGTAGGCCATTCGGCCCTTCGAGCCAGCACCGCCATTCACTGTGATCATGGCTGATCATCCACAAACAGTACCCCATTCCTGCCTTCTTCCCATAGCCCCTGACTCCGCTATCTTTAAGAGCATCTAACTCTCCCGTGAAAGTATCCAGAGAACTGGCCTCCACCGCCCTCTGAGGTAGAGAATTCCACAGACTCACAACCCTCTGTGTGAAAAAGTTTTTCCTCATCTCCTTTCTCAATGGCTTACTCCTTATTCTTAAACTGCGACCTCTGGTTCTGGACTTCCCCAACATCGAGAACATGTTTCCTGCCTCTAGCGTGTCCAAACCCTTAATAATCTAATGTTTCAATAAGATCCCCTCTCATCCTTCTAAACTCCAGAGTATACAAACCCAGCCGCTCCATTCTCTCAGCATATGACAGTCCCGCCATCCCGGGAATTAACCTCGTGAACCTACGCTGCACTCCCTCAATAGCAAGAATGTCCTTCCTCAAATTTTGAGACCAAAACAGGGCCCAAGTGTGGTCTCACTTGGGCCCTGTACAACTGCAGAAGGACCTCTTTGCTCCTATACTCAACAAAGAGATGATCAACTACTTATAGATTTGTTGTTGATTTATTCTAGTTAGTATAATTCTTTCCTTGCTTGTTTTTTCCCTGAAAAGGGGATGACAGGGAAGAAACCAAAGGATTTTCGCCGCGACTTTGAGGCCTTGGCCCCTTTCGGTTGCTCCAGTATAAATGCGCCAAGTTTGAGGGGAGTGAAGGAAGTGGGAGAAATGGGTGTGAGGGAACATCCTTCATATCTTGACCTCAGCCATAAACATTCACTGTGACCTAGTCCTTGCTCCGGTCACAAACATTACCTCAGAATTTACGAGGATGTTGCCAGGCCTCGAGGGCTTGAGCTATAAGGAGAAGCTGAGCAGGCAAGGACTTTATTCCTTGGAGCGCAGGAGGATGAGGGGTGATCTTACAGACGTGTACAAAATCATGAGAGGAATAGATTGGGTAGATGCACAGAGACTTTTACCCAGACTAGAAGAATCGAGAACCAGAGGACATACGTTTAGGGTGAGGGGGGAGAGGGGTAGTGGGGTTGGTGCGGAATATTTAATAGAAACCTGAGGGGTAACTTTTTTTCAACAAAGGGTGATGGGCGTATGGAACGAACTGCTGGAGAAGGTAGTTGAGGCAGGTATTATCGCAATGTTTACGAAACATATAGACAGATACATGAATGGGTTGAGAGTGATATGGGCCAAAATCAGGCAAGTGGGGCCAATGTGGATGGGGCATGTTGGTCGGATGGGCTAATTGGGTCGAAGGGCCTGTTTCCACGCTGTATGACTCTATGACTCTATTTGTATATGCCATTAACTACTAAGGTGCATGTTATATGAAGTGTTGAGCTGTGGATTTCTTCCACAGTGGAGCAGAGCTGACAGTTCATAAGTGATAGGAGCAGAATTAGGCCATTTGGCCCATCTAGTCTAGTCCACCATTCAATTATGGCTGATCTGTCTTTCCCTCTTAACCCCATTCTCCTGCCTTCTCCCCAAAACCCTTGACACCCGTACCAATCACGAATCTATCTATCTCTGCCTTAAAAATATCCATTGACTTGGTCTCCGCAGCCTTCTGTGGCAATGAATTCCACAGATTCACCACCCTCTGACGAATGAAATTTCTCCTCATCTCCTTCCTAAAAGAAGATGAAGAGTGGGGGCGGCACAGTGGCGCAGCGGTAGAGTTGCTGCCTTACATCACGAGAGGCCCGGGTTCAATCCTGACTAAGGGTATTATTTGTACAAAGTCTGTACGTTCTCCCTGTGACCACATGGGTTTTCCCCGGGTGCTCTGGTTTCCTCCCACACTCCAAAGATGTACAGGCTTGTAGGTTAATTGGTTTTGATAAAGATTGTAAATTACCCCTAGTGTGTAGGATAGTGCTGGTGTATGGGGATCGCTGGTTGGTGCGGATTTGGTGGGCCGAAGGGCCTGTTTCTATGCTGTATTTCTAAAGAAAACTAAATTAAATAATTTTAATCTAGCGCAATAGTTCTGCTTAGTCCTATGAATACTATTTACTATCATGGCAAATCAAATTCCTCGTATGTTGCAAAACACACTTGGCTAATAAAGTATGATTATGATTATGATTATATTGCACTAATAATATATTTTAGATGCATTTTTCCAGAGATATTCATCTTGCTAGTCCTCATAAATTGAACAAGAGTTCATAAGTTCATAAGTGCTAGGACCTGAATTAGGACATTTGGCCCATCAAGTCTACTCCACTGTTCAATCAAGAGAGATGAGAATTTATGTAATGTATCAAATAATCTGAAATCTTTAATTCAAAGAGGTGGAGGAAGCAGAATCAATAGTACCCTTCCAATATGAAAAGCACAAAGTGACTTGGCAAGTCAAGAGGGAATTGACGGGCAACGTTTTGGGTTGGGGCTCTTCTTCAGTCTGTATTCATATTGTTATCCTATAATAATTCAAATTATTGATGACTAATAAATATCAATGTTAAACCATTTATGCAACTTCATAAGTTGTTTGCAATGTACTGGGATAAAGTGGTAGAGTTGGACTGATTGCACCACTCTGTCGAAGAACTAGCAGCGACACTGGTAGAGTTGCTGCCTTACAGCACCAGAGACCCGGGTTCGATCCCGACTACGGGCGCTGCCTGTAAGGAGTTTGTACGTTCTCCCCGTGAGCTGCGTGGGTTTTCTCCAAGATCTTCGGTTTCCTCCCGCACCCCAAAGACGCGCACGTTTGCAGGTTAATTGGCTTGGTAACATTGTAAATTGTCCCTAGTGTGTGTAGGATAGTGTTAAGAGCCTGTCCCACTTGGAGATTTTTTTCGGCGACTGCCGGCACCATTGACTGACGTATCAGGTCACCGAAAAATTCGCGGTGTGATGACATATGACGCGCGGTGTTTTTTCAAGTGTCGCAACATTTTTTTGTCGCCGCTGGATTTCGAAATGTTCAAAATCTTTTAGCGACACTGATATGACGCCGGCTGTCGCCGTAAAAAAATCGCCAAGTGGGACAGGCCCTTTAGTGTGTGGGGATCGCTGGTCGGTGTGCCGAAAGGACCTGTTTTCACACGGTATCTCTGAACTAAAAACACTGAATAAATGACCTCCTTGCAAATCTCCACATCGGCCTCACCCTTTGTCTCTGCTCATCTTGCAGCCGTTCGGTTGCTTGTCGCGTGTTCTTTGAAGAAGCAAAGTTGATGACATATTTAAGGTGCGGTCCGATTAGTGCTCCACATCGCTTTATGACTATTTCCACTGATATATTTAACTGAGGAGGCTTTGTAGCCTGTTGTTGATTGCAGCATTGGTTGGGCCACTTTGGCATTGAGTCTAATTAACCGTTTGATCCACATATATTTGTTTAACTCAATCTCATTTATCTGCCGACTTTGCACATTCATGCCCATCTTGTCTCTGGGCCAAATTCCTATTCCAGCAAAACTAGTTTCCTCTGCTCTGCAAAGATGTAATTAAATGCCTCTTCTTTAGTTTAGTTTAGTTCAGAGATATACCATAAATATACATTTCTACCAACACAATTAACCTGTACGTCACCATGCTTCTGTTAGCCTTTGGTCACTTGAGCCTGAGTTATCCTCTTCTGATATCTAGTAAGTTGCTTCATTTGTTTATTGTAAATATTTCTCAGTTGTTAACACTTTAACACCAATATGGAATCAGTCTGCAGAAGACTCCTGACCCATTCCCTTCATCGATGCTGCCTGACTCGCTGAGTTAATACAGCATTTAGAATCATTAAGGTGAGGGTTAGGTGTCTAACATCAGATAACCCTTGCTTTCTCTCTCCATCCCCTTCCCCTTCCCAGTTCTTCCATAATGCCCCTGTCCCACTTAGGAAACCTGAACGGAAACCTCTGGAGACTTTGCGCCCCACCCAAGGTTTCCTTGCGGTTCCCGGAGGTTCCCGGAGGTTTTTGTCAGTCTCCCTAATGGTCGAAATTGGTTTCAGCTTCTTCTATGTTATTTCAAAAAATTCAAAACCGGCCGCGACTAAAAATAGGTTGCCGTTTTAAACATCTGTAATTTTTTAGTCAAAGCTGGTTGCGATGCTAGTTGAAGGAGGTTGCCGGAGGTTGCAGGTGGTTGCCGGAGGTTGCAGGTAGTGGAAGGTCTTACCTTCCACTACCTGCAACCTCTGGCAACCACCTTCAACTAGCATCGCAACCGGCTTCGACTAAAAAATTACCGATTTTTAGAACGGCTACCTATATTTAGTCGTGGCCGGTTTTGAATTTTTTGAAATAATCACCGGAACATAGAAGAAGCGGAAACCACTTCCGACCATTAGGGAGACTGACAAAAACCTCCGGGAACCTCTGGGAACCGCACGGAAACCTTGGGTGGTGCGCAAAGTCTCCAGAGGTTTCCGTTCAGGTTTCCTAAGTGGGACAGGGGCATTAGTCTTACTGTCTCCAACTACATTCTATCTTTGTCTCGCCCCCCTCCCCTGACATCAGTCTGAAGAAAGGTCTCAACCCGAAATGTCGCCCATTCCTTCTTTCCAGAGATGCTGCCTCACCCGCTGAGTTACTCCAGCATTTTGTATCTACCTTCGATTTAAACCAGCACCTGCAGTTCTTTCTTACACATTTAGAATCATGGAGTCTTTTAGACTTTAGAGATACAGCATGGAAAGAGGACCTTGGGCACACCGAGTCCTCGCTGACCAGCGATCACCCCGTACACTAACATTATCGTACACTCTAGGGACAATTTACAGAAGCCAATTGGCCTACAGACCTGTGCGTCTGTGACTCGGTGGCCCAAAGTCCTATTTCCACACTATTATTAAACTAAAATAAACCAAACCAAATGTGTAGGAAGGAACTGCAGATGCTGGTTTAAACCGAAGATAGACACAAATAGCTGGAGTAACTCAGCGGGTCAGGCAGCTTCTCTGGAGAGAAGGGATGGGTGACGTTTCGGGTCGAGACCCTTCTTCAGACAACCAAACCAAACCACACCAAACTAAACTAAACTCCCTAAATTCAATTCACAGGACGTTGTCCCCTATTTTAACAGAAGCTTTCAGTACTACCATGGACCACGGTCTCTGACTATTTCCCCTTCCCCTTTAGAAAAGCCAGAAGTTATTCTGTGACATCCTTGTTGGTTGCACCAGGGAGGCAACTCACTCTCTTGGACTCATGTCTATATCCATAGATGTGCCTGTCTACTCCCCTCACTGTCGAGTCACCTGCCACGGTGCTTGGACTGCTTGGACTCTTGTTCCTTCCCTCTCGTATAGATAAGAGGTCCATGGGTTCTCCTCTTTGATCCATTACAGGGCAGAGTATAACACATTGGAACATTGGCGACACAGGAATATGTCCTCAATGCATAATCTGCATTCAAGATGTATTCAAGAGAGAGTTAGATATCGCTCTTAGGGCTAACAAAATCAAGGGATCTTGGTAGAAAGCAGGAAAGGGGTACTGATTTTGGATGATCAGCCATGATCATATTAAATGGCGGTGCTGGCTCGAAGGGCCGAATGGCCTACTCCTGCACCTATTTTCTTTGTTTCTAATCTGTCATTTCCAATTTCATGAAAAATAGGGTAATCACAGCAAAGCTCCATCACCTTATGTGTATTCTCAGTACACATTGCTCTACTTGGAGATTTTAAGTAGTTTAGGTGAGAGATACAGCGTGGAAACAGGCCCTTCAGCCCAGCAAGTGCGCGTCGGCCAGCGATCCCCGCACACTAGATACATAGATACATAGAAAATAGGTGCAGGAGTAGGCCATTCGGCCCTTCGAGCCTGCACCGCCATTCAATATGATCATGGCTGATCATCCAACTCAGTATCCCATACCTGCCTTCTCTCCATACCCCCTGATCCCTTTAGCCACAAGGGCCACATCTAACTCCCTCTTAAATATAGCCAATGAACTGACCTCAACTACCCTCTGTGGCAGAGAGTTCCAGAGATTCACCACTCTCTGTGTGAAAAAGTTTTTCCTCATCTCGGTCTTAAAGGATTTCCCCCTTATCCTTAAGCTGTGACCCCTTGTCCTGGACTTCCCCAATATCGGGAACAATCTTCCTGCATCTAGCCTGTCCAACCCCATAAGAATTTTATACGTTTCTATAAGATCCCCTCTCAATCTCCTAAATTCTAGCGAGTATAAGCCAAGTCTATCCAGTCTTTCTTCATATGAAAGTCCTGACATCCCAGGAATCAGTCTGGTGAACCTTCTCTGCACTCCCTCTATGGCTATAATGTCCTTCCTCAGATTTGGAGACCAAAACTGTACGCAATACTCCAGGTGTGGTCTCACCAAGACCCTGTACAACTGCAACACTAGCAGCATCCTACCCACACTGGGAGGCAATTTACAATTATAGCAAACCTGCACGTCTTTGGAATGTGGGAAGAATCCGGGGCTCCCGGGGTAAACCCACGCAGATGACAGGGCGAACGTACAAACTCCGTACAGACAGCAGCTAAGTTCAGTATCGAACCCGGGTCCCTGGCGCTGTAGGGCAGCAACTCTACCGCTGCGCCACCTTGCCGCCCATATGATGAACATATTTTGCATTGAGACAGTCTTTTCAAGGATAGACATTTTATATTTTATTGTCTAAAATATCAACAGAAGGTTTGTATTTCAATGCATATTCATTAAGTTTATTTCCTGTTCCAGTGGTTAATTTTTTTTTTTAAACCACAAGTCCCATGAGAAATAACCTTTTAACTAAATGTGTTTTCCATTTTGCAATATGGATATAATTTTAGTCATGCAACATTTGCAAAGAAAATATATTTCAGATTGCTAATGACAGAAAGATAACACACACAAGAAAATATTCCCATGATTGTTATAAACCTGATTAAACCTAAATTGAAAATGAATCATGGTGATTTAATTGTACGGATTAGCTCTCATGATGTGCCGTGTAGTAAACGGTGAGATACAACTAGGCTACCAAATATATAATGCGCATGAATGAAAATACATTTCAAAGCAGTAAGGTCAATTCTGATACATTGTGCAAGGAAAACAAGATTTGCCTTTGTAGAGATAAACCTGATCACTGAAGAAGGGTCTCGACCCGAAACGTTGCCTATTTCTTTTCTCCAGAGATGCTGCCTGACCCGCTGAGTTCCATTGCATATTCACGTTGCATTTTGTGTCTATCCTGATCACTGAAGCCCATTTGATCATGTTTCAGCCTGTTGGATCTTATAGTTCAGTTCAGTTTAGTTTAGAGATACAGCGTGGAAACAGGCCCTTCGGCCCACCGAGACAGCACCGACCAGCGATCCCCGCACCTTAACCCTATCCTACACACACTAGGGACAATTGACATTTATACCAAGCCAATTAACCTACAAACCTGTACGTCTTTGGAGTGTGGGAGAAAACCAAAGATCTTGGAGAAAACCCACACAGGTGACGGGGAGAACGTACAAACTCCGTACAGACAGCACCCGTAGTCGGGATCGAACACGGGTCTCTTGCTACCTCTGCGCCCTAGGGGTTTACAGTTTTACTCTCGTGCTCTCAGTTTTTAAATGACCCTATGTACGAGTCACACCGTGGTCGCTTCCTCTTCTCCCTTCACCCATTAGGCAAGAGGTACAGAAGTGTGGAAACACACACCTCCAGATTCACGGACAATTTCTTCCCAGCTGTTATCAGACAACTGAACCATCCTATCACCAACTACAGAGTGGTCCTGAGCTACTATCTACCTCATTGGAGTCCCTTGGGCTATTTTTAATCGGACTTTACTGGAATTTGAGTTTGAGTTTAGTTTATTGTCACATGTGGTATAGCGAAAAGTACAGTGAAAAGCTTTTGTTGCATGTTAACCAGTCAGTGGAAAGACAATACATGATTACAATTGAGCCATCCATAACGTCCAGAATGCAGATACATGAAAAAGGGAATAATGTGAATAACGCTCAGGGACTTTACACTGAAGATAGACACAAAAAGCTGGAGTAACTCAGCGGGACAGGCAGCATCTCTGGAGAGAAGGAATGGGTGACGTTTTCGGTCGTGACCCTTCTTCAGTCTGACTTTATCTTGCACTAAACTTTTTCACACACAGAGTTGTGAGTCTGTGGGATTCTCTGCCTCAGAGGGCGGTGGAGGCCGGTTCTCTGGATACTTTCAAGAGAGAGCTAGATAGGGCTCTTAAAGATAATGGAGTCAGGGGATATGGGGAGAAGGCAGGAACGGGGTACTGATTGGGGATGATCAGCCATGATCACAGTGAATGGCGGCGCTGGCTCGAAGGGCCGAATGGCCAACTCCTGCACCTACTGTCTATAGTAATAGTAATAGTAATTTTATTGTCAATTCAAATAATGTAACAAGTAGTTACACAGAGGATTGAAATTGCGTTTCCCCACACTCCAATGTGCAAGTAATATTTATAACACAGACAGACAATATACCAATAAAAATAGACAATGGACATATACATTATATTAAATATTCATTAATAAAAGGTGCAATATAGAAAAGTGCAAATAGCATACTGCAGACATTGGGTTAAAGTTAATTTGACAGTCAGTTGGTCTTTGTGTAATGTTCATGGAATTTTCTTGAGTGTGTTGAGTAGTCTGATGGCCTGAGGGAAAAAGCTGTTTTTGAATCTTGTGGTTTTGCTCCGCATGCTGCGGTAGCGCTTGCCGGATGGTAGGAGGGTGAACAGTTTGTGTGCTGGGTGGGTGGTGTCTTTGATGATATTGGTTGCTCTCTTGCGACAGCGAGATGGGTATAAGTCTTGGATTGCTAGTTGGGGTGATCTAGTGATCTTCTCCGCTGTCCTCACCACTCTATTGTCTATTGTTTACTTCAGGGACTTGATCTTGTACTAAACTTTATTCCCTTTATCCTGTGTCTGTACACTGTGGACGGCTCGATTGTAATCACGTATGGTCTTTCTGCTGACTGGATAGCACATAACAAAAAGCTTTTCACATAACCTCAGTACATGCGACAATAAACCAAACTAAACTAAACTAAAACA
Source organism: Malacoraja senta (assembly GCA_038087875.1). Classification (NCBI taxonomy): domain Eukaryota; kingdom Metazoa; phylum Chordata; class Chondrichthyes; order Rajiformes; family Rajidae; genus Malacoraja; species Malacoraja senta. The sequence continues at coordinate 7,514,989 of CM075977.1, forward strand.
GCTAAATTAAATTAAAACAACATTTATTTCAGACAATTATTTATTCATTTGGTCAGGGATGTGATTGGCCAGCTCTTCCATAATAACCTTTGAGAATGGGGTATGGTACTACCTCTTGGGCCTAACGCAGAGGGTGGCACAGTGCCGCAGCGGTGGAGTTGCTGCCTTACAGCGCCAGAGATCTGGGTTCCATCCTGACTATGGATGCTTGTCTGCGTGAGTTTTCTCTGAGTATTGTCTATTGTCCAAAGACGTGCAGGTTTGCAGGATAATGGAAATCCCTTCTGGAAATCCCTAGGATTGTAGGATAGAACTAGTGCGTGGGTGATCGCTGGTCGGCGCGGACCCGGTGGGCAGGAGGGCCTGTTTCCACACTGTATTGCATGATTTGCCTATCTGTTTCCTGGTGGAGGCAGATACGATAGTGGAATTTAAGGGGCATTTAGATAAACAATTGGACAAGCAGCGAATGGAGGGATGTAGATCACATGCAGGCAGATGAGATTAGTTTAGTTTGGCATCATGTTCGGCACGGACATTGTGGGCCGAAGGGCCTGTTCCTGTGCTGTACTGTTCTCTCTTCCACAGTACGTGCTCTATGACTTTAACAGTGGACGGCTAAACTAATTGTGTACCACATACTCTCAACCTCACCAAAAAACGTGTGCCTTAGTTCATGTTTGGGACTAATTTAATGACTATTTCCTCTTTGGTTGCCAATTGAGAAGTGCACTATCCGGACAAGTTAAAACTAGTGTGCTAAACAGCCCCTGTCCCAATAGTCAATTTTATTCGTCACATACAGATACAGTGAAATGAATTTGCCAGCAGCGGTACAATTAAAGAAGAACACACAACACACAATAAGATTTAACACAAACATCCCCCACAGCATTCTTCACTGTGGTGGAAGGCACAAAGTTCAGTCAGTCCTCCTCCTTGTTCACCCGTGGTCCACGGACGGTCGGATGTACAGGCCATCTCATCGGGATGGTCGAACACACTCGGGAGGTCCCAAATCGGCGCTTTCTTACCGGTCTTACATCATGTATATCTTCTATGAGTCTCTTTGTTTTCCTCCTTAGTTAAAGTGTGCAAGTGCACAGACAGCAACGTGTGTTTCATTCCCGTGGACGATAATTCCTCTTATTCCAAAGTTGGACTTGCAGTTGGAATACTCCTTGGAACGGCCGCTCTTATAGGTGAGTGTTCAATGGTTCAATGGTTCTTTATTTACCACATGTACCAAGGTACATTGGCAGGGCGGCACGGTGGTGCAGCGGTAGAGTCGCTGCCTCACAGCGCCAAAGATCCAGGTTCGATCCTGACTACGGGTGCTGTCCGTACGGAGTTTGTACGTTCTCCCTGCGACTGCGCGGGTTTTCCCTGGGTGCTCTGGTCTCCTCCCACACTCGAAAGACTTGCAGGTTTGTAGGTTGTGTAGGAAAGAACTGCAGATGCTGGTTTAAATCGAAGATAGACACAAAATGCTGGAGTAACTCAGCGGGACAGGCAGCATCTCTGGAGCGAAGGAATGGGCGACGTTTCGGGTCGAGACCGAAGAAGGGCCTCGACCTGAAACGTCACCCATTCTTGCTCTCCAGAGATGCTGTCTGTCCCCCTGAGATACTCCAGCATTTTGCGCCTACTTTCAGGTTTGTAGGCTAATTGGCCGGTAAAAATGGTGAAATTTTCCCTAGTTTGTAGGATAGTGATAGTGGTGTACAGGGTGATTGCTGGTTGGCACGGATTGGTGGGCCGAAGGGCCTGTTTCAATGCTGTATCTCTAAAGTGCAGAGAAATACTTTTTTTTCATACAGTTCATTAGAATTATTGCCGTGCGTAAATGCGATCCGAGATTAGGTACTGAAGGTATAGAAACAGCCCACCGAGTCCGTATGCAAGAGAGTCTCCAGGTTTTGGCGCAATAGAGGCATGTTGTAGCCGTCACCTCCGCCCGGATCGTCTCGTGAACTGTCGTCCCTTACCTCACCCGGCCACTTTCAGCCTCCGTGAACAAGGGGGCGCCACCCGGAGCCGACATTGAGGGTGCGGAAAGTAAGACCCCCCTACCCCGGCCGTTACTTCTTCCCGTCCCTTTGTTCCTGCGTCCACAGCCGTCGCCGACTCCCTCCGCCCTCCTCTCCAGTCCTCGGCCACGAACAGTTCAGTTTAGTTTATTGTCACGTGTACCGAGTACAGTGAAAAGCTTTTGTTGCGTGCTGACGAGTCAGCGTAAAGACAATACATGATTACAATCGAGCCATTTACCGTGTATATGATAAGGGAATAACGTTTAGTGTAAGGTAAAGCTAGCAAAGTCCGATCAAGGATAGTCCGAGGGTCATCAAAGAGGTAGATAGTCGTTCAGCACTGCTCTCTGGTTGTGGTGGGATGATTCAGTTGCCTGATGACAGCTGGGAAGAAACTGTCCCTGAATCTGGAGGTGAGTGTTTTCACACTTCTGTACCTTTTGCCCAATGGGAGAGGGGAGAAGAGGGAGTGGCCAGGGTGCGACTCGTCCTTGATTATGCTGCTGGCCTTGCCGAGGCAGCGTGAGGCGCAGATGGAGTCGACGGAAGGGAGGTCGGTTTGTGCGATGGCCTGGGATGCGCCCACAATTCTTGCTGTCTTGGATGGAGCTGTTCCCAAACCCGGCCGTGATGCGTCCCGGGATAAAATGCATTCGGGGCCGGGCGCGGTTTCCCTCTCCGGGCGGGTTTCCCGGTTCGGCGGCGGGCGAGCCGGGCCTGTCGCCACGGGATACAGTGACGGCCAGCGGACTATCGGAGGCTCCTGCCCATTGATCAAGGCCCAAGCTGTGCATGTCCCACACTGTTTCTGTTACAAATATACAGTTTTATAAGCGCCCGCGGAGAAGTAATTTGACGTGTTCATTAATCTCTCCACAGCTTTGATCCTCTTGGTTGTGTTTTTAAAAATGAAACCGAAAAAGCAGGAAAAACCCGATCCATATCGAATGGAGCTAACTGATAAGGAAGCTGTGCCCCTGACGACTGCATAACGGCAGATTTTTACCTGTCCACTACACGGGAAAGAAATTATCTCACCGGGTCAGCTTGCCAACTTCGTGAAGACCCCGTCACAACTTCAACCAGGGATTGTTCTTTTTTTACCGTGCAAACAAGTTTTAAACACTAAAATAACTTTCGATTTTTACCATGGCGCACACGTCTATGAATAGAATCTCACAGGACCTGAAAAGAGCGTAGGGTTGTGTGCTTTGTGTGTGATCATTACATTACCCTCTTCATTATACTTGGAATATTACCCATAAGAGTCATTTTCCAGTGTTTAAATTTCCATCTTATTCGGACTGACAATGCAGATTTTTTTAGAGTTTTGTTCGGCTCCGCTGATCTGCACCATTTATTATCAAATAATTTGGGATTGAGAAATGGTCTGTCCCCCAAATATTTCTTGCCAAAAAGAAAGCAGTCATTGTTCATTTAAATACTTTATTTGTTAAATAATCAGGGAAAATTTTTGTCAATGAACACAATCCTCATCCTGGCGTGGGCTTCAACTCTCTGTTTCTTTTTGGCTTCGGAGATGAAATGATCAAGGATTTATAGTTTTTTTTTACAAAATGCCTCCGTTTACTTTTGTACATGACTATTTCACGCCTTGCATCAATTCCATTCTGATGAAGTCACTACAATGATGTAATGATACAATTTGAAATGATTTTTACTTTTCTTCTGTGATTTATGTTTGATTTGTAAGGAACTTGCTAAAAAAGCCATCGCACATGCAATATGTGACCATTCTGACCCTGATAGGTGATCTGATCTGAGGTTTAGTTTAGTTTAGTTTAGTTCAGAGAACTAAGTTTAGTGCGGGAAACAGGCCCTTCGGCCCACCGAGTCAGCGCCGACCGGCGATCCCCGCACATTAACGCTATCCTACACACGCTAGGGACAATTTACATTTACGTCTTTGGGCGTGTGGGAGAAAACCGAAGGTCTCGGAGAATACCCATGCAGGTTCCAGGGGAGAATGTAGAAACTCCGGACAGACAAGCACCCGTAGTCAGGATCGAACCCGTGTCTCTGGCGCTGTAAGCGTTGTAAGGCAGCAACTCTACCGCTGCGCCACCGCAGATCCAGGTGATCGGGAACATTCTGACAGGTGAGCTCAGGCGGTCGTAGCCATGACTAATAACGGCCCTGCGATAAGGAAACAAACAAGAAATAAAAAGGCGCAGGTACCGTTGAGTTTTAAATTAAAATGAAACAAATTCTGGAACGATGCAACAGGTCAGACAGCATCCTTGGATGGATAAACAGAGCTGTGGGAAAGAAGTCTCATTCACGATTGTTATCCATTGTCCCCCACAAAATGGCGGTGTAGGGTTACTGGATGAGGGCCTAGATATGATCATGGTGAGCAATTTAATGCCAAACACTGACTGGGTTCCCACACGGAGACTGCTCCTGAACATAGTGTTGGGGGATGGTTGCTGGTGTGTCTCAGTGCCAGCTGGAAAACGTGAATTAGGCAGTGCCCGGGAGATTATGTTTTGGGTAGGCAGTGGGGAAACTGTGGCTACAGAACTAATGCTCCATTGGCAATCCGATACGATACGATAGAACTTTATTTATCCCAGGAGGGAAATTGATCTGCCAACAGTCATAAAAAAAACAAATACACGAAACGTGAAATTAAAGTGACGAGTGGAAAGGCTTGTGGATGTGCAAAGACCATAATCCAGTTGGGCGGGCTTCGTTGGGCCAAGAACAATTTTTATCTCATAATCTTTCTGGCTCTTCCTGTCAAAGAAAGGACCGTGTAAATAAGAATTATGCTTGAATGATATTTTTGTGTCGGTCGTTCTAAATTGTCCTTCTCTGTGTTAATAATGTTAATGACATGAGAAGAAGGATGCTTATAGTGCTTTTGTTTTGATGCAGAGGGTTTCGAAGGACAAGCCTTTGAGAAATAGTTCAGCGGAAATGCTTGTAATTTGGTGTGAGCGTGCTTGAGGTGGCAATTGTTATTCTGCTTGTTTTGCTTGTAAAAAATGTGTACGTACTCATTGTAGCCACGTTTTGTTTTGTTTAGTGGCTACAAATGTTCATTTTAGAATACAGCTCTCTGCCGAGGTGAATTTCTTTTTGACCTGCAGTGATCATCTTGTGTTGAATGGACTCCTTAGCATGTGTACAGAAATGTTATCTAGATTAGTCGGAGAAATAGAAATATTTTAAATAGCAAGGAAATGGGAAATGTTGGTGCAATGGGGAAACACTTTTGTTCTTGCATCTATATACCAAAAAAACAGCGTGCAAGTATTTGCAACTAATTCTGGAAACAAATGCTGTGTCTGTCTTCAATGCAAAGGGTTTGAAGAGGGATAAGGGCAAAGCCGTATTATAATTACGTTAAGGTCTCGAAGGTCTTAGTGCGGCTAAAACAGCTTGCCTTCTGGTCTCCCATCCTGAACAAGCAGATGTGTAGGAAGGAACTGCAGATGCTGGTTTACACCGAAGACAGACTCAAAATGCTGGAGTAACTCAGCAGGACAGGCAGCATCTCTGGGTGGAAGGAAAGGGTCTTGACCTGAAACGTCACCCACTCCTTCTATCCCGAGGTGCTGCCTGTCCCGCTGAGTTACTCTGGCATTTTGTGTCTATCTTTTAAGTAAACATACATGTGCAACAAAACATTGATTCCCGGGAAAAAGAGGTTGTCCTTTGAGGAGACTTGTGTCATGATGTCAAGAGTTTAGAAGAGTGAAATTTGAACTATTACAGCATGCAGAATTGTTCCTGTGCTAAATGAGGGATTGCGGGGAGAATATTTTCACCCTGCCTGTGTTTCGAACTCTTGTTCAGATCTCAGAAGAAGGAATTCGTCATCAAAGAAGACATTTCTTCACTCCAATTGTTGTGAATTTTTTGCAATTCTGCACAAGTAAACCCTGATAATTCAGATAATATCTTGGGAAAGAGAGAGTAAAAAAAATTTTTTTTTATCGGAATCAAGGAATATGGGAAGATGAATTGGAAGACCAGTCATAAAGTTAAACGTTGATGCAAGCTTAAAAGAGTAATATGTTGTAATCTTGAGCTTATTTCCTGTGTTCTTATGTACTGCCTCTCAGGGATTACTGGCATTATAAATAACAGCAGAGCCATCAGGGTTATCATGATGGCTCTGTATCAGGTTACATTGATTTTTCGGCGGGCTATGATATCATTTCTGAACTTAAAACTTGCAGACACTCCATGGGATGAACCCACAGAATACGGGCCCATCTGCTCGTTTCTTGGATAAGCAGATCTGTCTTTTGGGCTGAGGGCAATTTTTCATTGTGAAGTCTTGTTAGGAGGTGCGTACCGTTTCAAAGCTGGTGGGCAACAAAGTCATTGTATAAAGTCAACACGGAATCTTCTGCTGTGGCATATTTAGCTTTTGTGAGGGTTTATATTCTGCAAGGTAACCTTTTGAAATAAACTTGAATGTGACGTTTTCCATTTTGTGGTTTGAGTATTATATTGCTTGGATAAGATCCAATACATCCATTAATGTGGTTGAGTTCAGAGATACAGCGCAGAAACAGGCCCTTCGGCCCACCGAGTCCCGCACCTACCAGCGATCCCCGCACATTTACACTGTCCTGCACACACTAGGGACAATTTTACACTTATACCAAGCCAATTAACCTACAAACCTGGGGATCCTTGGAGTGTGGGAGGAACCCGGAGATCTCGGAGAAAACCCACGGGGAAAAACGTATAAACACCGTACAGACAGCACCCGTAGTCGGGATCGAACCCGGGTCTCCGGCGCTGTAAGCGCTGTAAGGCAGCAACTCTACCGCTGTGCCACCCTGGGGTGGGCGACATTTGCAGCTCTCTGCATTTCTAACGGTCTTGGGCAGAGCTGTTCCCAAACCAAGCCATACCCCAACCCGACAGTATGCTTTCCACAGTGCATCTGCATTCATTTAGGTTGCCCACAGAGTCCTTGAACATTATGCTGACTCAAAACTGTCTCAACACAGTCAATAAAAATTAAACAGAAAATGCTGGAGTAACTCAGCGGGACAGGCAGCATCTCTGGCTGTAGAAGAGTCTCTACCCGAAACATCACCCATTCCTTCTCTCCAGAGATGCTGCCCGTCCCACTGAGTTACTCCAGCATTTTGTGTCAATCTTTGGTTTAAACCAGCATCTGCAGTTCTTTCCCACATAGTAAAAATTAAAGACTGGATTTGTGGGAAAGCATTCTGCGGCAAGGATAGATAGACTTTGTGACCCAAATTATTGCTGTAATTGCTGACGAAATCACACTCCATTTGCTCAGAAAATGTTTGTTTTCAATCCAGAGGATAACTTGTTAGCACAGACCAAGACTGACTTCTGATTAGTAATGATAGACTCGATTTACAGCATTATTGAAGGTTGACACAAAAAAGCTGGAGTAACTTAGCGGGACAGGCAGCATCTCAGGAGAGGAGGTATGGGTGACATTTCGGGTCGAGACTGGGCTTGACCCGAAACATCACCCATTCCTCATCTCCACAGATGCTGCCTGTCTCGCTGAGTTACTCCAGCACTTTGTGTTTATCTTCGGTTTAACCCAGCATCTGCAGTTCCTGCTACACATTATTGAAGGTTCATTGCCTCATTTTCCCAGGCTCTGGAAAGAGAATGGTAACTTTTACAATCGCAAGGAGTGCAGTATTCTGGTTTTAGAGTTTGGTTTAGAGATACAGCATGGAAACAGGCCCTTCACCCTGCCGAGTCCATTCCCACATTAGTTCCATGCTATCTCACTTTCGACTGACCATTCCCTACACACCAGGGACAAGTTACAGAATCCTAGAGTCATAGAGACATATAGCATGGAAACAGGCCCTTCGGCCCAACTTGTTCACACTGACCAACATGTCCCATCTACACTAGTCCCACCTGCCTGCGTTTGGCCCATACCCCTCTAAACCTGTCCTATCCATGTGCCTATGTAAATGTTTCTTAAACGTTGCGATACCACCACCTCCAACAGCTCGTTCCATACACACATCATCCTTTGTGTAAAAACGTTACCCCTCAGGTTCCTATTAAATCTTTCCCACCTCACCTTAAACCTATCAGGGCCAGTTCACCTACAAACCCGCAAATCTTTGGGATGTGGGTGAAAACCGGAGCACCCGGACGAAGCCTCACAGGCAGGACGTGCAAACTCCACACAGACAACACCCGAGGTCAGGATCGAACCTGGGTCTCCTGAAGTACTTTTAAACTACTTTCTTCAACCGTTTTTCACATTTTGCACGCGTGGATTTGTCAGCCTTTAGTTTAGTTTAGTTAAGAGATAACATCCCGGAAACAGGCTCTTCTGCTCCATCGGGCCTCACCGACTAACGATCCCCGCAAACTAACACTATCCCACCCACTATAGACAATTCTCAATTTTACCGAAGCCAATTAACCTACAAACCTGTACGTCTTTGGAGTGCGGGAGGAATGAATGAATGAATGAATGAATAAGTTTATTGGCCAAGTATTCACATACAAGGAATTTGCGTTGGTGCTCCGCCCACAAGTGACAACATGACATACAGTGACAGTTAGGAATGACACATAAAACATTAAACATTAATAATACAACATTATCGATTAAACATGTGAAGTAAATAAAATACCAGAGCAAAAGGAGGCTACAGATTTTTGGTTATTGAGTAGAGCTACTACTCGTGGAATAAAGCTGTTTTATGTCTGGCTGTGGTAGCTTTGACAGTCCGGAGTCGCCTTCCAGGAAACCGGAGCAGCAGGAGAAAACCCCATCGGTCACAGGGAGAACGTACAAACTCCATACAGACAAGCACCCGTAGTCAGGATTGAACCTGTGCCTCTGGCGTTGTAAGGCAGCAACTCTACCGCTGCGCCACCATGCAGCCCAAAGGTATAGGAGCCAGAAAACATGGTTCTTCCCCGCATCTATCAGAATCTTCTTGAACACTGCACAACATACCAACAGCGCCCGAGGTCAGGATCGAACCCGGGTCTCTGGCGCCGCGAGGCAGCAGATCTACCGCTGTGCCGCCGCGCCACCCGCGGAGGATCAGCTTTTCCCTCCACTCCTTTGTGCTGAGTATTCCCTGGTTGTGTGCCATCGAAGAGCAAACGTTCAGGAGGAGCTGTGGTGTGCCGTAGTTTTCCACTGACTAACAACGAGTAAAGATAACCAAACTGGAAAATATAATAGCAGTAGAATCAGTGACACAACAAATAAAAAGCATGACGTGCCCCAAGGCTACATTAATATCAATTCCTTTTAGCCTCCGTTGTGAACAGCTCCTCATATATATGACAGAATTCCTTGTCACGTTATTTAGTTTAGTTTAGTTTAGAGATACAGCACAGAAACAGGCCCTTCAGCCCACCGAGTCCGCGGCAACCGGCAATCCCCCTACACTTGCACTATCCTACAAACACTAGGGCCAATTTTACCATGCAAATGGGGTACTGATTGTGGATGATCAGCCATGATCACATTGACAATAGACAATAGACAATAGGTGCAGGAGTAGGCCATTTGGCCCTTTGAGAATGGCGGTGCTGACTTGAAGGGCCAAATGGCCTACTCCTGCACCTATTGTCTATTGTCTAAATTAGCCTACAAACCTGTACATCTCTGGAGTGTGGGCGGTCATGTACAAACTCCATACAGACGGTACCCGTAGTCAGGATCGAACCTGGGTCTCTGACTCTGTAAGGCAGCAACTTTACCGCTGCACCACTGTGCTTTGTCTGTCTGAAAAAATAGAAGCATAGAAATTCAACTGTGTAGAGCTATTTTATTGTGTTCACTGATTAAGTTTAGTTTAGTTTAGTTTATTGTCACGTGTACCGAGGTACGGTGAAAAGCTTTTGTTATGTGCGATCCAGTCAGCAAAAGACAATACATGATTACAATCGAGCCATCCACAGTGTACAGATACATGGTAAAGGGAACAATGTTCAGTGCAAGGTAAAGTCCAGTAAAGTCCAACTAAAGATAGTCCAAGGGGCTCCAATGAGATCGGTGGTAGCTCAGGACCACTCTCTAGTTGTTGGTAGGATGGTTCAGTTGCCTGATAACAGCTGGGAAAAAACTGTCCCTGAATCTGGATGTTTGCGAGGTACAGTGAATAGCTTTGTTTACAATGGTATCCAAGCAAATCACATACTATATGTAAACACAATGAAGCCAAACTCAAGTACACGCTCAATAGGTAGAGCAAACGAGAAGATGCAGAGTGAAGAAATTGGGGTGGCATGGTGGTGCAGTGGTAGAGTTGCTGCCTTACAGCGCCAGAGCCTCGGGTTCAATTCTGACTAGGGGTGCTGTTTGTATGGAGTTTGTACGTTCTCCCCGTGACCTGAATGGATTTTCTCCAGGTGCTCCGGTTTCCTTCCACACTCCAAAGACATACAGGTTTGCAGGTTAACTGACTTCGGTAAGATTGTAAAATGTCTCTAGTGTGTAGGATAGTGTTGGTGTACGAGGTGACCACTGGTCGGCGCGGACTTGAAGGGCCAATGGGCCTGTTTCCGGACTGTATCTCTAAAGGTCTGAATGACAATAAAGGCAATCTTGAAATCTTGAATCTTGAATCTAGAAACTACTAAACTAAACTAAATATAGTTCTCATCACTGTAATGCGATTCCATACCCAATTGAATACAATGCTGAGACAGACCTATATTAGACAATAGACAGGAGTAGGCCTTACAATATGTGCAGCACTATGCTCATATATTCTGCACTCTGTTTCTTCTCCTTTGCTCTTCAAATTGATTTTTTCAGTGTTTAAATTAATGGCAGAAAGTATTGGAATGGTACAATGGCTGGTGTTTCAGTTGGACACCTTTCATCAGAATTAATTTATATTTTGCAGTGTAAGAATCCTCAGTTTTTAGGTTGATTTAACCCATTTTTAAATTTTATACGTCTAGTATGATAAAATACCGCTCTTAATCTTTATTAATCTATTATACTAAAACTCTTCCCTTGGTTCTCACCATTCTAAATTTCCCTGTGTCTGCAGGGTTGTATTGGCCGCGAGAATGATCCCTGGGATGGCGGGACTGTCATATGAGGAAAGATTGAAAAGACTAGGCTTGTATTCACTGGAGTTTAGAAGATTGAGGGGATATCTTATAGAAAAATAAAAGGACTGGACAAGCTAGATGCAGGAATTTTTTCCCCAATGTTGGGCGAGTCCAGAACCAGGGGCCACAGACATAGAATAAAGGGGAGGTCATTTAAGACTGAGGTGAGAAAAAACTTTTTCACCCAGAGAGTTGTGAATTTGTGGAATTCCCTGCCACAGAGGGCAGTGGAGGCCAAATCACTGGATGGATTTAAGAGAGAATTACATAGAGCTCTAGGGGCTAGTGGAATCAAGGGATATGGGGAGAAGGCAGGCACGGGTTATTGATTGGGGATGATCAGCCATGATCACAATGAATGGCGGTGCTGGCTCGAAGGGCCGAATGGCCTCCTCCTGCACCTATTTTCTATGTTTCTATGTTTCTATGTTTCTTTCTTTTAATCTCCTTAATTTGTATCTTCTTCCAAAACGCTTGGCCACAGCCTTCCCATTTTCACACATGCCACTCACATTTTTTCCCTCGGTGGGATAAACATCTTCCCGTCGCATTCCGACCTAAATTTCCAAAGTTTTTAAAGTTTTAATTGTTTATTTTCAAAAAATGCTTTTCAGTGGGAGACTCGCAGCACTTGATAACACATTGATGATGTCACAGTGCCATCTCACAGACGTCCAATCACAATGGACCTCATTTACATGTGACATCACAATGGGACGGGGTGGGAGATTGCAACCTTCATATGTTTCCACGAATGCAGTCAACCTGGCGTGTACAATCAAATACGATCAAATAGAACAAGTTCCCCTCCCTCTCTACCCCCCTCCCTCTCTACCCCCTCCCTCTCTTCCCCCTCCCTCTCTACCCCCCTCCCTCACTACCCCCTCCCCCTCCCTCTCTACCCCCTCCCTCTCTATCCCCCCTCTCTGCCCCCTCCCTCTCTGCTCCCCCTCCCTCTCAGCCCCCCCTCCATCTCTGCCACCCCTCCCTTTCTGTCGCCCCCCCCTCCCTTTCTGCCCCCTCTCCCTCTCTAGGGAGTGGTGAGTATTGGGACCTATGGGCAGGGCTGCCAACATTGGGTGAGAGTTGGGAGTGAGAAATTGCGAGAGACCAAGCTTGAGGGAACGTAGCAACCGAAGGGGGGGGGGGCAGGGGAGGGGGTGAGAGGGGAGGGGAATGCAAAATGCTTTCACATTTTTCAGCTTGAAATTGTGCAATCTGGTGCATACTGTAACGAGTCTTTTAACTTACACTTGAATGCAATATTTATGCTTTAATTTGGATTAGCTATGAATGGGGTTAGGCTAAATTACATTCCTAATTACATTCCACAGTAGAGCCAGGCTCTGATCAACAGGTGCAGCACATGAATGATCTTAGTGTGTTCATGTATGGAAATCAGATTATAATCAAGCACTTGGCCCATGTTGACCAACCTGAGTCTCACTGCACACCTGATACTACTACTGACCCTGACTCCAGTTGCATACCTTCTCTCATTCGTGACCCTGAGTCCAGCCTTACACCTGGCCCCCTATTCTACACTGATCGTAGCTGATTACCTGCTTAGGTTCCCAGAGCTGAACACTCCCATTGTCCCAGCTTTGACTGCACACCTAGTACTATTCCAGACCTTGACTGGATGCACACTTGGCCTTGCTCCTAGCCCCTCTGCACTGACAATATATCTGGCCCTCACATAAAGCCCCATATCTGACCCCCTGGACTTAACCTATTACGTTCAAGTCCACAGGTGCTTATCTAATGCAGTAATCTTTTATGGGGCACTCCACGGACCAAATTTTGTATAACAAAATTTGCATAACAATTGGCTTCCTTGTTATCTAACATGCTAGTTACTTTGTCAAAGAAGTCATCAATTGGTTGAACACAATTTCTCATCCATAAAATTATACTCACTCAGCTGTATAAGTATTCTGTTACCATTTCCTTCTTTTTCCTAACAAACTGTCCTGAAGTCATTTTAACCCTAAATATTTTCAGTAACTTGCTGTCATCTTCTCAGCTGGGACTTTTCTGAAATGCAAAGTCCAATAACTATATATTTAACCAATAATATTCTATTTAATGTGATCTTGAGAGTACATAATATTTTCTGTGGTATTCATAACACAACAATGATAAAAAGATCTTTGTTTTGATTGCACCTACCAACATGCATACATTATTATATTACAGTTAATATGTACCGAGGGCAAATTTTTGTTCCAATGCTCCCCATTCCCAATTACTTTTCCATTGAAGTGATTGAAATCCAAGTGAAGTTCAAATGGCATCAGAAAAATAAAACCTCCGGAATGGATGATATTCATTTAGTGGTTGGTTGCAGTCAGTATCAGCACAATTACTATATTAAACTTTGAATCTTCAGATGTCCTGGTTCAAGCTAAAACTAAAGACAAAATATAATAACCTCCTCACACATTCCCCTGCAAGTATCTCTGTCACTCTTTTAAAATATGCCCCTTCTTTGAACAAGCTCTTAAACATCACATCTGAATCAGTTTCCATCTAAAGTGGCGGCGCGGCACTGGCTGCAGCGGCTCATCGGCAGTCCTGTTTGTTTGTGTTTTTTGTGTTGTTTATTTCGTTTTGGTTAGTCTAGTTTTTGTTTTTTAGTTTGTGTTTTGGGGGGGTGGAGGGTTGTAACGGGGTTTGCAGTCTCTCCCTGCGGGGGAATGCGACTTTTGGTCGTATT
>CM075977.1:7529033-7606533 GCA_038087875.1 Malacoraja senta
AAAAAAACAAATACACGAAACGTGAAATTAAAGTGACGAGTGGAAAGGCTTGTGGATGTGCAAAGACCATAATCCAGTTGGGCGGGCTTCGTTGGGCCAAGAACAATTTTTATCTCATAATCTTTCTGGCTCTTCCTGTCAAAGAAAGGACCGTGTAAATAAGAATTATGCTTGAATGATATTTTTGTGTCGGTCGTTCTAAATTGTCCTTCTCTGTGTTAATAATGTTAATGACATGAGAAGAAGGATGCTTATAGTGCTTTTGTTTTGATGCAGAGGGTTTCGAAGGACAAGCCTTTGAGAAATAGTTCAGCGGAAATGCTTGTAATTTGGTGTGAGCGTGCTTGAGGTGGCAATTGTTATTCTGCTTGTTTTGCTTGTAAAAAATGTGTACGTACTCATTGTAGCCACGTTTTGTTTTGTTTAGTGGCTACAAATGTTCATTTTAGAATACAGCTCTCTGCCGAGGTGAATTTCTTTTTGACCTGCAGTGATCATCTTGTGTTGAATGGACTCCTTAGCATGTGTACAGAAATGTTATCTAGATTAGTCGGAGAAATAGAAATATTTTAAATAGCAAGGAAATGGGAAATGTTGGTGCAATGGGGAAACACTTTTGTTCTTGCATCTATATACCAAAAAAACAGCGTGCAAGTATTTGCAACTAATTCTGGAAACAAATGCTGTGTCTGTCTTCAATGCAAAGGGTTTGAAGAGGGATAAGGGCAAAGCCGTATTATAATTACGTTAAGGTCTCGAAGGTCTTAGTGCGGCTAAAACAGCTTGCCTTCTGGTCTCCCATCCTGAACAAGCAGATGTGTAGGAAGGAACTGCAGATGCTGGTTTACACCGAAGACAGACTCAAAATGCTGGAGTAACTCAGCAGGACAGGCAGCATCTCTGGGTGGAAGGAAAGGGTCTTGACCTGAAACGTCACCCACTCCTTCTATCCCGAGGTGCTGCCTGTCCCGCTGAGTTACTCTGGCATTTTGTGTCTATCTTTTAAGTAAACATACATGTGCAACAAAACATTGATTCCCGGGAAAAAGAGGTTGTCCTTTGAGGAGACTTGTGTCATGATGTCAAGAGTTTAGAAGAGTGAAATTTGAACTATTACAGCATGCAGAATTGTTCCTGTGCTAAATGAGGGATTGCGGGGAGAATATTTTCACCCTGCCTGTGTTTCGAACTCTTGTTCAGATCTCAGAAGAAGGAATTCGTCATCAAAGAAGACATTTCTTCACTCCAATTGTTGTGAATTTTTTGCAATTCTGCACAAGTAAACCCTGATAATTCAGATAATATCTTGGGAAAGAGAGAGTAAAAAAAATTTTTTTTTATCGGAATCAAGGAATATGGGAAGATGAATTGGAAGACCAGTCATAAAGTTAAACGTTGATGCAAGCTTAAAAGAGTAATATGTTGTAATCTTGAGCTTATTTCCTGTGTTCTTATGTACTGCCTCTCAGGGATTACTGGCATTATAAATAACAGCAGAGCCATCAGGGTTATCATGATGGCTCTGTATCAGGTTACATTGATTTTTCGGCGGGCTATGATATCATTTCTGAACTTAAAACTTGCAGACACTCCATGGGATGAACCCACAGAATACGGGCCCATCTGCTCGTTTCTTGGATAAGCAGATCTGTCTTTTGGGCTGAGGGCAATTTTTCATTGTGAAGTCTTGTTAGGAGGTGCGTACCGTTTCAAAGCTGGTGGGCAACAAAGTCATTGTATAAAGTCAACACGGAATCTTCTGCTGTGGCATATTTAGCTTTTGTGAGGGTTTATATTCTGCAAGGTAACCTTTTGAAATAAACTTGAATGTGACGTTTTCCATTTTGTGGTTTGAGTATTATATTGCTTGGATAAGATCCAATACATCCATTAATGTGGTTGAGTTCAGAGATACAGCGCAGAAACAGGCCCTTCGGCCCACCGAGTCCCGCACCTACCAGCGATCCCCGCACATTTACACTGTCCTGCACACACTAGGGACAATTTTACACTTATACCAAGCCAATTAACCTACAAACCTGGGGATCCTTGGAGTGTGGGAGGAACCCGGAGATCTCGGAGAAAACCCACGGGGAAAAACGTATAAACACCGTACAGACAGCACCCGTAGTCGGGATCGAACCCGGGTCTCCGGCGCTGTAAGCGCTGTAAGGCAGCAACTCTACCGCTGTGCCACCCTGGGGTGGGCGACATTTGCAGCTCTCTGCATTTCTAACGGTCTTGGGCAGAGCTGTTCCCAAACCAAGCCATACCCCAACCCGACAGTATGCTTTCCACAGTGCATCTGCATTCATTTAGGTTGCCCACAGAGTCCTTGAACATTATGCTGACTCAAAACTGTCTCAACACAGTCAATAAAAATTAAACAGAAAATGCTGGAGTAACTCAGCGGGACAGGCAGCATCTCTGGCTGTAGAAGAGTCTCTACCCGAAACATCACCCATTCCTTCTCTCCAGAGATGCTGCCCGTCCCACTGAGTTACTCCAGCATTTTGTGTCAATCTTTGGTTTAAACCAGCATCTGCAGTTCTTTCCCACATAGTAAAAATTAAAGACTGGATTTGTGGGAAAGCATTCTGCGGCAAGGATAGATAGACTTTGTGACCCAAATTATTGCTGTAATTGCTGACGAAATCACACTCCATTTGCTCAGAAAATGTTTGTTTTCAATCCAGAGGATAACTTGTTAGCACAGACCAAGACTGACTTCTGATTAGTAATGATAGACTCGATTTACAGCATTATTGAAGGTTGACACAAAAAAGCTGGAGTAACTTAGCGGGACAGGCAGCATCTCAGGAGAGGAGGTATGGGTGACATTTCGGGTCGAGACTGGGCTTGACCCGAAACATCACCCATTCCTCATCTCCACAGATGCTGCCTGTCTCGCTGAGTTACTCCAGCACTTTGTGTTTATCTTCGGTTTAACCCAGCATCTGCAGTTCCTGCTACACATTATTGAAGGTTCATTGCCTCATTTTCCCAGGCTCTGGAAAGAGAATGGTAACTTTTACAATCGCAAGGAGTGCAGTATTCTGGTTTTAGAGTTTGGTTTAGAGATACAGCATGGAAACAGGCCCTTCACCCTGCCGAGTCCATTCCCACATTAGTTCCATGCTATCTCACTTTCGACTGACCATTCCCTACACACCAGGGACAAGTTACAGAATCCTAGAGTCATAGAGACATATAGCATGGAAACAGGCCCTTCGGCCCAACTTGTTCACACTGACCAACATGTCCCATCTACACTAGTCCCACCTGCCTGCGTTTGGCCCATACCCCTCTAAACCTGTCCTATCCATGTGCCTATGTAAATGTTTCTTAAACGTTGCGATACCACCACCTCCAACAGCTCGTTCCATACACACATCATCCTTTGTGTAAAAACGTTACCCCTCAGGTTCCTATTAAATCTTTCCCACCTCACCTTAAACCTATCAGGGCCAGTTCACCTACAAACCCGCAAATCTTTGGGATGTGGGTGAAAACCGGAGCACCCGGACGAAGCCTCACAGGCAGGACGTGCAAACTCCACACAGACAACACCCGAGGTCAGGATCGAACCTGGGTCTCCTGAAGTACTTTTAAACTACTTTCTTCAACCGTTTTTCACATTTTGCACGCGTGGATTTGTCAGCCTTTAGTTTAGTTTAGTTAAGAGATAACATCCCGGAAACAGGCTCTTCTGCTCCATCGGGCCTCACCGACTAACGATCCCCGCAAACTAACACTATCCCACCCACTATAGACAATTCTCAATTTTACCGAAGCCAATTAACCTACAAACCTGTACGTCTTTGGAGTGCGGGAGGAATGAATGAATGAATGAATGAATAAGTTTATTGGCCAAGTATTCACATACAAGGAATTTGCGTTGGTGCTCCGCCCACAAGTGACAACATGACATACAGTGACAGTTAGGAATGACACATAAAACATTAAACATTAATAATACAACATTATCGATTAAACATGTGAAGTAAATAAAATACCAGAGCAAAAGGAGGCTACAGATTTTTGGTTATTGAGTAGAGCTACTACTCGTGGAATAAAGCTGTTTTATGTCTGGCTGTGGTAGCTTTGACAGTCCGGAGTCGCCTTCCAGGAAACCGGAGCAGCAGGAGAAAACCCCATCGGTCACAGGGAGAACGTACAAACTCCATACAGACAAGCACCCGTAGTCAGGATTGAACCTGTGCCTCTGGCGTTGTAAGGCAGCAACTCTACCGCTGCGCCACCATGCAGCCCAAAGGTATAGGAGCCAGAAAACATGGTTCTTCCCCGCATCTATCAGAATCTTCTTGAACACTGCACAACATACCAACAGCGCCCGAGGTCAGGATCGAACCCGGGTCTCTGGCGCCGCGAGGCAGCAGATCTACCGCTGTGCCGCCGCGCCACCCGCGGAGGATCAGCTTTTCCCTCCACTCCTTTGTGCTGAGTATTCCCTGGTTGTGTGCCATCGAAGAGCAAACGTTCAGGAGGAGCTGTGGTGTGCCGTAGTTTTCCACTGACTAACAACGAGTAAAGATAACCAAACTGGAAAATATAATAGCAGTAGAATCAGTGACACAACAAATAAAAAGCATGACGTGCCCCAAGGCTACATTAATATCAATTCCTTTTAGCCTCCGTTGTGAACAGCTCCTCATATATATGACAGAATTCCTTGTCACGTTATTTAGTTTAGTTTAGTTTAGAGATACAGCACAGAAACAGGCCCTTCAGCCCACCGAGTCCGCGGCAACCGGCAATCCCCCTACACTTGCACTATCCTACAAACACTAGGGCCAATTTTACCATGCAAATGGGGTACTGATTGTGGATGATCAGCCATGATCACATTGACAATAGACAATAGACAATAGGTGCAGGAGTAGGCCATTTGGCCCTTTGAGAATGGCGGTGCTGACTTGAAGGGCCAAATGGCCTACTCCTGCACCTATTGTCTATTGTCTAAATTAGCCTACAAACCTGTACATCTCTGGAGTGTGGGCGGTCATGTACAAACTCCATACAGACGGTACCCGTAGTCAGGATCGAACCTGGGTCTCTGACTCTGTAAGGCAGCAACTTTACCGCTGCACCACTGTGCTTTGTCTGTCTGAAAAAATAGAAGCATAGAAATTCAACTGTGTAGAGCTATTTTATTGTGTTCACTGATTAAGTTTAGTTTAGTTTAGTTTATTGTCACGTGTACCGAGGTACGGTGAAAAGCTTTTGTTATGTGCGATCCAGTCAGCAAAAGACAATACATGATTACAATCGAGCCATCCACAGTGTACAGATACATGGTAAAGGGAACAATGTTCAGTGCAAGGTAAAGTCCAGTAAAGTCCAACTAAAGATAGTCCAAGGGGCTCCAATGAGATCGGTGGTAGCTCAGGACCACTCTCTAGTTGTTGGTAGGATGGTTCAGTTGCCTGATAACAGCTGGGAAAAAACTGTCCCTGAATCTGGATGTTTGCGAGGTACAGTGAATAGCTTTGTTTACAATGGTATCCAAGCAAATCACATACTATATGTAAACACAATGAAGCCAAACTCAAGTACACGCTCAATAGGTAGAGCAAACGAGAAGATGCAGAGTGAAGAAATTGGGGTGGCATGGTGGTGCAGTGGTAGAGTTGCTGCCTTACAGCGCCAGAGCCTCGGGTTCAATTCTGACTAGGGGTGCTGTTTGTATGGAGTTTGTACGTTCTCCCCGTGACCTGAATGGATTTTCTCCAGGTGCTCCGGTTTCCTTCCACACTCCAAAGACATACAGGTTTGCAGGTTAACTGACTTCGGTAAGATTGTAAAATGTCTCTAGTGTGTAGGATAGTGTTGGTGTACGAGGTGACCACTGGTCGGCGCGGACTTGAAGGGCCAATGGGCCTGTTTCCGGACTGTATCTCTAAAGGTCTGAATGACAATAAAGGCAATCTTGAAATCTTGAATCTTGAATCTAGAAACTACTAAACTAAACTAAATATAGTTCTCATCACTGTAATGCGATTCCATACCCAATTGAATACAATGCTGAGACAGACCTATATTAGACAATAGACAGGAGTAGGCCTTACAATATGTGCAGCACTATGCTCATATATTCTGCACTCTGTTTCTTCTCCTTTGCTCTTCAAATTGATTTTTTCAGTGTTTAAATTAATGGCAGAAAGTATTGGAATGGTACAATGGCTGGTGTTTCAGTTGGACACCTTTCATCAGAATTAATTTATATTTTGCAGTGTAAGAATCCTCAGTTTTTAGGTTGATTTAACCCATTTTTAAATTTTATACGTCTAGTATGATAAAATACCGCTCTTAATCTTTATTAATCTATTATACTAAAACTCTTCCCTTGGTTCTCACCATTCTAAATTTCCCTGTGTCTGCAGGGTTGTATTGGCCGCGAGAATGATCCCTGGGATGGCGGGACTGTCATATGAGGAAAGATTGAAAAGACTAGGCTTGTATTCACTGGAGTTTAGAAGATTGAGGGGATATCTTATAGAAAAATAAAAGGACTGGACAAGCTAGATGCAGGAATTTTTTCCCCAATGTTGGGCGAGTCCAGAACCAGGGGCCACAGACATAGAATAAAGGGGAGGTCATTTAAGACTGAGGTGAGAAAAAACTTTTTCACCCAGAGAGTTGTGAATTTGTGGAATTCCCTGCCACAGAGGGCAGTGGAGGCCAAATCACTGGATGGATTTAAGAGAGAATTACATAGAGCTCTAGGGGCTAGTGGAATCAAGGGATATGGGGAGAAGGCAGGCACGGGTTATTGATTGGGGATGATCAGCCATGATCACAATGAATGGCGGTGCTGGCTCGAAGGGCCGAATGGCCTCCTCCTGCACCTATTTTCTATGTTTCTATGTTTCTATGTTTCTTTCTTTTAATCTCCTTAATTTGTATCTTCTTCCAAAACGCTTGGCCACAGCCTTCCCATTTTCACACATGCCACTCACATTTTTTCCCTCGGTGGGATAAACATCTTCCCGTCGCATTCCGACCTAAATTTCCAAAGTTTTTAAAGTTTTAATTGTTTATTTTCAAAAAATGCTTTTCAGTGGGAGACTCGCAGCACTTGATAACACATTGATGATGTCACAGTGCCATCTCACAGACGTCCAATCACAATGGACCTCATTTACATGTGACATCACAATGGGACGGGGTGGGAGATTGCAACCTTCATATGTTTCCACGAATGCAGTCAACCTGGCGTGTACAATCAAATACGATCAAATAGAACAAGTTCCCCTCCCTCTCTACCCCCCTCCCTCTCTACCCCCTCCCTCTCTTCCCCCTCCCTCTCTACCCCCCTCCCTCACTACCCCCTCCCCCTCCCTCTCTACCCCCTCCCTCTCTATCCCCCCTCTCTGCCCCCTCCCTCTCTGCTCCCCCTCCCTCTCAGCCCCCCCTCCATCTCTGCCACCCCTCCCTTTCTGTCGCCCCCCCCTCCCTTTCTGCCCCCTCTCCCTCTCTAGGGAGTGGTGAGTATTGGGACCTATGGGCAGGGCTGCCAACATTGGGTGAGAGTTGGGAGTGAGAAATTGCGAGAGACCAAGCTTGAGGGAACGTAGCAACCGAAGGGGGGGGGGGCAGGGGAGGGGGTGAGAGGGGAGGGGAATGCAAAATGCTTTCACATTTTTCAGCTTGAAATTGTGCAATCTGGTGCATACTGTAACGAGTCTTTTAACTTACACTTGAATGCAATATTTATGCTTTAATTTGGATTAGCTATGAATGGGGTTAGGCTAAATTACATTCCTAATTACATTCCACAGTAGAGCCAGGCTCTGATCAACAGGTGCAGCACATGAATGATCTTAGTGTGTTCATGTATGGAAATCAGATTATAATCAAGCACTTGGCCCATGTTGACCAACCTGAGTCTCACTGCACACCTGATACTACTACTGACCCTGACTCCAGTTGCATACCTTCTCTCATTCGTGACCCTGAGTCCAGCCTTACACCTGGCCCCCTATTCTACACTGATCGTAGCTGATTACCTGCTTAGGTTCCCAGAGCTGAACACTCCCATTGTCCCAGCTTTGACTGCACACCTAGTACTATTCCAGACCTTGACTGGATGCACACTTGGCCTTGCTCCTAGCCCCTCTGCACTGACAATATATCTGGCCCTCACATAAAGCCCCATATCTGACCCCCTGGACTTAACCTATTACGTTCAAGTCCACAGGTGCTTATCTAATGCAGTAATCTTTTATGGGGCACTCCACGGACCAAATTTTGTATAACAAAATTTGCATAACAATTGGCTTCCTTGTTATCTAACATGCTAGTTACTTTGTCAAAGAAGTCATCAATTGGTTGAACACAATTTCTCATCCATAAAATTATACTCACTCAGCTGTATAAGTATTCTGTTACCATTTCCTTCTTTTTCCTAACAAACTGTCCTGAAGTCATTTTAACCCTAAATATTTTCAGTAACTTGCTGTCATCTTCTCAGCTGGGACTTTTCTGAAATGCAAAGTCCAATAACTATATATTTAACCAATAATATTCTATTTAATGTGATCTTGAGAGTACATAATATTTTCTGTGGTATTCATAACACAACAATGATAAAAAGATCTTTGTTTTGATTGCACCTACCAACATGCATACATTATTATATTACAGTTAATATGTACCGAGGGCAAATTTTTGTTCCAATGCTCCCCATTCCCAATTACTTTTCCATTGAAGTGATTGAAATCCAAGTGAAGTTCAAATGGCATCAGAAAAATAAAACCTCCGGAATGGATGATATTCATTTAGTGGTTGGTTGCAGTCAGTATCAGCACAATTACTATATTAAACTTTGAATCTTCAGATGTCCTGGTTCAAGCTAAAACTAAAGACAAAATATAATAACCTCCTCACACATTCCCCTGCAAGTATCTCTGTCACTCTTTTAAAATATGCCCCTTCTTTGAACAAGCTCTTAAACATCACATCTGAATCAGTTTCCATCTAAAGTGGCGGCGCGGCACTGGCTGCAGCGGCTCATCGGCAGTCCTGTTTGTTTGTGTTTTTTGTGTTGTTTATTTCGTTTTGGTTAGTCTAGTTTTTGTTTTTTAGTTTGTGTTTTGGGGGGGTGGAGGGTTGTAACGGGGTTTGCAGTCTCTCCCTGCGGGGGAATGCGACTTTTGGTCGTATTCCCATTCTCTGCCTCCGTCTGCACTGAGGCCTAATGGAGCTGATGACCTCGAGGCTCCGGAGGCAGAGCCTGTCAGGACTCGCCCTGAGCTCGCTCCCGTGAGGGTGGTCCGGCTCAGGGCTGGAACAGTGCTCCCGTGAGCGCCCAAGTCGGGGCGGCCCGGCCCGAGGGAGGTTCGGCGCCCAAGTCGGGGTGGCCTGGCCCGAGGGAGAAGCGACGCCCAAGTCGGGGCGGCACGGCCGGGGGGAGAAGCGACGCCCAAGTCGGGGCAGCCCGGCCCGGGGGGAGAAGCGACGCCCATGTCGGGGCGGCCCATCCCGGGGAAGAAGCGACGCCCATGTCGGGGCGGCCCAGCCCGAGGCTGAAGACGGCTGAGTCCGGGGTTCGGCCGCGGGCCAGCGGCTGCGTCTGCAGGACTGGTGGGCGGCAGCTTCGACCACACCGGGCCGCGGTGTTTGAGCCGTGGGAAACATCGCCCGGGGGGTATCGCCTCAGCGCAGAGGGAGAAGAGGAGGGAAGAGACTGCAGACCTAAGACTTTTGCCTCCATCACAGTGAGGGGATGTTGGGTGGACTCGCTGTGGTGGATGTTAATATGTGTTTATTGTTGTTTTATGTATGACTGTTGCAATTTCGTTCAGACTTCGGTCTGAATGACAATAAAGGGCTATCTATCTATCTAATCTGATTACATTCCTTGAGGATGTTCATCTACATGTTCAATCAATAAAACAATTAGATTGTGGACATTTCTATTTAACTTGTCAAAGGAATTTGGGGGGGGTTTAGAAATAGTCAGTGAGGTAAACAAACATAATAGTTGAGTGGCAAATGACAATAGTGCTACCTTCCCAATATTTAACTGAAGGAAATAATGGGTTAACTGGGCTGTATGTTGTGACAGACAGCCTGACACCTTGCATGTCGTTTTAATATTACACTTATCCCATCCCCCTGGATATTCTGGATTAATATATTAAGGTTTTGTCAACTAATTACAAATCAGGCTAATTACAAATCAATAACATTAGCCAACTCCAAAACATGAAGCGCTGAGCATTGGGATCCAGACATCACGGAAACTGGCCTCAGTTCCCCGCTCACATCTGGCAGTGTTCTCCGTCTGAACCAGGGGCCGCGGAGCGTTTTTGAAAGTGGGGGGGCTGAGCGATCACTGGCCTTGAGGGTACCCAGCGAGGCAGTGGAGCGACCGAGTGGGTGAGGGTGTGGGAGGGGGGTGCCCCACTGCCACGGTAGTAACTTTTTGAAATTTGATGTATTAAAATCATGTTTTAGTGCATTGTAGAAGTATGATTTCAATGTTTTTTGTTTGAAATATTTTTAAGAAGTAACTTTTTAAGGGGTAACTTTTTCCACACAAAGGGTGGTGGGTGTATGGAACAAGCTGCCAGAGGAGGTAGTTGAGGCAGGGACCATCCCAACATTTAAGAAACAGTTAGACTGATACATGGATAGGACAGGTTTGGAGCGATTTGGACCAAAAGCAGGTAGTGTAGCTGGGACATGTTGGCGGGTGTGGGCAAGTTGGGCCGAAGGGCCTGTTTTCACACTGTGTCACTCTATGACTACATTATACCTCCACCATGCGTGAATGCTTCAAAATCAAGTGATCGAGTTTTATTGCCATATACTCAAGCATAGAAACATAGAAAATAGGTGCAGGGTTAGGCCATTCGGCCCTTCGAGCCAGCACTGCCATTCAATATGATCATGGCTGTTCATTTAAAATCAGTACCCCTTTCCTGTTTTTTCCCCCATATCCCTTGATTTTGCTAGCCCCAAGAGCAAAATGTAACTCTCTTGAAAACATCCAGTGAATTGGTCTCCACTGCCTTCTGTGGCAGAGAATTCCATCGATTCACAACTTTCCGGGTGAAGAAAGTTTGTCCTCATCTCAGTCCTAAATGGCCTACCCCTTAATCTTAAACTGTGACACCTGGTTCTGAACTCCCCCAACATCGGGAACATTTTTCCTGCAGTTACAGTAAGTGAAAATCTAGCAGGCAAGCAGGATGCTTTCTCCAACCACCCCCATTTGAAGGCCACTATCTTCCATCGCTTCTACCCAGTGCTTGGTACCTACTTCCAGCAGCCACTGGTTGTCCTCCAGGATTTTCCGAGCCACAGCCTGATCCATGCCGGTCACCAGGGCGAATTTGGCACATAACTCTCACGGCAGTGGCGCAACGCTTCCGACGTCCCAGGACTCTTGCACTGAGGCTGCTCCATGGCCGGAGCTGCAGCGAGCGGCTCGCCAGCTCCGCAAACACTCGCCAGCCCGGCAAACACTCGCCAGCCCCGCAAACACTCGCCAGCTCCGCAAACACTCGCCAGCCCCGGCAAACACTCGCCACCCGGCTCCCCGTCCGCATCTGCCCCTGCCGCTCCATCCCTCCCTCTGCCCTGGCTCTCCAACACCCGCGGCCCATGCAGTTGATATTAGTTTTGAAATGATCATTGATCACAGAATTTCTTACGACAGAGCGTGAGAAATTCTGTTCAGCGTGTGAGCGTGAGTATTTAGCGAAATGTGTGATTCTCACGCTCAATGCATGAGAGTTGGCAGTTCTGCTATGGGTGAGTGGTGGAGTATTGCGTTCGGGGACCAGCCCTCCCCTGTGATGCTGCGTGCCCCCCACCCCATCAATCTCTACCCCCTCCCCCTCCCCCTCCCCCCTCCCTCTACCCCTCCCTCTCTACCCCCTCACTCTCTCCCTCTCTCCCTCTCTACCCCCTCACTCTCTCACTCTCTCCCTCTCTACCCAAGCCCCCTCCCTCTCTACCCCCCTCCCTCTCCCTCTCTAACCGCGCCTGCGCAGTTGGGGGCTATGAGTGAGTGGATAGGGTGGGGGATGGGGAGAAAGGAGCAAATTAATAATATTAATATAATATCAAGGGGGGGGTTAGTGTGTGTATGTGAGGGGGGGTTTAGTGTGTATATGTGGGGGGGGGGGGTTAGTGTGTATATGTGGGGGGGGGGTAGTGTGTGTATGTGGGGGGGGGTTAGTGTGTGTGAGTGTGACGCCGCAGGCCGCCCCCCGCAACCGCGCGTTGAGGGGACGGGACTCAATGGGTTCCACTTGGTCTAGTTTCTTTTTTTAAATTTTTTTTAAATTATTTTTATTAGAAGTACGGTAAATTACAGTAATACACAACACTTATATCTTAATACATTTTTTATACCGCTTCATTTTTTTGAGCTTTAAGAGAAAGATAGAAGTAAGAAAAGTAAAGAAAGTGCGCAAGAGTCGTGAAGTGCAAGAGAGTGTTGGGAAAAGAAAGCCCCTTAGAAAAGAAGTTAGAGAAGGAAGTAAAGTAAGAAAGTAGGCCCTAGAAAAGAAAGAAAAAGAAAGTAGGAACAATCGCAGAAAGGGGACTACCAACCAAGTCTGTTTTTGTTGTTTTACCTCCCATTACCAGGTCCTGATACCATTTCTTTATTTATTTATTTTTTAAATTACTATTGCACCTCATGCTTGTAATAGGTCCAGAAACGTAGACCACGTCTTTTGGAATTGGTCTGCTTTACCTGCTAAGAGGAATCTCATCTCTTCCAGATGTAATGTTTCAAACATATTTGATGTCCACATTTTTATTGTTGGTGTGGGCGCATTTTTCCAGAATTTAAGTAGGAGCTTTTTTTCCCATTATTAGCCCGTAATTGAATAAGTTCTTCTGATACACGTTTAATTCAGGGATACCTTCCGATATTCCAAAAATGATCCATTCTGGTTTTGGTACCAGTTTTATTTTAATTAATTTTGAAAAAATATCAAATATTTCATACCAGAATTTTTGGATTTTTGTACAAAAAACAAAAGAATGCGCTATGGTAGCTTCTTGACATAGACATTTATCACAGATTGGTGAAACATTAGGAAAGATTTTATTTAATTTAGTTTTTGAATAATATAGTCTATGTAAACTTGGTCTAGTTTCTGCTAATAATGAAATCAGGTCACTGAAAATCCTTCAAATAATGCTATCTTCCACTAGAACTTACCAGAAGAACATTTTCAATCTTCTTCTGCTGTCATTTTCTTGTATTCCAGTATTAGCGAAGAAAAATGCTTAGCCAAAACGTTTAGGGATTAGGAAACAAACTAATGCAAAGTGTTTTACGTGACAATGTGGATCTTCAGTAATCTGTTGGATAACTACACAGCAACCTCGCTAAGTTTTACCCCAGTTGCCAACCTATTCCATTTCAGGACCAAAATCGATTTAATCCTTTAAGAAGTCAGCTGTGCATCAGAGTGTATAGTTTTAGTTTAGAGATATTGACTAGTCAGCAGAAAGGCAATACATGATTACAATCGAGCCATTAACATTGTATAGATACATGATAAGGAAATAAAGTTTAGGGCAAGATACAGCCAGCAAAGTCCGATCAAAGATAGTCCGAGGGTCACCAATAAGGTAGATAGTAGTTTAGGACCACTCTCTGGTTGTGGTAGGATGGTTCGGTTGCCTGATAGCAGCTGGGAAGAAACTGTCCCTGAATCAGGAGGTGTGCGTTTTCACACTTCTATACCTCTTGCCCGATGGGAGAGGGGAGAAGAGGGAGCGGCCAGGGTGCGACTTGTCCTTGATTATGCTGCTGGCCTTGCCGAGGCAGCGTGAGGTGTAGATGGAGTCACTGCTGGAAGGGAGGTTGGTTTGTGCGACGGTCTGGGCTGCATCCATAATTTGCTGCAGTTTCTCGCGCTCTGTAGAAAGATGCAGTTTCCAGTACTGCCGTTCATTTCAATGGGAGCAGAAGGCTGAAAAGGACATCTGGCACTGGCAAACGTTCGTAATTAAAGAAATCTAAACCTCGGTGGTAATCGTGGCTTACGTGAGGTTTTTGATCTACATTAATTCAGGTCATTTCAGAAAGCACAACATGTACCCTATTGCAGTTTTTCCACTGACCCAGAGGAATGATGCATATGCTATAGTGCCTTCCGAACCTTATCTCTCCATTTAGTAATCTCTTGTAATCCGATTCACAAAACTGATATCATTTCTGACTGGTTGAAATGTTGAGGCAAGTTAAAACGTGGAATTTGTTCTTTTTACCTTTGATTTTTCATTTACCCACTCCTGTAATTTGATCACCCACACGCAAGGCCTTATCTTCTCCTCCATCCTTATACCCCCGAGAAACTGTTGCATTCAGAAGGAAAGTAATTGATTTATAATGCTTCTGGAATGCAAAATGTGTTGGCGTATTGAACCGGGAAAGATTTAACACAGAGTGCTGGAGTAACTCAGCAGGTCAGGCAGCATCTAGAGTCTTATAGCGTGGAAATAGGCCCTTCGGCCCAATTTGCCCACACCGGCCAACATGTCCCATCTATACTAGTCCCACCTGCCTGCGTTTTGGCCCATATCCCTGGCAGTATCATCAAGGACCAACACCATCCTGGCCACGCACTCATCTCCCCGCTATCTTCAGGTAGAAGGTACAGGAGCCTGAAGACTGCAACGATCAGGTTCAGGAATAACTACTTCCCCACAGCCATCAGGCTATTAAACTTGGCTCGGACAAAACTCTGAACATTAATGGCCCATTATCTGTTTATTTGCACTTTATCAGTTTATTTATTCATGTGTGTATATATTTATATAATGGTATATGGACACACTGATCCGTTCTGTAGTCATGCCTACTATGTTCTGTTGTGCTGAAGCAAAGCAAGAATTTCATTGTCCTATCAGGGGCACATGACAATAAACTCACTTGAATCTTGAAACCTGTCCCATCCACGTACTTGTCCAAATGTTTCATAAACATTGTGATAGTATCTCCTCCAGCACCTTGTCCCATACACCCACCACCCTTTGTGTGAACAGGTTACATCTCAGGTTCCCATTAAATCTTTCCCCACTAATAAACCTATGTTCTAGAAATATAGAAACATAGAAAATAGGTGCAGGAGGAGGCCATTCGGCCCTTCGAGCCAGCACCGCCATTCTCTGGTTCTTGATTCCACTACACTGGGCAAGAGACTCCCCAATCTACCCTTTCGTGATTTTGTACACCTCTACAAGATTACCTCTCATCCTCCCCATGCTTCAAGGAACAGAGTCCTAGCCCGCTCAACCTCTCCCTATACTGTAGCTCAGGCCCTCGAGTCATGGCAACATTTTCTCTGGAGAACATGGATGGATTAGGTGACGTTGCGGGTCGAGTCCCTCCTTCAGACTGATTGTAGGGGGGACAGGAAAGCTGCAAGAAGGGTGAGGCAGGACGAAACATAGCAGGCAGCAAGTGGGCACAGGTGAAGGTTTTTGTTTGGGTAGGCAGATGGTTGGACAAAGGCCAGAGATAAAAACAGACGTTGTGAGACAGGCTGGAAGATGCAAATTGTGAAGATTTGCGAGAAATGTAGCGGGGGGGTGGGGGGGGGGGTGGAAGGGGAGAAATAGGCGGGAATCCAGCTGGGGCTCAGGGGATGGGTGAGGGAGGGGGTGGGTGAGGGAGGGGGTGGGTGAGGGGAAAGAAAAAGGGTGGGGTGTTAGGGGTGGTTAGTTAGAGGTTACCTAAAATTGGAGAATTCAATGTTCATAGCCTCTTACTCTGCTCTTACCCCCCTCCCCCCATTCGTAACAAGGACAGAGTCCCCCTTGTCCTCACCTTTCACCCCATCAGCCGTCGCATACAACATATAATCATCCAACATTTTCGCCACCTCCAACGGGATCCCACTACTGGCCACATCTTCCCATCTCCATCATTTTCTAGTTTCCGCAGAGACCGTTCCCTCCATAACTCCCAGGTCATCTCGTCCCTTCCCACCCAAACCACCCCCTCCCCAGGTACTTTCCCCTTGCAACCACAGGAGATGCAACAGCTGTTCCTTTACCTCCCCCCTCGACTCCATCCAAGGACCCCGACAGTCATTCCATGTGAGGCAGAGGTTCACTTGCACCTCCTCCAACCTCATCTACTGTATCCGCTGTTCCAGGAGTCAACTTCCCCACATCAGCTCGGTGATTGTTTAGACAATAAGCAATAGACAATAGGTGCAGGAGTAGGCCATTCGGCCCTTCGAGCCAGCACAGCCATTCAATGTGATCATGGCTGATCATCCCCAATCAGTACCCCGTTCCTGCCTTCTCCCCATATCCCCTGACTCCGCTATCTTTTAGAGCCCTATCTAGCTCTCTCTTGAAGGTATCCAGAGAACCGGACTCCACCGCCCTCTGAGGCAGAGAATTCCACACACTCACAACTCCCTGTGAGAAAAAGTGTTTCCTCGTCTCCGTTCTAAATGGCTTACCCCTTATTCTTAAACTGTGGCCCCTGGTTCTGGACTCCCCCGACATCGGGGACATTTTTCCTGCCTCTAGCGTGTCCAAGCCCTTAACAATCTTAGATGTTTCAATAAGATCCCCTCTCATGCTTCTAAACTCCAGAGTGTACCAGCCCAGCTGCTCCATTCTCTCAGCATATGACAGTCCCGCCATCCCGGGAATTAACCTTGTAAACCTACGCTGCAATCCCTCAATAGCAAGAATGTCCTTCCGCAAATTAGGGGACCAAAACTACGTACAATACACCAGGTGTGGTCTCACTAGGGCTCTGTACAACTGTAGAAGGACCTCTTTGCTCCTATACTCGACTCTTGTTATAAAGGCCAACATGCTATTCGCTTTCTTCACTGCCTGCTGTACCTGCATGCGTACTTTCATAGACTGATGAACAAGGACCCCCTGATCCCGTTGTACTTCCCCTTTTCCCAACTTGACGCCATTTAGATAGTAATCTGCCTTCCTGTTTTTGCTACCAAAGTGGATAACCTCACATTTATCCACATTTCACCGAATACCTCCGCTCAGTCCGTCTTAACCTACCTGATCTCCCGGTGGCTCAGCACTTCAACTCCCCTTCCCATCCCCAATCTGACCTTTCTGTCCTGGGCCTCCTCCATTGCCAGAGTGAGGCCCAGTGCAAATTGGAGGAACAGCACCTCATATTCACTTGGGTAGTTTACACCCCAGCGATATGAACATTGACTTCTCTAACTTCAGATAGCCCTTGCTTTCTCTCTCCATCCCCTTCCCCTTCCCAGTTCTCCCACTAGTGTGGGAGAACTGGGAAGGGGAACTGTCTCTGACTACATTCTATCTTTGTCCCACCTCCTCCCCTGACATCAGTCTGAAGAAGGGTCTCGACCCTAAACGCCGCCCATTGTTTCTCTACAGAGATGCTGCCTCACCCGCTGAGTTACTCCAGCATTTTGTGTCTCAATGTTCATTCCGCTGGTGTGTAAGTGACCCAAGTAGATTATGAGGTGCTGTTCCTCTAGTCTACGTGTGGCCTCACTCTGGCAATGGAGGAGGCCCAGGGCAGAGAGGTCAGTGTGGGAATGGGAAGGGGAGTTAAAATAGTTGGCAATGTCCTTTTGTTTTGTTTCTCTGTTGCCTTGTGTACAGTTCAGTTTAATTTATAGTCACGTGTACCGAGGCACAGTGAAGAGCTTTTGTTGCGTACTAACCGATCAGCGGAAAGGCAATACATGATTACAGTCGTGCCATCCACAGTGTACAGATACATGATAAAAGGAGTAATGTGAATAAAGTGTAAGGTAAAAACCCAATTAAAGAAAGTCTGAGGGTCTCCACAAAGGTAGATAGTGGCTCAGGACCGCTCTCTAGTAGTTGGCAGGATTGTTCTCTGTTGTCTTGTATATTGTTTAGTTTAGTTCAGTTTAGTTTATTGTCACGTGTACCGAGTTCGATCCTGACTACGGGTGCTGTCTGTACAGAGTTTATATGTTCTCCCCGTGACCTGCGTGGGTTTTCTCCGAGTTCTTCGGTTTCCTCCCACACTCCAAAGACGTACAGGTTTGTAGGTTAATTGGCTTGGTAAATGTAAAAATTGTCCCTAGTGGGTGTAGGATGGTGTTAATCCGGTGCGGGGATCGCTGGTCGGCACGGACCCGGTGGGCCAAAGGGCCTGTTTCCGCGCTGTATCTCTAAACTAAATGAAAAGTCTACTCCGCCATTCAATCATGGCTGTTCTATCTCTCCCTCCTAACCCCATTCTCCTGCCTTCTCCCCATAACCTCTGACACCCGTACTAATCAAGAATCTATCTATCTCTCTCTGCCTTAAAAATATTCACTGACTTGGACTCTACGGCCTACGGTGGCAAAGATTTCCACAGATTCACCACCCTCTGGCTAAGGAAATTTCTCCTCATCTCCTTCCTAAAAAAATGTCCTTTAATTCTGACGGGCGAAAGACAATACATAACGGCTGGGAAGAAGCTGTCCCTGAATCTGGAGTTGTTTGAGCATTGTGAAGTTGTTGGCAGGTTCAAGATTTCAGTAACAATGTCAACGTTACTTAAAGCAACACATGAAAGAGATTTTGAATGTCAATACGCTGGCAGGAGTGAGCATTTCTTGCTTGCTGATTGACTGATTGTTGGCCACAAGTTCTAACGCTTTCTTCAGTGAACAAATGGCAAGTTACGAAGTCAAGTCAATTACGGTTAAAGCTTACAAGTTTGGATTTGGACAAAGAAACAGAAAGAAGTGAAAAGCTAAAACCAGTCGCCAATCCAGACATCAGGTTGACTTTGCATAACATGGCAAGAATCACATGATCAGTTGAGTTTATTGTCATGTGTACCGAGGTACAGTGAAAAGCTTTTGTTGCGTGCTAACCAGGCAGCGGAAAGACGATACATGATTGTGATAGTTTCTCTTCATGTTTTAAAGAGAGAGTTAGATTTAGCTCTCAGGGCTAACGGAATCAAGGGATATGGGGAGAAAGCAGGAACGGGGTACTGATTTTGGATAATCAGCCATGATCATATTGAATGGCGGTGCTGGCTCGAATGGCCAAATGGCCTACTCCAGCACCTATTTTCTATGTTTCTATGTTTCTTGGTAAAACATGTTCCTTCATAAACTTTCGAGAAGCCGGGCGGCACAGTAGCGTAGCAATAGAGTTGCTGCCTTACAGCACCAGACACCCGGGTTCGATCCTGACTACGGGTGCTGTCTGTACGGAGTTTGTACGTTCTCCCCGTGACCTGCGTGGGTTTTCCTGGTGTGTGTAGGGTAGCGTTATTGCGCAGGGATCGCTGGTCGGCGTGGACTCGGTGGGCCGAAGGGCCTGTTTCCGCGCTGTATCTCCAAACTAAGCTAAACTAAAGATGAAAAGTCTGATAAGTACAAACGAATACTGGATTCAGCGTGTAATGGAAAAAGACAAGTTGTATTATGGAAAATAAACTGCCAAAGGTTATGTTTGTATTAACCAGAAATAAAAGTACTAAAATGACTCTTTTCATAATCCTTACCTCTTTTGTTTGAAATTAAATAAGGTAATGTGGAAAAACCATTGCTATCAATAGAGTGGAAAGTACATGTGCCAATCCCTGTGCAAGGGAAGACTTAAAGTTTTAAATACTCCAAAGGTGACTTCCTTTCAAAAGTCCTTTTCAATCCTTCAGGGGCGGCACGGTGGCGCAGCAGTAGAGTTGTTGCCTCACAGCACCAGAGAGACACATGTGCAGGGGGTGGTCGAGAAAATAGGTTAACGTAGAACTAATGTAAACAAACAACACAGAACATTGTCCCGTGAAGATAGAACATAGAATTCTTGATTAGTACGGATGTCAGGGGTTAAGGGGAGAAGGCAGGAGAATGGGGTTAGGAGGTAGAGATTGATCAGCCCCGATTGAATGGTGGAGTAGACTTGATGGGCCGAATGGCCTAATTCTACTCCTATCACTTATGACCTTATGATCTTATGAACATACAATAGTGCAGCACAGAAACAGGCGCTTCAGCCCACAATGTTGGTGCCAAATATCCCTCCATTCCCTGCATATCCATGTGCCTCTCTAAATGCCTCTTAAGTGTCTCCGATGAGGTAGATAGTAGTTTTTGACTGCTCTCTGCTTGCATTAGGATGGTTCAGTTGCCTGATAACAGCTGGGAAGAAGCTGTCCCTGAATCTGGAGGTGTGTGTTTTCACACTTCTCTACCTTTTGCCCAATGGGAGAGGGGAGGGTGAGTGGCCAGGGAGAGTGGTCAGGGTGCGACTGGTCCTTGATTATGCCGCTGGCCTTGCCGAGGCAGCGTGAGGTATAAATAGAGTCAATGGACGGGAAGTTGGTTTATGTGAAGATCTGGGCAGTGTCCTCAATTTGCTGCAGATGAGGGCGGACCTCGTTAAATAATGAGGGGGGACCTCATTGAAACGTACAGAATAGTGAAAGGCTTGGATAGAGCGGATGTGGAGAGGATATTTCCACCAGTAGGAGAGTCTAGGACTAGAGGTCATAGCCTCAGAATTAAAGGATGTTCTTTTAGGAAGGAGATGAGGGGAAATTTCTTTAGTGAGAGGGTGGTGAATCTGTGGAATTCATTGCCACAGAAGGCTGTGGAGGCCAAGTCAGTGGATATATTTAGGGCAGAGATAGATAGATTCTTGATTAGTACGGGTGTCAGAGGTTATGGGGAGAAGGCAGGTGAATGGGGTTAGGAGGGAGAGATAGATCAGCCATGATTAAATGGCGGAGTAGACTTGATGGGCTGAATGGCCTAATTCTACTCCAATTCCGTATGACCTTATGCCTGATCCAAGTTCCTCTGGCCATTTGTGTTTTACTCAAGATTCCTGCATCTACAGATCTTTGCTTGTGTCTCTCTCAGGGGTTATCTTTCCTGATCTTCTCTGAAACAGTGCCAAGAGATGTTTTCACATGCTCCAGAGGCAGCAAACAGGGTATTTTCAACACACCATTCGAGCAGCAGTGCCAGCAAGATTTTAGACCACACGCTCTTCTGAGATCATTTTGAGATAGAATGCTGTGAACACACGGCACGGTGGCGCAGCGATAGAGTTGCTGCTAAAGACGCAGGTTCAATCCTGACCAATGTCATAGTCCCAGCAGGTCGCCGAGAAACCGGCGACTGGACCCCCCTACAACAACGTCTACGACAATGTCCACAACAACCTCCCACCCAGTCGACGTCAAGCTACGGCAAGCTACCGACAACCGGCGACCCATTAGGACGTCCACCTACGACCACACCTACGGCAAACTACGTCCACCCCCGACAAACTATGACAAGGTAAGATGATTCAGTCGCGGGTACCTGTCGCCGGTTGACGTAGGTTGACTTAGGAAGACGCCAATGGAATTCTCCGAAGTCAGCACCGGCGACAACCTACGACATCCTGGCGACAACCTGCGACAGTACCTACGTCAGGAGAAGTCAAGCTACGCTCATTGGCGCCAAGCCAACTGTCGCCGACCGTCGCCGAAAGGTATTGAACATTTCAAAATCCAGAAAGACGCTATGATTCTTTGGGCGACTGAGGAGATGACTCACGCCCATACAGGCGACACCCCGGCGACCTTGTGGCGACAGCCTAGTCGCCTAAAAAATCGCCTAAGTGGGACAGGGGCATAACTCTCTCTTGAAAACATCCAGTGAATTGGCCTCAAATGCCTTCTGTGGCAGAGAATTCCACAGACTCACAACTCTCTGGGTGAAAATGTTTTTCCTCACCTCGTTCCTAAATGGCTGACCCCAAACTGTGAGCCCTGGTTCTGGACTCTCTCAACATCGGGAACATGTTTCCCGAAGGTCGGGACCCTTCTTCAGACCCCAGACCCGAGACCCGTTATCTGTCCGTAACCTCCAGACAAGAGTCTGAAGAAAGGTCCTGGCATGAAACGTCACCTATCCATGTTCTCCAGAGATGCTGCCCGACCCGCTGAGTTCCTCCGGCACTCAGTTCATTGATTAGGATTAACATAGTCTTGGGAGAGACTCCTGTTCACATGGATATCACGTGAGCAGATTAATATTTAAGAATCTGTTAGTGATGAGTGTGAAATATAGGTGTAGAAAGGCAATGCAGATGCTGGTTGATACCAAAGTGCCTGAGTAACACATTGGGTCAGGCAGCATCTCTGGAGAAAAAGGATAGTCTGGATCTCAGCGTGAAGAAGGGTCCCGACCCAAAAACGTCACACATCCTTTTTCTCCAGAAATGCTGTCTGACCCGCCGAGTTACTCCTGCACTTTGCATCTATCTTCAACATGAAATCTAAGATCAGTAAAAATATTCATAAAACCTGTGCTTTGTCGTATAGTGCTCGTGGTACCTGATGAGAATAGAGTTAACTTTCAGAGGTTTATACGCTGGAGGTTTTTCAGTATAAGATCATGTGATAGGAGCAGAATTAGGCCATTCGACCCATCAAGTGTACTCTGCCATTCAATCATGGCTGATCTATCTCTCCCTCCCAACCCAATTCTCCTGCCTTCTCCCCATAACCTTTGTCACTCTTATTAATCAAGCACCAATCAATCTCTGCTTTAAAAGTACCCATACTGAAAACATTCTTCATGCATAAGCAACTGATTGTCCATTTTGTATCATTGTTGCTTCAGAAGATCATAGCATCATAAGATCATAAGTGATAGGAGCAGATTTAGGCTATTTGGCCCATCAAGTCTATCCACCATTCAATGATGGCTGATCTATCTCTCCCTCCCAGCCCCATTCTCCTGCCTTCTCCCCATAATCCCTGACGCCCGTACCAAACAAATTCAATCAATTGGAATAAAATTAAATCGGCTTTCAAATCCTGGCATAACTCCACATTTAAAGAATTAGAGCATTGTTATGACGAATGCTCAATGTTCATTCCATTATGAATGTTGGCGTAATCCTTTTATGCATGTATCAACTTGTAAATAGTTTTCATTTTCGGAGGGATGAGAGTTTAAAAGTGGACAATGCTCTCCAAACTGCAGCAAAATATTGATGCAATATCAAAGTGTGACATTCAATAGTTTTGTTTTTGGCAGATGCAAGGATTATATCCATGGTAATCCTTACCTATCTACTGTTGCACAGAGAAACACCATTTAACCCTCTCTTGTAATCCAGTCACTAGCATTCCTCTATTTTGATTTTTAGTTTAGTTTAGTTTAGAGATACAGCGCGGAGACAGGCCCTTCACCCCACCGACCAGCGTTCACCCGTACACTAGTTCTATCCTACACACTAGGGACAATTTACAGAGGCCAGCTAACTAACAAACCTGCACGTCTTTGGAGTGTGGGAGGAAACTGGAGCGCCCGAAGGAAACCCACGCGGTCACAGGCAGAACGTGCAAACTCCGCACAGACAGCACCCAAGGTCAGGATCGAACCCGGGTGTCTGGCGCTGTAAGGCAGCAACTCTATCGCTGGGCCACCCTGCCGCCTTTTTGGTGTCTCCAGCAGGAAATCAGATCCCCTTTGAATCGGCTACCACTTACCTATGCTAAGAAAGCGGCACTGTGGCGCAACGGTAGAGTTGCTGCCTCACAGCGCCAGAGACCAGGGTACAATCCCGACTACGGGTGCTGTCTGTACCGAGTTTGTACGTTCTCCCCGTGACCTGCGTGGGTTTTCTCCGAGAACTTCAGTTTCCTCCCGCACTCCAAAGACGTACAGGTTTGTAGGTTAATTGGCTTGGTATAAGCATAAATTGTCCATAGTTCATGTAGGACAGTGTTCGTGTGCAGATATCGCAGGTCGGCGCAGACCCGGTGGGCCGAAGGGCCTGTTCCCGCGCTGTATCTCCAAACTAAAATAAACAAAGTAATTTACAGCAGCCATTTGAACTACCGGGCCATCTTTGGGTTGTGGGAGGAAGCTGGATCACCGGAAGGGGAAACAAAAAAATCTCTCATGACTGAATGATGGAATAGAAGGTAGACAAAAATGCTGGAGAAACTCAGCGGGTGAGGCAGCATCTATGGAGCGAAGGAAATAGGTGACGATTCGGGTCCAGACCCTACTTCTGAAGAAGGGTCTCGACACCTTCGCTCCATATATGCTGCCTCACCCGCTGAGTTTCTCCAGCATTTTTGTCTACCTTCGATTTTTCCAGCATCTGCAGTTCTTTCTTAAACAGATGATGGAATAGACTCAATGGGCCAAATGGCCTCATTCTGCTCCTATGACGTTTGTGCCTGTGGGGTCCCAAGCATAATGCAAACTCCATACCCTGATTTGGGTTAATATGGGTTAATCTTTTGAATGCTATTATATTTAGTGGCGAATCACAAGCTGATTAAGTGGTCTGTTTTTCAATTCATCAAAGACTTGGAAGGTAATTTGTGGCCGATTGTTAAGGATTAAAAAATGTCTTTTGCTTCATTTGCACTGAAGATAATCAGGAAGGGGAAATATGTCTGATCAGAATCTTTATTACAGCTCTTTAGGAAGGTCGCGGACCATGCAATTGAGAAGTTGTGGAGAGAGAACCAAAGAATTTTGTTTCCTTATTCCCTTTCCTGCTTCTGCTGTTACTGTATTTATCTCCAAATATAAATCCACCTTAATATATATTTTATATATCACAGTTTTATTTGTACGCATTAGATTCATGGAGCATACTTGCAATTGCCAACACCAGTGGTTCAATGGCACTTTATTTGTCCCATGTACCGAGGTACGGTGAAATTCATTTTTGTATACAGTTCAGTACAAGTATCATTATACATAAGCAGATAGACACAAAATGCTGGAGTAACTCAGCGGGACAGGGAGCATCTCTGGAGAGAAGTCTGAAGAAGGGTCTCAGCCCGAAACGTCACTCATTCCTTCTCTCCAGAGATGCTGCCTGTCCCGCTGAGTTACTCCAGCATTTTGTGTCTATCTTTGGTTTAAACCAGCATCTGCAGTTCCTTCCTATGCCAGACGTAAGCACTTGGACCAGTGTTTTTTAGTCGATAAAAATATTATAGGAAGTATATTACAGTTCACATGAGGCTGTTGTCTACATCAATCTAGTTTTTACGAAGCGTTACCAAAAAAAACCCCTAATTATCCCTATGTTACAAAAACCGTGTTTGAAACTTAACTGTGAGACAGTCAGAATCTTTGTCATTGTCCCCTGATTAATTTTTACTGACAAGTACCCGTAGTCAGGATCGAACCGAGATCCCTGGCGCTGTAAGGCAGCAACTCTACCGCTGCGCCACCGTGCTGCCCAAAAAACATCCTGCAACTTGTGAGAAAAAACTTTCTCAAATTGAAGACTATTGCATACGGTTCCAATTTGCTGCACTAAATATATTTTGTAACCATGGTGAGTTGAAACCAATGATCCCATAACTCATATTTTGACAAACAGGCACTCTGACAGGGACTTCCCCTCAAAATGTGATGAGTTTCTAATTGCTTTGCGATTTTTATAGGATACAGAGAGGCATGGCAAATTCTCCCTGTCACATAAAAGCGTTTTACTGTGTGAGGTTCTGATTGTGTATGCAATAAACCGTGTCAGTAATATTTACTTTGCAACATGAGGTTTCTTGCTTCAGTTTCAGGGCTGGTTTTCTTGGATGTTGCACCACTTCACTCCCCTCCTACTCCGAACAACTTTTTGTTTCAAGTGTCTACTAATGTGGGACACTGAGGAAATTCAGCATGTCTCCAAATGACCCTTACAAACTTCTACACATGCACGGGTGTCAGAGGTTATGGGGAGAAGGCAGAAGAATGGGGTTAGGAGTGAGAGATAGATCAGCCATAGGTACACAAAAATGCTGGAGAAACTCAGCAGGTGCAGCAGCATCTATGGAGCGAAGGAAATAGGTAACGTTTCGGGCCGAAACCCTTCTTCAGACTGATAGGGGGTGGGGAGAAGAAAGGAAAAAAAGGAAAAAAGGAAAAAGGCGGAGGAGGAGCCCGAGGGCTGGGGATGGGGAGGAGACAATCAGATGGCTGATGAAGGGGAAGGGACAGCAAGGGCTAGCAGAATTGGGAGAATTCATTGTTCAAACCCCCAGGATGTAGACTGCCCAAGCGGAATATGAGGTGCATTTCCTCCAATTTACGGTGTTGCTCGCTGTGGCCATGGAGGAGACCCAGGACAGAGAGGTCAGATACGGAATGGGAGGGGGAGTTGAAGTGCTGAGCCACCGGGAGTTCAGGTTGGTTATTGCGGACCGACCGGAGGTGTTCGGCGAAACGATCGCCAAGCCTCCGCTTGGTCTCACCGATGTAGATCAGCTGGCATCTAGAGCAGCGAATGCAATAGATGAGGTTGGAGGAGACGCAGGTGAACCTCTGTCGCACCTGGAACGACTGCTTGGGTCCTTGAATGGAGTGGAGGGGGGAGGTGAAGGGACAAGTGTTGCATCTCTTGCGGTTGCAAGGGAAAGTACCAGGGGAGGGGGTGGTATGGGAGGGAAGGGAAGAATTGACAAGGGAGTTACGGAGGGAGCGGTCTTTGCGGAAGGCAGACATAGGGGGAGATGGGAAGATGTGGCGAGTGGTGGGGTCACGTTGGAGGTGGCGAAACTGACGGAGGATCACTTGTTGTATGTGACGGCTGGTGGGGTGAAAGGTGAGGACTAGGGGGACTCTGCCCTTGTTGTGAGTGGGGGGATGGGGAGAGAGAGCAGTGTTGCGGGGTATGGCAGAGACCCTGGTGCGAGCCTCATCTATGGTGGAGGAGGGGAACCCCCGTTCCCTGAAGAATGAGGACATTTCAGATGCCCTGGTGTGGAACGCCTCATACTGGGAGCAGATGCGGCGTAGACGGAGGAATTGGGAGTGGGGGATGGAGTCCTTACAGGAAGCAGGGTGGGAAGAAGTGTAGTCCAGATAGCCATGGGAGTCGGTAGGTTTGTAGTGGATGTCGGTAAGGAGTCTATCACCGTGATAGATCAGCCATGATTGAATGGTGGAGTAGACTTGATGGGTGGAATGGCCTAATCCTGCTCCTATCACTTATGACATTATGACCTCATTATGACCATAAAAAGCACGGGTTGCATCACAGCTTGGTGTGGTGCAAGCTCTGCCCAAGATCGCAAGAAAATGTAGGGAGTTGTAAATGTAGTCCAAAATCCATCACACTGACCAGTCTCCGACAGAAGGTACAGAACCTTCAAAGCGCACACCACCAGACTCAGGAACAGTTTCCTCCCCTGGCGATAACACTAACCAGACTTCCTACCACTGATTCCATCTACACTTTGCACGTCCTTGGAAAAACTGCCAATATAATCAATGATAGACACAAAATGCTGGAGTAACTCAGCGGGTGAGGCAGCATCTCTGAAGAAGGGTCTCGACCAGAAACGTTGCCCATTCCTTTTCTCCAGAGATGCTGCCTCACCCGCTCAGTTACTCCAGCATTTTGTGTCTACCTTCGATTTAAACCAGCATCTGCAGTTATTTCTTAAACATAATCAATGACTTGTCCCGCCCTGGTCATTCCTCCTTCACCCGGCTCCCATCGGGAAGAAGATACAAAAGCTTAAAAGGTTCAGGACTGGCTTCTACCCCTCTGTTATCAGGCTTCTGAACAGCCCTTGCCGCAAGCTAAGATACTGTCCGATTCACTTATCCTCCATTGTAGTCTTTGGACATTGTCCATGGAACTGGTGCGCTACTATGCTGACAACTATATTCTGCACTCTGTATCGTCCCCTTTGGTCTACCTATTGCAGTTCAGTTTAGTTCAGAGATACAGCTTGGAAACAGGCCCTTCGGCCCACCAAGTCTACGCCAGCCAGAGGTCCCCTGTACACTCGCACTATCCTACACATGAGGGACAATTTACAATTTTACCAAAGGCAATTAGCCTACAAACCTGCACATCTTTGGAGTGTGGGAGGGAATTGAAGATCCCGGAGAAAACCAATGCAGGTCACGGGGAGAACGTACAAGCTCCGTGCAGGCAGCACCCGTAGTCAGGATCGAACCCGGGTCTCTGGTGCTGTAAGGCGGCAACTCTACTGCCGTGCCACTCTGCCTCCCGAGTACTTGAGTTTGACTTGAAACCGATTTTCCGGCAACTGCTTTTCCGTCCAACCCACCTGCCCAATCTGGATAAAATTCCCAGCGCTCAGTTGGAATTCCCTGAGCGGCCACAGATGGCGTTGCGAGTGGAGAGCTCTCTTCCCGATTGTGTCCCGCCATCTTGAAGGAATCAACTATGCTCTCAATCTTACCTCCTAATTGGAAAGGCTTGGATAGAGTGGATGTGGAGAGGATGTCTCCACTAGTGGGAGAGTCTAGGACTAGAGGTCACAGCCTCAGAATTAAAGGACGGTCCTTCAGGAAGGAGACGAGGAGGAATTTCTTTAGTCGGAGGGTGGTGAATCTGTGGAATTCTTTGCCACTTAAGGCGGTGGAGGCCAAGTCAGTGGATTTTTTTATGACGGAGACAGATTCTAGATTAGTACGGGTGTCAGAGGTCTGGGGAGAAGGCAGGAAAATGGGGCTAAGAGGGAAGAATTGAGTGGGTGATTGAATGGCATAAACAGACTTGATGGGCTTAATGCCTAATTCTGCTCCTATCACTTACGAACATCAACTGTTTGGCAAAGACAATAGGGAGGTTGCACGGCAGTCGGGTCATGACCTGTGACCCATACTGTTGCCACGCTACGCCAACTGGAGCACACGCGATGAACTGCAGGTAAGCACTTACCATTGTTTCCAGCGTAGGGGGCCCGTTAAAAAACGACGAAATGGTCAATATTTGCGCTGTAAATAATTATGGAAATCGGGGTAAGTGCGAGAGACATTTATCCTACAGAATTCCAAAAGTGAGGAGAAATGACGGTAGATAGAAGCGGCAGCTGAAGGGACAACAACAGCTAAATGCTTGGCGAACATTGGCCGTGCAGATATCGAGATTGTAAATATTGGGAATTATCGCGTTTGCTCACTGCATTTCATCAACAGTAAGGCATTATTTGTGTTTTTTCTTGATTCCTTTGGTATCTAAAAAGTTTCAGAAGTGATAAATCTGGCTGTAAAATTTTAAAATTGCCCATGGTTTTCAAGTGGGTTTTTAAATACAAAAAGAAAACGCTTCAGAAGCAAAATTTATCATTAAAAAAAATCGCAAACCATACGTGTGTTTTGAATTACATTTTACTCAGATGCAAGCCAAGGAATGGCATAATTGTTAGCTGTTAATTGGACATAATCAACCTCAGCAAATTGACAATATCCTATTGAAAGGGAGTGGGTGTTTAAGCTGTCAAGACATTTTATTATTTGCCAAAATATACATCTCAATAGCATAATGATAGAAAACTTACTTTTCCACACATCACTAGTGAGTCTGGAGATTTTTTGAATGATAAATTTAGCTTCAGAAGTGTTTTCTTTCTGCATGTAAAAACCCACTTCAGAACCATGGGCGATTTAAAAATTTTACAGCCAGATTTATCACTTCTGAAACTTTTTAGATAGCAAAGGAATCAAGAAAAAACACAAATAATGCCTTACTGTTGATGAAATGCAGTGAGCAAACGCGATAATTCCCAATATTTTCAACGTTGATATCTGCACGGCCAATGTTCGCCAAGCACTTTAGCTGTTGTTGTCCCTTCAGCTCTCGCTTCTCTCTACAATTTCTCCTCATTTTTGCAATTCTGAAGTAGGATAAATGACTCTCACGCTTACCCCGATTTCCATAATTATTTACAGCGCAAAAAATGACCTTTTCAGCGTTTTTTAATGGGTAAGAAAGTATGCGTTTCGTGTATTAACAGTATATGCCGGAAGCTGCCATGTCCTCCACATGGATTGAGCTGGTCCGTGCGTCACGCCCTTTGACCCGATGACCTTACGTGCAACCCCCCTATACAGTAAGTCCTCGTTTTAACGACCCGTTTATAACAGATGTCTAATATAGCAGCCGGAGCAGCCAACCCATCCCCGATTCCCACCGTCTCCCCACCTAATTAGAGCCTCGGCTTCTGACCCCACTCCCGACTCACAAGGTGCACCAGTGAAGCCTTCTTCACCCACCTGAAGGACACAAAGTGCTGGAGTGATTCAGCAGCTCAGGATCTCCGGGGAACGCGGATAGGTGACATCTGGGCCCTTCCACAGTCTGGTTCAGTCAGCTGAGTTACGGCAGCACTTTGTATTGTTTCACTTTGAAACTCGATGCCGATGCTGCTGGTCTGCACCAGCGAGCCCTTCTTCACCGGTTAGTTTAGTTTAGTTTAGAGATACAGCGCGGAAACAGGCTCTTCAGCCCACCGAGTCAACACCGACCAGCGATCCCCGCACATTAACATATCGTACACACACTAGGGACAATTTACATTTATACCAAGCCAATTAACCTGCAAACCTGTACATAGAAACATAGAAAATAGGTGCAGGAGGAGGCCATTTGGCCCTTCGAGCCAGCACCGCCATTCATTGTGATCACGGCTGATCGTCCCCAATCAATAACCCGTGCCTGCCTTCTCCCCATATCCCTTGACTCCACTAGCCCCTAGAGCTCCATCTAACGTTCTCTTAAATCCATCCAGTGACTTGGCCTCCACTGCCCTCTGTGGCAGGGAATTCCACAAATTCACAACACTCTGGGTGAAAAAGTTTTTTCTCACCTCAGTCTTAAATGGCCTCCCCTTTATTCTAAGACTGTGGCCCCTGGTTCTGGACTCGCCCAACATTGGGAACATTGGGAACATTTTTCCTGCGTCTTCAGAGTGTGGGAGGAAACCGAAGATCTCGGAGAAAATCCACGCGGTCACGGGGAGAACGTACAAACTCCGTACAGACAGCGCCCGTAGTCGGGGCAGACAGCACCCGTGTCCCTAATGTGCGTAGGGTAATGTTAATGTGCGGGGATCGCTGGTCGGTG
This sequence comes from Malacoraja senta, assembly GCA_038087875.1. Taxonomy (NCBI): domain Eukaryota; kingdom Metazoa; phylum Chordata; class Chondrichthyes; order Rajiformes; family Rajidae; genus Malacoraja; species Malacoraja senta. The sequence goes on from CM075977.1 coordinate 7,559,898, forward strand.
CGGACTCGGTGGGCCAAAGGGCCTGTTTCTGCGCTGTATCTCTAAACTAAACTAAACTAAACTAAACTAAATTGCTATCTATGAGTCATCCGGGAATCATTTGGAGTGATACTTGAGCCGTAGATTTCCCCACCATGGGATTAGATGGATGCGGGAAGTGCAAAACTGTTTAATGTTTGCTGACATGAAAACAGTTGTGGATATTTAGAATCAAGTGGCTTCTCACATTTTGGCAAACTTTCACATCTGGGTTGAATGCACTCTGCTCCAATGACTCATTTTGCAGGCTCGAGTGTTGAGAAAAGATGCAGTCTGTCTTTGTTTCCAAAAGAATCTCAGAAGAGGGCAACAATAATAGTTTCATCCAGGTCCATCTTTGTGATAAATGCCTCGGAAAAGATGGTGTCCATAATGGGCCATTGTGGCCATGGAAGATGTGCCAACAGTTGACCCAATAGGATGACTAGGGTAGGGGAGAGATTGTTGGGGGGGGGGAGAAGGAAATGTGGGAGTCACTTGAAATTAGCATTCATACTGCTGTGTTGCAAGCTGCCCAAGCGAAATATGAGGTGCTGATCCTCCAATTTGCAATAATTTGTGTTCAATTAATTAGCAATTGACGAACATATAAACACAGCTGACACATTTCTGGGCAATGGACACCTCCTACTGGCCACCCTACAGAACTAGTTTGTCTGAAGAAACGTCACTCCGTTCCTTCAGATGCTGCCTGTCCTGCGGAGTTACTCCAGCATTTTTTGTCTATCTTAAGAGCATAAGTGATAGGAGCAGAATTAGGCCATTTGGCCCACCAAGTCTATTCCGCCGCTCAATCATGGCTGATCAATCTCTCGCTCCCAACCCCATTCTCCTGCCTTCTCCCCATAACCTCTGACACCTGTACTAATCAAGAATGTATCTATCTCTGCCTTAACTATATCCATTGACTTGGCCTCCACAGCCACCTGTGGCAAAGAGTTCCACAGATTCACCACCCTCTGACTAAAGACTGACTAAAGACTATAAATCACCAAAAGACAACAGAAACCAGATAATAGCTTGCTCTCATCCTTTTGTCTGGAAAAATTAAAGCATGGACTCAGCTGGCATGACTGAGACTGTTTAGAATTTCACTGTTCTATACCAATGAGGAGAAACACTGATCTTTAAGGGCCTGTCGCACTGAGGCGATTTTTTCAGCGACTGCCAGCGACTGTCTTAGTCGTAGCAGGTCGCCGAGAAAGTGGCGACTGGACCCACCCCCTCCCCACCTATGACAATGTCTACGACAAGCTACGACAACTTACCATCTAGTCGACGTCAAGCTACCGGCAACCGGCGACCCATTAGGACGCCCACCTACGACCACACCTACGACAACCTACGACCACACAGGCGACAACCGAAGTCAACCTACGTCCACCCGCGACAAGCTACGACAAGCAACGACCCTGTCGGCGACAACTGAAGACAGCTGAAGACAATTTAGTCGCCGGTACCTGTTGCCGGTTGACATAGGTTGACGTAGGTAGTCGCCAATGGAATTCACCAAAGTCAGCACCCGGAGACAAACAACAACAACTGGCGACAACCTGCCTCATCGTGGCGACAACCGGCGACAGCGCCCCCGACAGGAGTAGACAAGCTACGTCAAGCCCACAGTCGCCGAAAAGTTTAGAACATTTCAAAATCCAGCTGTGACCAGAAAAACGTTACAACTCTTCAGGTGACTTGAGGAGACTACTCACGACAATACAGGCATCACCCCGCGACCATCTGGCGGCAGCCTAGTCGCCTGTAGTTGCTGAAAAAATCGCCTATGTGGGACAGGGGCTTTACTGTGTCTCAGTTCATGAGGCTGAGGGGTGAACTTATAGAGATGTATCAAATCACGAGGGAAATAAATAGGGTGAATCAAGAACATATAGTAATCCCAGGGTAGCGGAATCAAGAACTAGAGGGCATAGGTCTACAGGTAGAAAGGAAAGATTTCATAGGAACCTGAGAAGCAACATTTTCACACAGAGGATGGTGGGTAAATGGAATGAAATGCCAGAGGACAGAGAAACAAAGAACTACAGATGCGAGTTTATACCAAAGACAGACACAAAATGCTGGCATAACTCAACAGGTCAGGAATCATGCTTGGAGAAAAAGGATGGGTGATGTTTCGGGCCAGGACCCTTCTGAGCACAGTCTGAAGAAGGGTCCCGACCCAAAACGTCACCATTGCTTTTGTCTCCAGAGACGCTGCCTGACCAGCTGAGTTATGCCTGCACTCTGCGTCTATCTTTGCCACAGGGAGTTGTTGAGGCAAGTCCAACAACAACAACATTTAATAGACATTTGGAAAAGTATATGGACAGGAAAGATTTAAAGGGATATGGGCCAACGAGGGTAAACAGGACAAGCTTAGATGGGCCAGCTAGGTTGGCATGGACGAGTTCGGCCGAAGGGCCGATTTCCGTGCTGCACGACTCAATGACTTAAATAATTGGATTCTAAACTGAGATTCTTCGGAATATAATATTTATGACTAGTTTAAAACAAGACATTTTTAGAACTTTGATAAACCTTGAAACCATTATCCATGATTGGGTGCATTTCAATCCCAATAAATGTCAACTGGTTTACCTTTCCTGACAATAATAATGACATTGGCCTTTGAAAAGTGAAATCCTTCATTCCTTTGTGTAGATGGTAGCTAAAAGTTGCTCAGATCAAAGAGTCCCATCTCTACTGTGGTCACATTTTCACATACTCACAGTGCCTGGAACTTGCTGCTGGGAGTGGGGTGGTGATGGAACCAGATACAATGGTGGCATTACAGAGCGATTTTTAAGGGCACATGGATATGCATAGAATGGAGGGATGTGGATCACATGCAGGCAGGTAAGAGTCGGTCTTGGCATCACGTTCAGCACAGACATTGTGGACCGAATGGCCTGTTCTTGCCAAAGATAGACACAAAAAATGCTGGAGTAACTCAGCGGGAAAGGCAGCATCTCTGTTTAAGAGCTTGTCCCACTTTCACGACCTAATTCACGACCTCTACCGAGTTTGCCCTTGACTCATACTCGCAGCATGGTCGTCACGAGGTCGTAGATAGGTCGTAGCAGGTTGTGATGCTAGTCGTAGGTACTTGTGGCATCAAGTAGGTCGGGGCGTTTTTTCAACATGATGAAAAATGTCCACGAGTAAAAAAGGTCGTGAATTAGGTCGTGAAAGTGGGACAGGCCCTTTAGAAGGAATGGGTGACGTTTTGGGTTGAGACCCTTCTTCAGTCCTGTTCTTATGCTGCACTGTTCTATGATGTATGTTCTAAATCTCAATGATGTTTCAAATGTTGATTGATATATTTATGTATTTTTCAGATTCATGTATATTTCATATTTTTTACTTGCAAATAAAAATATTTTCAGATTTTTCACGAATCAAAAATTGGACTTAACCAACACCATCGCCTAATTAAACCACACTTTGGTGCTGACTGATTCACTGTAATAGTAATCTTGGCTTTTCAAAATAAGCAGATTTATACTTGAAGTTACTTCAGTAATGCTGTGTTACATGGAGGCTCATATATCACAGAAGATAGTCACAAAGTGCTGGAGTAACTCAGCGGGTCAGGTAGCATCTCTGGAGAAAAAGGATGGGTGATGTCCATGTGGGCAGTTCCTTCCCTATATTGACCATCCTCTGCCTGAAAATGTTGCTCCTCAAGTTCCTGTTAAACCTTTCCCCTCTCACCATACACATATGCTCTCTAGTTTAGACTATCATCATCATTGAAAACATTTGCCACGCTGTGGCGCTGGTTTCGACGGGAACGGTGACGGACGCACCAATCTTCTCTGTCCTCCAGTTCCTGCGGACTTCCGCCGCTGGAAGTGTAGGATTTTGGTGTGTGTGTGCTTTATCATCATTCCGTACAATGCTATGTACGACAGTGATCGCAACTTCTATTGAAGTGTGGATGGCCGTTGGCTCGCTAGGAGCTCATCCGCCCTATGACAGGTCTTGTTTTTGGTCCTGCTGGGGGTCCACAGCCCCCTCCTCACCTGACAAACCAGGTGGGAGAGATGGTTTAGTCGCCGACTATCCGACCATGGAGCAGGTAGCACGAGATTACATGGTACCCGTGGCGGGGGGAACTCTTGGTTCTTGGTTTCTTGGTCCTCCAAAATATTCCAAATGGAATTTAAACTGTAGGTGGTGGAGGGAGGACTTAAGCCAGAAAGGGTTTTTGGGAAGAAAGAGCTACCTTAAATTTAGTTGCATCTGGTTGGGTAACTATAGTAGGGTGGAGATTATTCCATGCTGTAATTGTGCGGGGGACGAAGGAATTGCTGTACACATCTGTCTTGGTAGCTGGAATCACAAATTGGATTGAATGCCCTCGTCTGCTCCTAATTGGTTTGGGTTTGGTGTAGGTCTTGTAATCTATGTCGAGCTGGCCATTTAACATTTTGTAAAAACAGGTCAAACGGTGAGCTTCACGTCTGTCTTGGAGAGGGTTCCACCCCAGAGAATTCAGAAGTTTGGTTACACTCGCTTCTCTCTCATAGGTGTTAGTAACAAATTGAGCTGCCTGTCTTTGGACACGTTCGATGGAAGAAATGTTTTTATTTGTGTATGGGTCCCATGCTGCAACTGCAACTCCCCCCGACCTTTGACACAACGCCACCCATCTTTTTTCTCCAGAGATGCTGCGTGACCCGCTGAGTTACTCCAGCATTTGTGTCTATATTCGGTATAAACCAGCGTCTGCGGTTCCCCCCCTACACACTGGTATATCACAGTTCTGGTGAGGATCTCATTTGTTTGGCAGAGGGAGTGTCTCCCCCCTTCTCTCCGATCCCTCACTTGCCTCCCACTCTGCACAGTGAGCCAACAGTAGTCGTTTTCTAACAGCTACTGCTGGGATAATGCGGTGTATCATCAGGGGGAAATGTCCTAATTCTGGGAACGAATTAATGCTTCTGTAGCAAGTATGAGATAACCAACACCTAATTTGGTTTGATCATTATTTTCAGTCACTCGATCTCCACTGGGTTTTTCCAGTCTTTGGAAGTTTAGTTTAGTTTAGAGATCCAGTGCAGAAACAGACCCACCGAACCCCACACACTAACACTATCCCACACACACCAGGGATGATTTACAATTACACCAGACCAATTAGCCTACAAACCTGTACCACTTTGGAGAGTGGGAGGAAACCGAAGATCTCGGAGAAAACCCACGCAGGTCACGGGGAGAACGTACAAACTCTGTACAGACAGCACCTGTAGTCAGGATCAGACCCGGGTCTCTGGCACCGTAAGGCAGCAGCTCTACCGCTGAGCCACCAGTTTCAATAATTCAAACATAAACATAAATGTTGACGCATCGCATCTCAGACCATATTTTAACTTTAAAATAAACAACAAAACTTTAGAAAAGACACAAACTGAGAAACATATAAAAAAATAATGTCTCTGCAAAAACAGGTCCACCGCTGATTTTCCACACAAGCTTCTCCACTTGGTTCCAGAGCCCAGTCGTATTATCTGTTTGGCTGGACCAACAAGAGAGTGTTTTATTGTCATATGTCCCAGATAGATCAATGAGATTCTTACTTGCAGCAGCACAACAGAATATTTAAACATAGTACACTGTAAACAATATAATAAATGAGAAAAATGTTCTATGTGTGTATATATACAAACACTCACACACACACACACACACACACACACACACACACACACACACACACACACACACACACACACACACACACACACACACACACACACACACATCTATATTACTAAAAGTAAGATCTTGACCACTTCCTGTTTGTTTGTTTCATGATTTTTGAAAAAACGCTGCTACTTACGGCTGTGATTTTTGGCCATCTTACTCAGAGTCCCGTCCCCACCCCCCCACCTCCCCCCCCCCCCCCCGCTGTGCAGGACAAGAGGATATTTCCCATCTATGAAAAATAAAAGAGTTATTAATGTTTTAAAAATATTGATATTCTCTCTGCTGCCCCTGCTGGTAGGAGGGGGGAGGGACTATAAAACCCGGAAGTGTTGTGCCTCACTCAGTCTCTGCAAGATGGAGGTAGCGAGAGGGTCACGTCTCTCTGAGCTGTGAATAACACTGAACACATGTCTACTCAACTGTGAGTGCCCTTAAAGTGGTTTGAAAATGAAAATGTGGTTGCTTTGAAATGCTGCACTGCAAATGGTTGTTGGTGGTGGTAACTGCTTTGAAATGCTGCACTGCAAATGGTTGTTGGTGGTGGTAACTGCTTTGAAATGCTGCACTGCAAATGGTCGTTGGTGGTGGTAACTGCTTTGAAATGCTGCACTGCAAATGGTTGTTGGTGGTGGCAACTGCTTTGAAATGCTGCACTGCAAATGGTTGTTGGTGGTGGCAACTGCTTTGAAATGCTGCACTGCAAATGGTTGTTGGTGGTGGTAACTGCTTTGAAATGCTGCACTGCAAATGGTTGTTGGTGGTGGTAACTGCTTTGAAATGCTGCACTGCAAATGGTTGTTGGTGGTGGCAACTGCTTTGAAATGCTGCACTGCAAATGGTTGTTGGTGGTGGTAACTGCTTTGAAATGCTGCACTGCAAATGGTTGTTGGTGGTGGTAACTGCTTTGAAATGCTGCACTGCAAATGGTTGTTGGTGGTGGTAACTGCTTTGAAATGCTGCACTGCAAATGGTTGTTGGTGGTGGTAACTGCTTTGAAATGCTGCACTGCAAATGGTTGTTGGTGGTGCTAACTGCTTTGAAATGCTGCACTGCAAATGGTTGTTGGTGGTGGTAACTTGACAACTTCCTGTTTGCACTGTATATTGATTTTAGATAAAACGCTACCACTTACGGCTGTGATTTTTGGCCATCTTACTCAGTCCCCCTCCGCTCATCAGGTGCAGAGGATTCTTCCCATCAATGAAAAATAAAAGTGTTATTAGTGTTTTAAAAAATGTTGAGAATCTCTCTCCTGTCAATCACGCCATGAAAGCCACGCCCCTTCTGGTGGGAGGGGGAGGGAATATAAAACCCGGAAGTGTGGGTGTGGCTCAGTCGCTGCAAGATGGGGGAGGGAGAGGTCACGACTCTGTTTGAGCTGTGAATCAACTGGACACACTGAATATCTACTGAACTGTGAGTGTGGTGTTTATGTGGTGTTTTGTGTGGTTTTATGGTGGTTTCACCCTGCTTGAAATGGTATGAAACTACATTTGAATGTGGTGGCCTTGCACCCTGCATGAAATGGTATGAAACTGCACTTGAATTTGGTGGCCTTGCACCCTGCTTGAAGTGGTATGAAACTTCACTTGAATTTGGTGGCCTTGCACCCTGATTGAAATGGCATTAAACAGCACTAGCATTTGGTGGCCTTGCACCCTGCTTGAAGTGGCATGAAACTGCACTTGAGTTTGCTGGCCCTGCACCCTGCTTGAAGTGGTAGGAAACTGCACTTGACTTTGGTGGCCCTGCACCCTGCTTGAAGTGGTAGGAAACTGCACATAATAATAATAATAATACATTTTATTTGTATAGCGCTTTTCAAGGACTCAAAGTCGCTTTACATGGAGAGTCAAGAACAAAACAAAATAGAGCAGTAAGACAGAGATGCAAAGGGGATTGGGACATGGGACTAAGGGTATGCAGAGGTGAAGAGATGGGTCTTGAGGCGGGACTGGAGGATGGTGAGGGACTCAGAATTTCGAATCAATTGTGGGAGGGAGTTCCAGAGCCTGGGAGTTGCCCTGGAGAAGGCTCTGTTTCCAAAAGTGCAGAGGTTGGATTTCGGAATGGAGAGGAGACTGGCAGATGTGGATCTGAGGGACCGTGAGGGTTGGTAGGGGGAGAGGAGGTCAGTGAGATAAGGGGGGGCCAAGTGGTTGAGGGCTTTGTAGGTGAGGACCAGGATTTTGTAGATGATCCGGTGGGAAATGGGAAGCCAGTGAAGTTCTTTGAGAACTGGGGTGATGTGGTGCCAGGATTTGGTGTGGGTGATGAGTCGGGCGGCTGCATTCTGGACCAGTTGGAGTCGGTTGATGTTGCTGGAATTAATGCCAAAGAGAAGAGAGTTACAGTAGTCCAGTCGGGAGGAGATGAAGGCATGGATGAGTCTTTCAGCAGCGGGGGGTGTGAGAGAGGGTCTGATTTTGGCAATGTTGCGGAGGTGAAAAAATGATGTTTTGACAACATGGCGGATGTGAGGCTCAAGGGAGAGGGTTGAGTCAAAGATCACGCCAAGGTTGCGGGCCTGAGGAGATGGGGAGACAGTGGTGCCGTCAATAGTGAGAGTGGGGTTGTTAATTTTGGTAAGTGTTGATTTGGAGCCAATGAGGAGAAATTCTGTTTTGTTACTGTTTAATTTAAGGAAGTTGAGTTGCATCCAAGATTTGATGGCTGACAGGCAGGAGTTGATATGGGAGAGAGGGAGGTGGTGGGGGGACTTGGTGCTGAGATAGATCTGGGTGTCATCAGCATAGCAATGGAAGTCCAGGTTGAAGTGACGGAGTATATGACCAAGGGGGAGGATGTAGATGATGAAGAGGAGGGGACCGAGAACGGAGCCTTGGGGAACGCCTTGAGTGACAGTGGCTGTGGCAGAGGTGTGGTTATGGAGAGAGATGAAGTGGGATCGGTTGGAAAGGTAAGAACGGAACCAGCTGAGTGCAGAACCTTCAATGCCAAGGTCTTTAAGTCTGGTAAGCAGGATGTTATGGTTCACGGTATCGAAGGCTGCACTCAGGTCGAGGAGGATGAGGATGTTGAGGGAACCACTGTCAGCAGAGGTGAGGAGGTCGTTGAGGACTTTGAGGAGAGCAGTTTCTGTGCTATGGAGGGGGCGAAAGCCAGATTGGAGGGGTTCGAATAGGTTATACGCGAGGAGGTGGGAATGAAGTTGTGACGCAACGATACGCTCCAGGGTTTTTGAAAGAAAGGGGAGGTTTGAGATGGGGCGGTAGTTGATGAGAGAGGAGGGATCAAGACCAGGTTTCTTTAAGATTGGTGTGACAGCAGCAGTTTTGAAAGCAGAGGGGACAATTCCTTGGGACAATGAGGAGTTGAAGAGATTAGTGAGGTTGGGGCAGAGAGCAGGGAGGCAGGACTTCAGCAGGGGAGTGGGGAGAGGGTCGAGGGAGCAGGTAGTGGGTTTGGAAGAGCTGATGAGTTTGGAGATTTCAGTAGGGGTGACCGGGTCAAACTGGGAGAGGAAGCAGTGTGGAGGAGGGGTAAGGAGGCCAGTCGAGATGTTGAAAGGAGGGGCCTTGGTAGGTGGTGGAGTAGATGCTGGGGAGTCGGGTACAGGGGATAAAGATTGATAGATGGTGCTGATTTTGTCAGCGAAAAAGTGGAGGAATGAGTTGCAGAGATCCGGAGTGGAGGTAGGGAGAGTGTTGGCTCGAGGCTTGAGGAGGTTGCACACTGTGGAGAAGAGGGTTCTGTGGTTTAGGCAGGGGTCGGTGAATATGGAGGAGAGGTAGGCAGATTTAGCAGCAATGAGGGCATCTTTGTAGGTAGTGAGGTGGAGTTTGTAAGCTTCATGGTGGACTGTGAGAGATGATTTCTTTATGAGTCGTTCAAGTCGGCGACCAATCTGTTTCAGCTTACGAAGTGCAGGTGTGTACCAGGGTGAAGATTTATTAAAAGTTACGGTTCTTGTTTTGAGGGGGGCCAGAGTGTTAACGGAGGTAGACAAGGTGGAATTGTGATGGTTTGTGAGATCATCAGGTGAGATGTGGGTTGAGTCCAGGGGGAGAGTGGTGGAGAGCAGGTCAGAGAGATGGTGGGGGTCGATGGATTTTAGATTACGGAAGGTGATTTCTCGGAGGAAGCGGGGGCGAGGTGTCGGAGAAGGGATGGTGAACCGTATAAGCTTAAGATCAGAGAGGGGGAAGGGGCATGGATGGAGGTTGAGTACCGGTTGATTTGTGGAGCAGACCAGGTCAAGGATGTGACCTTTGTCATGAGTGGGAAAGGTGACGTGCTGAGTGAGAGAGAAGTTGTCAAGTAGAAAAGCGAATTCAGATGCAAGCTTGCAGGTGGGGGAGTCCGTATGAATATTTAAGTCACCAAGTAGCAGCAGATGTGGGGAGAGAGATGAGGCAAGTGTGAGGAGTTCAGTGAAGTCAGATAGGAAGGAGGGGTTTGGTTTAGGTGGCTGGTAAATGAGGATGACTGTCATGGAGGAAAGGGCTTTGAAGGCAAGGAATTCTAATGATTCTACTGGGGGGAGGGGGAGTTCAGCGATCGGAAAGTTCTGGTTGGAAATAACAGCGAGGCCGCCTCCATGGCGGGAGTGGCGGGGTTTGGAGATATAATTAAATCCAGATGGGGATGCTTGATTGAGGGAGAAGAAGACATTGGGTTGTTGCCAGGTTTCAGTGAGCAGAAGGAAGTCAAGAGTGTTGTCAAGGATTAGTTCATGGAGGGCAAGGGCTTTGTTGTTGAGCGACCGGGTGTTGAGGAGGGCAAAGTTGGAATTGTGAGAGGGTGGAGGGATGGGGGCAGGCTGGAGAGATCTGAGGTTGTCCCAGTTGACAGTGCATGTGGTCAGCTGGGATGGGGGGTGATGCGTTTGAGGGGGGGCAGAGCGTGGTAGTGAGCAGATGGATGGAATGGAATGTCCGTGGCCGAAGCAAACAAGCTTGCGTCGAGAGCCTCTGTGGATGTAACGGGGTCGACGCAGAAGTCCAAACTGTTTAATGATGGGATGCAGGATGGGATGTAATTGTTGAAGAGACCAGTCAGCCGCAGAGCCGGGTATTTGAGCATGATGAGGAGCCTGAGCAACTGCAGGAAGCAGCAGAGAGGTTGTCCAGCGGTGAGGGCGCAGAGAGGTGTCCAGCAGAGAAGGCGAAGAGGGGTGTCCAACAGCGAGGGCGCAGAGAGGCCGTCCAGCGATGCGGGTGCAGAGAGGCGTCCAGCGGTGCAGGTGGAGAGAGTATCCAGCGGTGAGGGAGCAGAGAGGCCGTCCAATAGAGCGGGTGCAGCGAGGTGTCCAGCCGTGAGGGTGCAAAGAGGCCGTCCAGCAGTGCAGGTGCAGAAAGGCCGTCCAGCAGTGCAGGTGCAGAGAGGCCGTCCAGCAGTGCAGGTGCAGCGAGGCGTCCAGGGTGCGGGTGCAGCGAGGTGTCCAGCAGTGCAGGTGCAGCGAGACGTCCAGCAGAGCAGGTGCAGGGGCCGTCCAGCAGTGCAGGTGCAGCGAGGCGTCCAGGGTGCGGGTGCAGCGAGGTGTCCAGCAGTGCAGGTGCAGAGAGGCCGTCCAGCAACGCAGGTGCAGGGGCCGTCCAGCAGTGCAGGTGCAGAGAGGCCGTCCAGCAGTGCAGGTGCAGAGAGGCCGTCCAGCAACACAGGTGCAGCAAGGCGTCCAGCAGTCCAGGTGCAGCAAGGCGTCCAGCAGTGCAGGTGCAGCGAGGCGTCCAGCAGTGCAGGTGCAGAGAGGCCGTCCAGCAACACAGGTGCAGAGGCCGTCCAGCGGGGCAGGTGCAGAGAGGATCCAGCGTCGATGGTGCACAGACAGGTAACAGAAGGGGGGGGGGGGGAATGGCGGGCGGAGAAGCGGCGAACAGTCAACGCTAGCGTCCTCTCCGGGCAGCGTGCAGGGTTCTAGCGGCTAGGGATGTAGGCCTGTCAGCAGAAGATCGTTCCACGGCCACGGCCAGAAACGCCGCAGACCACCGCAGTCGGAGCGACCCTCCAGTGGTCCTCATCGGTGGTGGTTCCAGGCCTCTTCCGAGGAGGAAATCTACCGCAGTCGGCAATTGAAGCCGACTCGCTATAAGTCGGCATTCGAATCTGCTTCCACCGCCGCCGCCATTTTCGCCAAAATCTGAGTTTGGTGGCCCTGCACCCTGCACCCTGCATGAAGTGGTATGAAACTGCACTTGAATTTGGTGGCCTTGCACCCTGCTTGAAATGGAATTTCAAGGAATAGCCGTGTCAACTGCTCGCCCACCAGCCATGAGTGAGCTGCCAGCACAACAGGCTTGAGGGATTGAGCTGTCACACCAAGAATCCATTTTGCCCACAATGTCCATACTAGCCCTCTGGAAACCAGTCCCTTCAGCCCACAATACCCATACTAGCTCTCCAGAAAGCCCCCCCCACCCCCCGCCCACTGGCCACCAATATTGGAATTGGTGGAGAGGTGGAATATTGCGTTGGGGGACCAGCCCTCCCTTATGAACATGGGACCCAATGGGTCCCACTTAGTCTAGTATATATATATATATATATACATACACTCACACATACACATAAAATAATGGGTCACGTAATATTGATACAACAACATAGCTCTGACCCACTGGTAAAACCCCTTCCATGACTCTAAAGTAATTGTTGGTTGATTAGTACAGGTGTCAGGGCTTATGGTAAGAAGGCAGGAGAATGGAGTTAAGAGGGAGAGATAGATCAGCCATAATTGAATGGCGGAGTGGACTTGATGGGCAAAATGGCCTCTAATGACATGAACTTATGAACCTTATGATTTAACTTACACAGCCCTTTTACACAGTTAGTTGTCTGTTAGTTTTTGGCAGTGCTGTTGCTTTCCAGGTGATTAGCCGCTGGTGGCAGCTTGTGTTTTCGGTTTACACATCAACAGGAATGATACTAAACAGCTCCAATGCAATCCAGTCAAGTTCACCGTTCATCCACTGAATGCTGCCAATTTTATATTGGCTTACGGGAAACGGGGTTGTGGAACATCGGAAAACATGAATTAATGAATCTACTGCGATTAAGTCTGAACTGAATTAGCTTAATATGAAGATAGAGGACTGGCCTCGGGGGGTAACTGGAGCCACAAGGAACTGCAGATGCTGGAATCTTGAGCAAACCACCTAGTGCTGGAGTAACTCAGCGGGGCCACAGCCTCCACTCCAGTCTGGAGAAGGGTTCCGACCCAAAACGTCACTCTTATCTTTTGTCCAGAGATGCTGCCTGTCCCGCTGAGTTACTCCGTGTCTATCCCCATTAGCTAGTGTGTGCCATCCTGAATATGACCCATCTACTCCAATAAAAACAGAAGATGCTGGACACACTCAGCAGTTCAGAGGAGTTGACATCAGGTCGACGACCCTTGGGCAGAATTAGATCCTTGGTCAAATTAGTTTCATGTTTCAGGATAGGTCGGGGAGGGACGGATGGGGAGAAGGAAATTTGAATGCCAGAATAACCTCTGAACTACATATAAGCTCTGAACTACAATAGACTATTATTATTATTATTATTACTATTATTGTTTGTTTTTTGAGTATACGTGTGTGTACTTGTGTGTGTATGTATATATAGTATAGTATATTCAGTATTTTCTCTCTCTTGTTTATCATATTGTTCACAGTGTACTATGTTTACATATTCTGTGGTGCTGCAGCAAGTAAGAATTTCATTGTTCTATCTGGGACACATGACAATAAAACACTCTTGACTCTTAAATTCATAAATCAGGGTCATGGAGTCATTCAGCGTGGAAACAGGCCCCTCGGCCCAACTTGCCCACACTGAAACTGAGATGTGAGCTCGAGAGACAGAGCGAGAGAGAAACAGAGAGATGGAGGGACAGAGGGACAGAGGGACAGTGAGGCAGAGAGACAGACGGGCCAAAGGGCCTGTTTCCATGCTGCATAACTATGAATCTCTCCATGTTCTCCAGAGATGCCGCCTGACCCGCTGAGTTACTCCAGCATTTTGCGTCTATCTTCGGTTTAAACCAACATCTGCAGTTCCTTCCTACACACTAAATCGATCTGGTGGTTACGTGGGATTTTGAAAGCACAGCATAAATGGTGTCCTCTGCTCTAAGATGGCCAAAATTATATGTGTGGTCTCAATGCGCCAAATAATATAAATAAAATCTATTATTATTATTATTATTAATATATTTTTTACTTCAGTTGCACATGATCAGTCACTGGGAATTACTGTCAAAAACCGATGCTGAACAGGTTTCTCTAACCTCATATCTGGTGCATCGTGATGTATATTCAAATCATTCCTGAATTCTTATAACAACTCGACGCGGGATAATGTCATAGAGTCCTGCAGTGTGCAAACAGGCCCTTTGGCCCAACATGCCCACGCCGACCAACGTGCCCCATCTACACTCATCCCACCTGTCTGCGTTTGGCCCATATCCCTCTCAACCTATTCTATCCATGTACCTGTCCAAATGTTTTTTAAACATTGTGGTAGTACCTGCCTCAACTACCTCCTCCGACAGCTCGTTCCATACACCGAGCATCCTTTGTGTAAAAAGGTTGCCTCTCAGGTTCCTATTAAATCTCCCTCCCCCTCACCTTATACCCATGTCCTCTGGTTCTTGATTCCCCTACTCTGGGTAAAAGACTCTGTGTGTCTACCCGATCTATTCCTCTCATTATTTTATACACCTCTATAAGATCTCCCCTCATTCTCCTGTGCTCCAAGGAATAGAGTCCAAGCCTGCTCAACCTCTCCATGTAGCTCAGGCCCTCATTACCGCAATGTAACTAATAGAACCTCTCCCTATAGCTCAGGCCCTCATTACCGCAATGTAACTAATAGAACCTCTCCCTATAGCTCAGGCCCTCATTACCGCAATGTAACTAATAGAACCTCTCCCTATAGCTCAGGCCCTCATTACCGCAATGTATCTAAAAGAACCTCTCCCTATAGCTCAGTCCCTCATTACCGCAATGTAACTAATAGAACCTCTCCCTATAGCTCAGGCCCTCATTACCGCAATGTAACTAATAGAACCTCTCCCTATAGCTCAGTCCCTCATTACCACAATGTAACTAATAGAACCTCTCCCTATAGCTCAGGCCCTCATTACCGCAATGTAACTAATAGAACCTCTCCCTATAGCTCAGGCCCTCATTACCGCAATGTAACTAATAGAACCTCTCCCTATAGCTCAGTCCCTCATTACCGCAATGTAACTAATAGAACCTCTCCCTATAGCTCAGTCCCTCATTACCGCAATGTATCTAAAAGAACCTCTCCCTACAGCTCAGTCCCTCATTACCGCAATGTAACTAAAAGAACCTCTCCCTATAGCTCAGTCCCTCATTACCGCAATGTAACTAAAAGAACCTCTCCCTATAGCTCAGTCCCTCATTACCGCAATGTAACTAAAAGAACACGGTGATATTGTGTGAGTAGCAGATTTTAAACTTAGGTTGAAACACTTTTCTTTCTGTTAAGCGTCTTAGATTATTTTATTTCTTTTAAACAAAGGATGCTTGCATAACCTTTCTAACTAGGGGGCAGCGGTAGAGTTGCTGCCTTACAGCATCAGAGACCCGGGTTCGAACCTGACTACGGGTGCTGTCTGTACGGAGTTTTTACCTTCTCCCTGTGACTTGCGTGGGTTTTCTCTGGGTACCTCCAGTTTCCTCCCACACTCCAAAGGCGTGCAGGTTTGCAGGTTAATTGGCCTGGTATAGTTGCAAATTGTCACTAACGTGTGTAGGATAGTGCTAGTGCATGGGTGATCGCTGGTCGGCGCGGACCCGGTGGGCCAAAGGGACTGTTTCCGCACTGAATCTCTAAACTAAACCATGGTCCTCAAAATGCTAAAAGTGAATGAGAGAGGTGGTGGCGAAAAATCAAAGCCAAACATGGTCTTTATCCAGTGTTCCTGAGCCTGCACTTTATGTATTTCACTTTAAACTTACTTTGACTGATGAAGATTTGTAATCTTGGTCCTTTGCTTTTACACGCATTATCACCCATTCGATCATTTGTATGGACCACTGTTTTGGAAACACGTATCCTAGATACTGCCGTACTCTGACCTCAGCCCTCCATATAAAGTCAACTGACATATGAAGTAAAGCTTGGCAGACTTTGAGATCAACAAGGAGAGTTTAACAATGATTTAGACAAAACCCCCGCGAAAGATCCAAAGTTATAAAAGAGAGGAAAAAAACTATAAAGAGTGATAAAAAACACAGGGCTTCTCCGATTTAAACACCAAGTCACATTCCCCAAACTTTACTGATTCATGGGTTTTGTCAGTTTGGGAAAAGTTTCTTATTCGATTGCTACATGACTTTTAGCCTGTTATCTTTTCTCAGTTTACATGTAATTACGGTTTCAGCGTCGTAAACTAATCCGACATGTTTCTTCAGAATGATTAGTTGTGCAATTTATTACCTAATCATCACCAGAGTTCTTGCTAGTGCAGTGGGTGTTTTAAATACATTTATACGGCCATTTCATAATTGGTCTTCAAAGGTTGCACCCGGTACAAATACTTTGTGAGAATCATTTCATGACTTTTGTGGCATTATGCAATATGAATTATAATATTTTTAACACATAGTTTGTTGTAGGAGAACACAGTGTATCCATTAGAGTCAAAGGACAAGTTGGTTTAGTTTCGTTTAGTTTAGAGGAACAGAGTTGAACAGGCCCTTCGGCCCACCGAATCCGTGCCAACCGGCGATCCTCGCACACTTACACTATCCTACACTAGGGACAATTTTACCAAGCCAATTAACAGTACACCAAGCCAATTAACCTACATACCTGTACGTCTTTGGAGTGTGAGAGGAAACCGAAAATCTCGGAGAAAACTCATGCGGTCAAGGGGAGAAAGTACAAACTCCATACAGACAGCACCCTTAGTCAGGATCGAACCTGGGTCTCTGGCACTGTAAGGCAGCAACTCTACTGCTGCGCCACCGTTAAACACTTTTAACAATTAAGTCCACCTTGGCCTACACAATCTCCCGGTCTCCTGTATATCGAGGAGACCAAGCGCAGACTGGGCGATCGTTTCGCTGAACACTTGCGCTCAGTCCGCCTTGGCCTACGCAATCTCCCGTTTGCCAAACGCTTTAACCCCCCGTCCCATTCCCACACTGACCTTTTGGGTGGGGACCCTTCTTCAGATTCACAACGAGAGGAAGAAAGAACTGCAGATGTTGGTTTACACCGAAGATAGAAACAAATTGCTGGAGCAACTTAGCTGGGTCGGGCAGCATTGTCCGGAGATGCTGTCTGATCAGCTGAGTTACTCCAGCATTTTGTGTCTATGTTCATATATTGTAATAGGAGTAAGAGGTCATTCCTCTGGATTTGTGGTTCTCATCTTTCTGAGATTTGTTAAATCTTTTGACCGTCGAGTTTGATGACGTGAGCAGATGTTAATTTTTAATTTAGTTCAGAGATACAGTGTGGAAACAGGCCTTTCGGCCCACCCAGTCCGCGCCATCCAGCATTCACTCGCACACTAGTTCTGTTGTACATACTAGGGACATTATTAACCAAGCCAATTGGCAGCACGGTGGCTCATTGGCAGCACGGTGGCGCAGCGGTAGAGTTGCTGCCTTACAGCGCTTGCAGCACCAGAGACCTGGGTTTGCTCCTGACTACGGGTGCTGTCTGTACGGAGTTTGTACGTTCTCCCCGTGACCTGCGAGGGTTTTCTCCAAGATCTTCAGTCCCACACTCCAAAGACGTACAGGTATGTAGGTAAATTGGCTTGGTGAGTGTAAAAATTGTCCCTAGTGTGTGTAGGATAGTGTTAATGTGCAGGGATCGCTGGTCGGCGCGGACACGGTGGGCTGAAGGCCCTGTTTCCGCGCTGTATCTCTTAACAAAACAAAACTAAATTTAACCTACAAACCTGCACGACTTTGGAGTGTGGCAGGAAACCGGGACCCCTGGAGAAAACCCACGCGGTCGCAGGGAGAACATGCACTCACCATACAGACAGTACCCGAGGTACACAAGACATGCCCGCCCAACTCCATTTTCGGCAGATTCATCAAAGCTTGACTCACCTGGTAGATCAGCCGTGTTTAGTTTGGTTTAATTTAGTTTAGTTTAGTTTAGTTTAGAGATTTTAGTTTAGGTAGTTTAGAGATCAATCAGCTTTTAGTGATTGATATATTACGGATTAGTACGGGCGTCATGGGTTATGGTGAGAAGGCAGGAGAATGGGATTGAGAGGGAGAGATAGATCAGCCATGATTGAATGGCGGAGTAGACTTGATGGGCAGAATGGCCTATTTACGTTCCTGAAACGTATGAACTTACTGAAACTGAACTGAACTAAGCTATTTCAAACCAGAAAGATCCCATGGAAACGCATGTAAACCTTCCACAAACAGGTAATAAATATCAATGACTTTAATAATTGTAATTTATGCTGCAAAAACACTTTCTGTTGAAAGCAGGCAAATGTTTTTTTTAATGCCTTGACTTGCGAGGCAGTGGGCATAATTATGTGTAAGCAGTGCTGGGAATGTATGGTGATTCATGTGTTTGGCGTGCGTTTGCATCAATTACAGACGGAACCCTCACAAGAGCGATGTTGTGCTCTGCTCAATGTTTTACGGGTGTCGTAAGTACGGAACAGCTGTCAGTTTTGACAAGGACAAAAATTGTCCAATGAAAAGATGAAGAAAGACAATACGCAGCTGAAGGCTAAGGTGCCTGTTTTGTGTAACAAGTTATCGGAAACATTCGAAGCTGCCACTGCCTGCTCCCCTCCGATGAGAGATGCAAAAATGCTGGAGTAACTCAGCGGGACAGGCAGCATCTCCGGAGAGAGGGAACGGCTGACGTTTTGGGTCGAGACCCTTCGTCAGACTGATGTCAGGGGAGAGGGAGATACACAGATAAGGAAGCGTAAGGTGTGAACACAGGACAAAGGGGATGGAGATCAAGGAACATGTAGAATAGATCATTGTCAGCTAGGAGAAGGTAACAACAAAGCAAACAGAGATATAATGTACTCAGAGACAGTCAGACTGGTCGGAGAACTGGGAAGGGAGAGAGATGGAGAGAAAACAAGGGTTACTTGAAGATGGAGAAGTCAATGTTCATACCATTGGGGTGTAAGCTGCCCAAGCGAAATATGAGGTGGTGTTCCTCCAATTTGTGCTGGGCCTCACTCTGACAATGGAGGAGGCCCAGGACAAAAAGATCAGTGTGGGAATGGGAGGGGAAGTTATGCACCTGATGAAGTTGTGCACTACTTACAGTAAATAGCTGGGATTTCAGCTTCTTAGAGTCATAGAGTCATAGATTGATACAGCGTGAAAACAGGCCCTTCGGCCCAACCTTCCCACACTGGCCAACATGTCCCAGCCACACTTGTCCCACCTGCCAGCATTTGGTCCGTATCCCTCCAAACTTGTCCTATCCATTGTGGCTATTTTGAATTCAATTGAATGAGACAGCTTGGAAACAAGTCCTTCAGCCCACTATAACCCATATCCACCTTGCTTATCCATATCCGCCCCGCTTTATCCATGTGCCTATCTAAAATCCTCATTTAATGCCACTTTCATATCTGCCTCAGCCACCATCTCTGGCAGCACATTCCAGGCACCCACTACCGTCGGTGTAAAACACATGTCCTGCACATCTCCGCAAAACTTTACCCCTCTCACCTAAAGCTGCGCCCTACAACCTTTGATCTTTTCTCCATGGAAATAAGGTTCCCTAGTTATGTCTCTCATAATTTCAGAATCTCATATTGATTTTTTAAGAGCATCAAAGTATGCTGGCCTTCATAGCAAGAGGATTTGAGTATAGGAGCAGGGAGGTTCTACTGCAGTTGTACAGGGTCTTGGTGAGACCACACCTGGAGTATTGCGTACAGTTTTGGTCTCCAAATCTGAGGAAGGACATTATAGCCATAGAGGGAGTGCAGAGAAGGTTCACCAGACTGATTCCTGGGATGTCAGGACTTTCATATGAAGAAAGACTGGATAGACTTGGCTTATACTCGCTAGAATTTAGGAGATTGAGAGGGGATCTTATAGAAACGTACAAAATTCTTATGGGGTTGGACAGGCTAGATGCAGGAAGATTGTTCCCGATGTTGGGGAAGTCCAGGACAAGGGGTCACAGCTTAAGGATAAGGGGGAAATCCTTTAAGACCGAGATGAGGAAAAACTTTTTCACACAGAGAGTGGTGAATCTCTGGAACTCTCTGCCACAGAGGGTAGTTGAGGCCTGTTCATTGGCTATATTTAAGAGGGAATTAGATGTGGCCCTTGTGGCTAAAGGGATCAGGGTGTATGGAGAGAAGGCAGGTACGGGATACTGAGTTGGATGATCAGCCATGATCATATTGAATGGCGGTGCAGGCTCGAAGGGCCGAATGGCCTACTCCTGCACCTATTTTCTATGTATCTATGTATCTATGTAAAGGTTATGGGGTGAAGGCAAGAGAATTAGGTTGAGAGGGAAAGATAGCTCAGCCATGATTGAATGGCGGAGGAGACTCGACGGGCTGAATGGCCTAATCCTGCTCCTATGCCTTATGGTCTTTAGGGAGTTCAAAATGTTCAATAGCCTGATAGTTGTTGGGAAGAAGCTGTTCCTGAACTTGGATATCACATGGGCAGGAGGAAATGATTAACCATGATCATATTGAACGGTGAAGCCGGCACCTCAGTCCTGATCGTGTTTTATATGTAACTGTGTTCCCATGAAATAAAAACAGAAAATGCTGGAAATACTCAGCAGGTCAGGCAGCGTTCTTGACGGCAAAACTGAGACCGAGCTTAGTTTAGTTTAGAGTTTAATTTAGTTTAGAGATACAGCACGACAACGAACCCCTTCGGCCCACCGGGTCCGCGCCGACCAGCGATCCCCACACATTTACACTATCCCACACCCACTAGGGACAATTTTTACATTTTACCAAGCCAATTAACCTACAAACCTGCACGTCTTTGCAATGTGGGAGGAAACCGAAGATCTCGGAGAAAACACATGCAGGTTACTGGGAGAACGTAGAAACTCCGTACAGATAGCATCCATAGTCGGGATCGAACTCGGGTCTCTGGCGCTGCATTTACTATAAGGCAGCAACTCTACCGCTGCGCCACCGTTCATTTTACCGATGGGCTTCCAGACCAGTGGGGGAAATCCCGGGGGGGCCAGAGGGGACATGCCCCCCCCTCTGTTTTGAGAGGTGGGGGACGATCCCCCCCCCCCCCCCAATTTTTTATAATCCGGATTTTAAAACTCGGTGAAATCTCCGCTTTCCGCGAGACTGGGGGTGGGACTGCTGATCGAGGGAGCCGATTGGACGAGGGAGACGTCGGTCAGCAGGCAATGGGGGGCGGAACATGATGATTGAGTGCGATGATTGGAGGAGGGAGGTGTCGGTCAGAGGCGGAAGAAGGGGGGGGGGGGAGTGGGACTGAGGATGGAGTGCGGTGATTGGAGGAGGGAGACGTGCCCAGGTCATAGGGTCACAACGGCAGTCCTGGACACAGACCTGTGCCTCATCCGCAGCCAGGATCGATCCCGGCCGGCTCTCCGGGGCTGCAACCGCTGCCGAACCTCCACTGGACCATCCCCGTCGCCACTCGAGTGCCCCGCCACCTCCCCCACGCCCAGGGGTGGCCAGAGACGTCGGAAGTCAGACAGGAGCGATGCCCCCAGACCCACAGCCAGCACAGAGAAGCAGCGCTAAACCCAGCTCAACTCTGCCTGTCCCGCCAAGTTAACCTATAGCCCTGCCTGGACTTGTGGGAAATATGGCCCAGGCTTACAGCCAGTGCAGAGAAGCAGCACTAGCTCCACGGCTCTGGACTAGTATTCCGTCAGTCCAGGCAGGGCTGTAGGTTAACCCGGCGAGACAGGCAGACTTAAGCTGCATTTAGCGCTGGATTGAGCCGAAATTACTGTTCACAGGGCCCACAGAAGCCCCCGAAGCCTCGCGAGTGTGTGAGTGTGCGCATGCGCGCGTGGCTGCCAAGAAATTGTGTCCCCCCCCCTGTCCCCCGGTCCCCTCCATATTTTGATAGCGATTTCCGTCACTGTTCCAGACCATAGGAAAAGGAGATGTGCGGGGCGTTTATAGTCATATAGTCATACAGCGTAGATACAGGCCCTTCGGCCCAACTTGCTCATGCCAACAAACTTCTGTACACAGAGGGTGGTGGGTGCCTGGAACATGCTGCCGGGGGTGGTTGTAGAGCCAGATACGACAGAGGCATCTAAGAGGCTTTTGGATAGGCACATGGATATGCAGGGAAGGGAGGGATGTGGATTCTGTGCAGGCACACAATGGTTGGCCTTGGCATCATGTTCACCACAGACATTGTGGGCCGAAGGGCCTGATCCGGTGCTGTACTGTTCTATGAAATTCTTGTTATACTTGAATAAACTTCCCAATTTCATTGAGTGCATGATGCTTAAATATTTTAGTCAAGTGTTCCACCATTGCTCGATTCAAAACTACAGCTGAAAAAATACCAGTGGGTACTTAAGCTATTAATTTAAATCCCGTTAAAAAAAATATTTAACTTCCTATCCAGACCACCACAAAATCATGAGAGGAAAAGATCGGGTGGACGCACAGAGTCTCTTGCGCAGAGGGAATCGAGAACCAGAGGACATAGGTTAAAGGTGAGGGGGAACGATTTAATGGGTGCCTGAGGGGTAACTTTTTTACACAAAGGGTGGTGGGTGTATGGAACGAGCTGCCAGAGGAGGTAGTTGAGGCAGGTTCTATCGTAACATGGATATAATAGGTTTAGAGGGATATGGGCCAAATGCAGGCAGGTGGGACTAGTGTGGATGGGACATGTTGGTCAGTGAGTCATAGAGTGACACAGCATGAAAACAGGCCCTTCGGCCCAACTTGCCCACACTGACCAACATGTCCCAGCTACGCTAGTCCCACCTGCCCACGTTTGGTCCATATCCTTCCAAACCTGCCTTATCCTTGATGTGGGCAAGTTGGGCCGAAGGGCCTGTTTCTACGTGGTATGACTCAATGCCCACCAGGGATCTTTCTAATGAATAAAACTGAAGCCTTTATCTCAAACCATGGAAATACTCAGCAGATCAGACAACATCTCAGGAGAAATATAAAGGACATAGATTTGAGTATCAAAGCAATTGCTGCTGTTTTTCCACTGGTGATATCTGATTTGCCAAGTATTTTCAGCATTTTCTATTTTTGTTGTGAAATGTTCAATGTTTGTAGAATTTTATTTTTTTTAAACTACGAATGTATTTTTACACCTCCGTCACTTTCTCTTTTCACGTCGTCTTCGGTCATCTGTGATCTTGTGTTATTAGAACCATGGAAACAAGCCCTTTGGCACAACCCATCCAGGCCAAGCAAGAAGCCTGGATGGGTTGGCTAAGAAGGCTAAGCTGGTCCCATTTGGTAGATGCACAAAATCTCTTGCCCAGAGTAGGGGAATCGAGTATCAGAGGGCATAGGTTCAAGGTGAAGGGGGAAAGATTTAATAGGAATCTGAGGAGTAACTTTTTCACACAAAATGTGGTGGGTGAATGGAACAAGCTGCCAGAGGAGGTACTGTAGTTGTGGCTGGGACTATCCCAATGTTTAAGAAACAGTTAGACAGGTACATGGATAGGACAGGTTTGGAGGGATATGAACCAAGCACAGGCAGGTGGGACTAATGTAGCTGAGACATGTTGGCCGGTGTGGGCAAGTTGGGCCGAAGAGCCTTTTTCCAGAATGTATCACTCCATGACTCTATGACTCTTTTTGGTCCATTCGGTCCCTCTAAATCTTTCCTATCTGTGTACTTGCCCAAGTGTCTTGTCAATGCTTTTGTGATGTGAAGGAAGGAAGTGCAGATGCTGGGTTAAACCGAAGATAGACACAAAATGCTGGATAGACTTGGCTTATACTCGCTAGAATTTAGGAGATTGAGAGGGGATCTTATAGAAACGTACAAAATTCTTGTGGGGTTGGACAGGCTAGATGCAGGAAGATTGTTCCCGATGTTGGGGAAGTCCAGGACAAGGGGTCACAGCTTAAGGATAAGGGGAAAATCCTTTAAGACCGAGATGAGGAAAAACTTTTTCACACAGAGAGTGGTGAATCTGTGGAATTCTCTGCCACAGAAGGTAGTTGAGGCCAGTTCATTGGCTATATTTAAGAGGGAGTTAGATGTGGCCCTTGTGGCTAAAGGGATCAGGGGGTATGGAGAGAAGGCAGGTACGGGATACTGAGTTGGATGATCAGCCATGATCATATTGAATGGCGGTGCAGGCTCGAAGGGCCGAATGGCCTACTCCTGCACCTATTTTCTATGTATTTTCTATGTAACTTAGCGGGACAGGCAGCATTTCTGGAGAGAAGGAATGGGTGACGTTTTGGGTCGAGGCCCTTCTTCACGAAGGAATGGGTGACATTTCGGGTCGAGACCCTTGAAAGGGTCTCGATCCAAAACATCACCCATTCCCTCTCACCAGAGATGCTGAGTTACTCTAGCGTTTTGTGCCTATCTAATGTTTTTGTAACTACCTCAACTACCTCCTCTGTCAAATGATTCTATGTACAGACACTACTCAACTTACATATTAAGCAGCTTACTTAAACTCACACTTACGTTAAAACAATCTGTACTCTGTCCATGTTGACTTTGGACTTTAAACTTTAGAGATACAGCAAGGAAACAGGTTCTTCAGTCCACCGAGTCCATGCCGACTGGTGATCACCTCGGGCACTAACAGGTAGGTACAGGATACTGAGGTAACAGGCTGGTGATCACCTCGGGCACTAACAGGCAGGTACAGGATACTGAGTTGGATGATCAGCCATGATCATATTGAATGGCGGTGCAGGCTCGAAGGGCCGAATGGCCTACTCCTGCACCTATTTTCTATGTTTCTATGTTTCTAACACTATCCAACACACTAGGGACAATTTTACAATTTTACCTAAACCAATTGACCCACAAACCCGTACGTCTTTGGAGTGTGGGAAGAAACCAGAACACTCGGAGAAAACCCACGTGGTCACAGGGAGAAATGTACAAATTTTATACAGACAGCACCCCAGTAGTTAGGATCGATCCTGGCGCAGAGAGGCAGCAACTCTACACTATGCTGCCCTAATCAGATGCAATCAAGGCCGTTTGCAATTTCCACAACATTGTGCGATCGCTCACCGGAAACTGGCCGGCAATGGAGGCAGTGCTTACCCAGAAGGCCATGCGCTACAGAAAGTGCCCCAACAGGGTTAATCGGTGATTCCTGTAAATCGGTGATTACGTAAAATCTGACTTACATAAGGGTTTACAGGGCGTGACCTTCACGTAAATCGTGGAGTGCCCGGACATGGTTCTTTCTCCCATCTGAAGATGGGGAAGGTGGAGAGGATAGGACAGGTTTAGAGGGAAATGGGCCAAACGCAGGCAGGTGGGACTAGTGTAGATGGGGCATGTTGGGCAAGTTGGCTGAAGGGCCTGTTTCCGCGCTGTATCACTCTATGACTCCATGAGAGATGACAGAAGAACAATGGGTAAAAAAATTGACATTTGAAAGCATGATCAGAGCTAAAATACTGATGATGTGATACAGGTCTGAAGAAAGAACCTGACCCATAAGCGCTAGTCTGAAGAAGGGTCTCGACCCGAAACGCCACCCATTCCTTCTCTGCAGAGATGCTGCCTGTCCCGCTGAGTTACTCCAGCTGAGTTCCTCTAAATGTTAGAATAATGAAAGGCACGTATAGAGTGGATGTTTCCACTGGTGGGAGAGTCTAGGACCAGAGGTCATAGCCTCAGAATTAAAGGGCGTTCTTTTAGAAAGGAGGTGAGGAAGAACTTCTATAGTCAGAGGGTAGTTAATCTGTGGAACTCATTGCCCCAGAGGGCTGTGGAGGCCAAGTCAGTGGATATTATTAAAGCAGAGATGGACAAATTCTTCATTAGAACGGTTGTCAAGGGTTATGGGGAGAAGGGAGGAAAATGGGATTATAAAGCAGAGATCAGCCATGATTGAATGGCGTAGACTCGATGGGCCGAATGGCCTAATCCTGCTCCTATAACTTGTGAACATTGTGTCCTTTTGTGTTTTAACCGGCATCTCCAGTTCGTTGCTTCTGCAGAACTAAAACGTTGGTTTGAAGAAGGGTCTCGACCTGAAACGTCACCCATTCCTTCTCTCCAAAGGTGCTGCCTGTCCCGCTGAGTTACTCCAGCATTTTGTGTCCAAAAGCTTGGTTGGCATGCCTGTCAAAGTAGTAGGAACATATATAGAAAGATAAAAATTCTTCTTTGTTTTTAGATCATTTATTGAACACAGCCAAGTGCAATATGGTCATATCAAGCTAAATTGGAGGAGAAGGCTTCAGTAAGTGAGTGATCTAGCAAAATATCTCGTAAGTCCAAATAGCCAGCAGCTAAATTCTGACAGAATTAGCTTCTGGCTTTGTCCCAAGGTCAGGTCACTAGTTTCCACTAAGCCTGCCATGTTGTGGGTTGTTGACTGTTAAAATGGTCCCTCTAAGTCAAATGTTAGAATGCAGAAATATGATCTCAACAGTCACAATAGTCCCTCCTACTCATCATTTTCCATCCATTAGTGGGAGAGTCTAGGACCAGAGGTCATGGCCTCAGAATTAAAGGACGTTCCTTTAAGAAGGCGATGAGGTGGAATTTCTTTAGTCAGAGGATGGCGAGTCTGTGGAATTCATTGCCACAGAAGGCTGTGGAGGCCAAGTCAATGGATATTTTTAAGGCCGAGATAGATAGATTCTTGATTAGTACGGGTGTCAGGGGTTATGGGGAGAAGTCTCATTTTTGTCTCGTTTTTATGTAGTTTTTTATTATTTTTTTTGTCGGGTATGTGTGTGGGGGGGTGGGGGTCGGGGTGTGGGGGGGAAACTTTGAAATCTTTCCCCTGCACGGGATACCCGACCTTTTCTTTGTCGGGTCTCCGTTGTCGTTGGGGCTGGGCAACGTGGAGCGGCCTCCAGCAGGAACGACCTGGGGCTCCAGTTGAGGAGCTGTGGACTACTCACCGTCGCGGGGCTGGCCGAGTCCGGAGCGGGTGGAGCAGTGGTGGAGCGCTGCTGCGACCCGACCGCCGGTGATTCGGAGGCTACAACCGCGGGTCTGGCGGACGGCAACACTGGAAGCCCGCGGGTCCCCTGGTGGGAGACCGCTTTTCGGGGCTTCCGCAGCGGCGACTTCTCCCGCCCGAGTTGCGGGGTTGAAGAGCACCTGGAGCGGGGCTTTATCCCCCTGCGCGGCTTGGAATGGCCACCGGACATTGCGGGCGCGCGCCGGGGCTCTAACACCAAGACCCGGTGCGCGACCTTGCATTACCCGGCGTGGCTTTAATGGCCGCGGGATAATCACCATCGCCCGCCGGGGGCTTTGACTTTGACTCTGACATCGGGCGGGGGGGGGGAGTGCAGTGGAGAGATATGTTTTTTTGCCTTCCATCACAGCGTTGTGATGGATGTATGTGTAAATTGTGTTGTGTCTCGGGTCTTCTTCGTTTTGTATTGTATGGCTGCAGAAACGACATTTCGTTTGGACCTCAAGGGGTCCAAATGACAAATTTGTCCAAAAGACAAAAAAAAGACAAATAAATTGAATTGAAGGCAGGAGAATGGGGTTAGGAGGGAGAGATAAATCAACCATTTATGATTGAATGGCGGAGTAGACTTTTTTAGAGATTCAGCGTGGAAACAGGCCCTTCAGCCCACCGAGCCCGCGCCGACCAGCAATCCCCGCACATCAACACTATCCTACATCCACTCGGGACAATTTTACACGTACAGCAAGTCAATTAGCCTACAAACCTGTACGTCTTTGGAGTGTGGGAGGAAACCGAAGATCTTGGAGAAAACCCAAGCGGTCACGGGGAGAACGTACAAACTCCGTACAGACAGCAGCCGTAGTCGGGATCGAACCTGGGTCTCTGGCACTGCAAGCGCTGTAAGGCAGCAACTCTACCGGTGCGCCACCGTGGCTGCCCGTATGGGCCAAATGGCCTGATTCTACTATCACTTATGAATTTCCATTTTTATTTATTTTTTCCTTTCGTTCATTGAAAACATTAGCGACGCAGCGGTGCTGGTTTCCGACGGGAACGGTGACGGACGCACCACACATCTCTGTCCTCCAGTTCCTGCGGACTTCCGCCACTGGAAGTGTAGGATTTTGGTGTGTGTGTACTTTATCATCATTCCGTACAATGCTGTGTACGACAGTGATGGCAACAGGTCTTGTTTTTGGTCCTGCTGGGGGTCCACAGCCCCCTCCTCACCTGACAAACCAGGTGGGGGAGACGGCTTAGTCGCCGACTATCCGACCATGGAGCAGGTAGCACGGGATTACATGGTAACCGTGACGGGGGGGGGGAACTCCCCCCGACCTGACTCCAGGATTTACTAATCCCAGGCTGCACAGTTTTGCATGAAAACTGACAACTTTTAATGTGATACTTTGTGGATGTAAATTAATCATGCGTTCCAAATGATAATAGAAAGACAGAATGCAAGATCTAAGTCATCTTAAGTGCTTTTCCACTTTGAATACGTGTGACCTTGTCAGGAATAACAACATTTCAATGTCTTTTAAACAAGTTACTGGTATAAAGGCAGTTCCATACAACTCATTTACAATCATCCAATGAGTGAATTTTAAATGCTTTTGGAAAGTTTGAAGATGAAATATTAGTGAAGGATTAGCTGCTTTGATATATCCTCTGATTATATTGGACAGATTAAACGTTGAATTTTACACTTGTACATGTGTCGCGAGCAGTTAAACAGAATATCATTAAAAAGGACACAAGGTACTGGGGTAACCCAGCGGGTCAGGCAGCATCGGTAGGGCAGCGGTAGAGTTGCTGCCTTGCAGCATTTACAGCGCCAGAGACCCGGGTTCGATCCTGACTGCGGGTGCTGTCCGTACGGAGTTTGTACGTTCTCCTCGTGACCTGCGTGGGTTTTCTCCGAGATCTTCGGGTTTCCTCCAACACTCCAAAGAGGTAGAGGTTTGTAGGTTAATTGGCTTGGTATAAGTGTAAATTGTCGCTAGTGTGTGTAGGATGTGCGGAGATCGCTGATCGGTGCAGGCTCGGTGGGCTGAAGGGCCTGTTTCCACACTCTAAACTAAACTAAACTCTCTGTGGAGGGAATATACAGGTGATGTTTCGGGTCGAGACCTTTCTTCAAACTTCAGAACTACCTATTTCTGCTGCCTTAGACAATAGACAATAGGTGCAGGAGTAGGCCATTTGGCCCTTCGAGCCAGCACCGCCATTCAATGTGATCATGGCTGATCATCCACAATCAGTACCCCGTTCCTGCCTTCTCCCCAAATCCCCTGACTCCGCTATTTTTAAGAGCCCTATCTAGCCTTACAACCATCTTTCTGAGAAGCATGTCACGGCTATAAGAGATCTTTCCCTCTGAGCGCTGGAGGATGAGGGGTGAACCTATAGAGGTGTACAAAATCATGAGAGGAAGAGATAGTACAAATGCACTGTCTTTTACCGACAGTAGGGGAATCAAGAACCAGAGGACATGGCTTTAAGGTGAGGAGGGAAAGATTTAATAGGAACCTGAGAGACAACTTTTTTACGCAAAGGGCGGTGGGTGTATGGAACGAGCTGCTGGAGCAGGTAGTTGAGGCAGGTATTATCTCAACGTTTAAGAAACGTTTTGGAAGGCATGGTGGCGCAGCGGTAGAGTTACTGCCTTACTGCGCCAGAGATCTGGGTTCGATCCTGAATATAGGTGCTGCCTGTACAGAGTTTGTACGTTCTCCTCATGACCACGTGGCTTTACCCCAGGTGCTCTGGTTTCATCCCACACTCCAAAAACATACAGGTTTTATAGGTTAATTGGCTTCGGAAAAGATTGTAAATTGTCCCTGTGTGTAGGAGAGTGCTAGTGTATTGGGATCGCTGGTCAGCGTGGACTCGGTGGGCCGAAGGGCCTGTTTCCGTGCTGTATCTCTAAACTAAACAAAAAAAAACTAAACATTTAGACAGGTACATGGATAGGATAAGTTTAGCGGCATATGGGCCAAACAGAGGCAGATGGGACTAGTGTAGATGGGGCATGTTGTCGGCGTGGGCAAGTTGAGCCGAAGGACCTATTTAACACGCTGGATGACTGTACGACTCTTTTCATCTTCTCTATAAAGGATTCCCAGAAACATACCCTCTCCTACATCAGACGTTGTCACAATAAACTGCTGGTTAAAGAACTTCAAGTCAGTTTTGCTGTGCAGAATAGGTTTTGTTTAAGCTAAATAAATAAGCTGTTGGCCTCTGGTTGAAGACGAGGAGCAGAGAAGTTTGCAGTAACTGGGTGCCGCGCAGTTAAGGGCCTGTCCCATTTGGCGATTTTTTCGGAGACTGCCGGCATCATTGACTGTGGTATCAGGTCACCGAAAAATACGCGGCGTGATGACATATTGACGCGCGGTGTTTTTTCAAGTGTCGCAACATTTTTTTGTCGCTGCTGGATTTTGAAATGTTCAAAATCTTTTGGCGACACTGATATGATGCCGGCAGTCGCCGAAAAAATCGCCAAGTTGGACAGGCCCTTAGATATAATAAGGAAGATAGACACAAAAAGCTGGAGTAACTCAGCGGGACAGGCAGCATCTCTGGAGAGAAGGAATGGGTGACGTTTCGGGTCGAGACCCTTCTTCAGACTGGTCAGGGATAAGGGAAACGAGAGATATAGACAGTGATGTGGAGAGATAAAGAACAATGAATGAAAGATATGCAAGAAAAGGAGCAATGCTAAAGGAAACAGGCCATTGTTAGCTGCATGACCCGCTGAGTTACTCCAGCATTTTGTGTCTGTGTTCGGTGTAAACCAGCATCTGCAGTTCCTTCTTACACATGTTGGCTGACCCGTTGAGTTACTCCAGCACTTTGTGTTTGTTTTGCAAACCAGCATCTGCAGTTCATCGTGTCTCCAAACATAAAACAACCCCCTAGCCAAGAATTTCCTGTTTTCAGAAATAATCTATTGTTTAGAGCAGATGGCCATAAATAGACAAGTTTTAACTTGTACTTCGTGCAATGTCAAACTTTCTGATTAAAGAACTTATGCTTTATGATTAAAGAAGGCTTCTGATGGCTTGTGATTTCCGTTCATTTGAGCCAGCAGCAGCAGAAAAGACATCTGCTGACTGCAAAACTCTTAACTTCAAAGCAATTAATGAACATCTTTGGTGCAAATGGGAAAAAAACACTTTGCAAGATTTCTGTGTATGGCCAAAATGCCAAAAATAGCAGTATGAATATTGACTTCTCTAACTTCAAGTAACCCTTGCTTTCCCTCTCCCTACATCCCTCCCCCATCCTGGATCTCTGACTAGTTTGACTGACCTCCTGATTACATTGTATCTTTGTACGCCTCGTGGTCTCCTCCCCCCCCCCAGCTCACAATGATCTATTCTACATTTTCCTTGATCTTCCTGCTCTTTGTTCTCTCGTTGTCATACCTTACCCTTCCATTGGAAGGGGAGTCCAGAACCAGTGGGTTACAATAGACAATAGACAATAGGTGCAGGAGTAGACCATTTGGCCCTTCGAGCCAGCACCGCCATTCAATGTGATCATGGCTGATCATCCCCAATCAGTAACCCGTTCCTGCCTTCTCCCCATATCCCCTGACTCCGCTATCTTTAAGAGCTCTATCTAACTCTCTCTTGAAAGCATCCAGAGAACTGGCCTCCACCGCCCTCTGAGGCAGAGAATTCCACAGACTCACAACTCTCTGTGTGAAAAGTGTCACAGTGTAAGAATAAGGGGTCGGCCATTTAGGACTGAGAGGACGAAAACCTTTTTCACCCAGAGAGTTGTGAATCTGTGGAATTCTCTGCCACAGAAGGCAGTGGAGGCCAATTGTTTTGCTTTCAAGAGAGAGTTAGATTTAGCTCTTAGGGCTAACAAAATCAAGGGATATGGGGAGAAAGCAGGAACGGGGTACTGATTTTGGATGATCAGCCATAATCATATTAAATGGCGGCGCTGGCTCGAAGGGCCGAATGGCCTACTCCTGCACCTATTGTCGATGTTTCTATGTTTCTATATCTCTGTGTCTCGCTCTCCCCTGACTCTCAGTCTGCAGAAGGGTCTCGACTCGAAACGTCACCCATTCCTTCTATCCAGAGATGCTGCCTGTCCCGCTGAGTTACTCCAGCATTTAGTGTCTATCTTCTAAAAATAAGACGGATGGGCAGGAAGAAGTTATTGCTAACATTTTCCCTACATTAAATGCAAGCTGTTTCGGGCTCTGGAATCCTTTTATAAACACTTACAGTAGTTCTCAACTTTCCATAATGCAAACATTGATAAGGTTCAATGCCTCAATTATTTCTTGTCAGCACAGATCACATCACACAACTAACAGCTGAAAAAAAAAGATTTGTACGGAAACTGCTCGTGGGCATTTTTTCCGAATAAGCTCATACTGCAAAAAATATTATTGTTAACAAATGGATTGGCCAGTTCGAATGGAAACATGATCCCCTGTGTGTGTACGAATCAACCTCTGCAGACAAAGGATTATAAAGACATTGGGAAGGGAATATGAAGAGCAACTATTTAGAGGGTCCAGAGGAGGTTTACTAGTCTGAAGAAGGGTCTCGACCTGAAACGTCACCCATTCCTTCTCTCCAGAGATGCTGCCCGTCCCGCTGAGTCACTCCAGCTTTTTGTGTCTATTTACAAGAATGATCCCAGGAATAATTGGGTTAACATACGATTAGGCCCCGACCACGGGTGAACAAGAGGAAGAGGATGTCCTTTGTCCTTTGTCCTTTGAATGTTTGACGGTACTGGGCCTGTACTCGCTGGAGTTTAGAAGGATGAGGGGTCCCCTCATTGAAACTTACCGAATAGTGAAAGGCCAGGATCGAGTGGATGTGGAGAGGATGTTTCCACTAGTGGGAGAGTCAAGGACCAGAGGCCACAGCCTCCGAATAAGAGAACATACCTTTAGAATGGAGATGAGGAGGTATTTCTTTAGTCAGAGGGTGGTAAATCTGTGGAATTCATTGCCACAGAATGCCATGGAAACCTTCATTGGGTATTTTTAAGGTGGAGATTGACAGGTTTTTGATTAGTACGGGTGTCAGGTGTTATGGGGAGAAGGGATTGAGAGGGAAAGGCAGATCAGCCCTGATTGAACGGTGGAGTAGACTAGATTTTAATTACATTTTATCTTTGTACGCCTTGTTGTCACCTTACCCAAGCTAACAATGATCTATTCTACATTTTCTTTGAACTTAGTTCCCTTTGAACTTTGTTTTCACACCTTACCCTTCCATACCTCTATACCTCCCTCTCCCCTAGTCTGAAGAAGGGTCTCAACCCGAAACATCACCCATTCCGTCTCTCCAGAGATAACGCCTGTACCGCTGAGTTACTCCACCATTTAGTGTCTATCTTCAGTAACGCTAGAGCATCTGCTACAGTCTAGCTAGAAGGCAGGAATATGCAAGGCAGTCTGCACATTCCTAAGCAATTGCAAAAGAATAAGACAATTTGTTAATGCAATGGCTAATTTGTTAATGCAATGGTTAATTAGTTTAATTAGTATCAGGAATCAGTTTAATTAGTGTCAGACTAAGGCCAAACGCAAATTGGAGGAACAGCACTTCATATTGTGTTTGGGCAGCTTACAACCCAGCGGTATGAATATTGATTTCCCTAACTTCAAGTAACCCTTGCATCCTCTCTCTCTCTCTATCCTTCCCCCACCTGTTGTACTAGCTTCAAAGTCGTCTTTTTGAGTCTCATTGTCTGTAACTCGTTTTCACCTAGGCCACAGGTAACTATGGCCTGTTTTTTTTTATCACCGTTACATTTTTGTATATCTTTCATTCATTTGTTCTATATCTCTCTACATTACTCAGAGCTCCCGTGGATTTGGAAGCAACAGCAACAAAGAGAAGCAGGAGAAAACACTGATTGGCTCTAGCCCGAGTGGGAGGAGAGTTAGAAGTGAGTCAGAGGGGGAAAACAGTTGAAAACGGAGGAATTTGGTTTGTAAATTGGTAAATTAGGCAATTTATCAGTCAATATAAGCAAGACGGCTCTTAGGGAGCAGCAGTGAGGGAGCGGCCTTGTGAGGGAAGTGCCCTTTGAGAAAAGTGTGAGTCTTTGGCTCGAGAGTCTTTGGCTCGAGAGTCTTTGGCTCGAGAGTCTTTGGCTCGAGAGTCTTTGGCTCGAGAGTCTTTGGCTCGAGAGTCTTTGGCTCGAGAGTCTTTGGCTCGAGAGTCTTTGGCTCGAGAGTCTTCGGCGAGGAGGCTGAGGAGAGGAGGCTACACAAAACGCTGGAGAGGGAGAGATGAAAGAAGGAGATGTCAGGCAAGCTGATTCAGTGTGATGCCTGCAGTATGTGGGAGGTCAAAGACACTGCTGGTGCCTCTGACAGCTACAAATGTGAGAAGTGCATCCAGGTACAGCTCCTGAAGGACCGTGTTGGGGAACTGGAGAAGCAAGTGGATGACCTCAGGTTCGTCCGAGAAACTGAGTCATTCCTCGACAAGTCCTACAGTAAGATTGTTACACCTAAGGTACTGGAAGAGAGAAGGTGGGTGACGGTGAGAAATGGAGGGAAGCATGGAATGCAAACGTCCCCGGGTATTGTACCTCTTGTGAACAGGTTCACCCACTTAGAAGCTGTCGGGACAGAAGACGTTATTACACTGAGCGGCGGACTGGCTTGCGAAGCAAAAAGGGCTGTGGAGCCAAAACCAAAGAGGCCAATGTCAGGCAATGCCATTGTAGTTGGAGACTCCATTGTGAGAGGTACGGACAGGGGTTTCTGCGGCAACAGATGGGATTCGAGGATGGTGTGCTGCCTTCCTGGTGCCAGGATCCAGGATGTCATGGACAGAGTGCAGAAAATCCTCAAGGGTGAAGGTGAACAGCCGGAAGTGGTAGTGCATGTCGGCACAAACAATGTCGGAAAGAAGGAGATGAATTTTCTGCAGCGTGACTTTAGAGAGCTCGGAAAAATGCTGAAAAGCAGGACCTCCAGGGTTGTTATCTCCGGTTTGCTTCCAGTTCCTCGTGCTGGCGAGAGCAGGAACAGGGAGATACGGGATCTGAATGTGTGGCTGAGGAACTGGTGCACGGGGCAGGGATTTAGATTCTTAGATCACTGGGATCTGTTTTGGAGTAAGGGGGGACTGTACAAAATGGACAGATTGCATCTTAACAGGTGGGGGACCAGCATTCTGGCAGGCAGGTTTGCCATTGTTACACGGGTGGTTTTAAACTGAATAAGGGGGGTGGGGTGTCAAATGGGATAGTCGAGGATGGAGTTAAAGGGAAAGGGTTTCTTAAATGTGTGAGCAGAGAGAGGTGTTAAATGAGGGTAGAAGCAATAGGTAGCAAGGTGAAGAGTAAAAGTGGCAGGCAGACAAATCCAGGGCAAAAATCAAAAAGAGCCACTTTTCAACATAATTGTATAAGGGGTACAAACAGTTGTAAAAACAAGCCTGAAGGCTTTGTGTCTCAATGCAAGGAGCATTCGTAATAAGGTGGATGAGTTGAATGTGCAGATAGCTATTAATGACTATGATATAGTTGGGATCACGGAGACATGGCTACAGGATGACCAAGGCTGGGAGCTGAACATCCAGGGATATTCAATATTCAGGAGGGATAGACAGAAAGGAAAAGGAGGTGGGGTAGCATTGCTGGTTAGAAAGGAGATTAATGCAATAGAAAGAAAGGACATTAGCTTGGAGGATGTGGGTAGAGCTGCGAAACACTAAGGGGCAGAAAACGCTAGTGGGAGTTGTGTACAGGCCACCTAACAGTAGTAGTGTAGTTGGGGATGGCATCAAACAGGAAATTAGAAATGCGTGCAACAAAGGCAAAACAGTTATAATGGGTGACTTCAATCTACATATAGATTGGGTGAATCAAATTGGCAGGGGTGCTGAGGAAGAGGATTTCTTGGAATGTATGCGGGATAGTTTTCTAAACCAACATGTAGAGGAACCAACGAGAGAGCAGGCTATTCTAGACTGGGTACTGAGTAATGAGGAAGGGTTAGTTAGCAGTCTTGTTGTGCGTGGCCCTTTGGGCAAGAGTGACCATAATATGGTTGAGTTCTTCATCAGGATGGAGAGTGGCATAATTAATTCAGAAACAAGGGTTCTGAACTTAAAGAAAGGTA
This sequence comes from Malacoraja senta, assembly GCA_038087875.1. Taxonomy (NCBI): domain Eukaryota; kingdom Metazoa; phylum Chordata; class Chondrichthyes; order Rajiformes; family Rajidae; genus Malacoraja; species Malacoraja senta. The sequence goes on from CM075977.1 coordinate 7,595,833, forward strand.
ACTTTGAGGGTATGAGACGTGAACTGGCCAAGATAGACTGGCAATTGATTCTAAAAGGGTTGACGGTGGATATGCAATGGAAGGCATATAAAGACTGCATGGATGAACTACAACAATTGTTCATTCCAGTTTGGCAAAAGAATAAATCAGGGAAGGTAGTGCATCCGTGGATAACAAGGGAAATCAGGAATAGTATCAAAACAAAAGATGAAGCATACAAATTAGCCAGAAAAAGCAGCCTACCAGAGGACTGGGAGAAATTCAGAGTCCAGCAGAGGAGGACAAAGGGCTTAATTAGGAAAGGGAAAATAGATTATGAAAGAAAACTGGCAGGGAACATAAAAACTGACTGGCCGTCGGGAGAGTCCTCGCAGTGGCTGGAACGGCCGGTTTCACAGCGGAGTCGATGGCACCTGAAGCCGACAGGGCCACGCCGATTGGGAACCACGAGGCTCCCGATGTTGGAGTTGACGCCGCCGCCCGCGGCTGGTCGCTCCGCAGTCCCGCAGCCCGGAGGTGTTGATCTCGGCAGTCAACGCATACCGGAGCTCCAGCGCGTCGATCCAGCGCGGCGACCCAGGCAAGGCATCGCCCGCTACGCTCTCCGATAGCGCTCCAGCGCTGTGCCGCCACCGAAGCTGAAGGTGCTGGGCAGTCCCCGTCAGGAAACGGCGCTCCATGCCCGCTGGTAGGCCACGAGGACGGGTCGACGAGGCAGCCTGGAGAAAAAGCTGCCTCACCGACCAGGTAGGGACCTAGAAATAGTTTCCCCCTTACCCCCCCACATTAAAAGTCAAAACCCCCCAAACAAACAAAGAAATAAAAAATGCTAAAACTAAAGAAAAAGTGAATTTGACAGACGGCTGCTGTTTAGCAGCCGTTCCTCCAAGATGGCGGCTCCTCCTACATTAAAGGCCGATAAATCCCCAGGGCCAGATAGGCTGCATCCCAGAGTACTTAAGGAAGTAGCCCCAGAAATAGTGGATGCATTAGTGATAATTTTTCAAAACTCTTTAGATTCTGGAGTAGTTCCTGAGGATTGGAGGGTAGCTAATGTAACCCCACTTTTTAAAAAGGGAGGGAGGGAGAAAACGGGGAATTACAGACCAGTTAGTCTAACATCGGTAGTGGGGAAACTGCTAGAGTCCGTTATTAAAGATGGGATAGCAGCACATTTGGAAAGTGGTGAAATCTTTGGACGAAGTCAGCATGGATTTATGAAAGGTAAATCATGTCTGACGAACCTTATAGAATTTTTCGAGGATGTAACTAGTAGAGTGGATAAGGGAGAACCAGTGGATGTGTTATATCTGGACTTTCAGAAGGCTTTCGACAAGGTCCCACATAAGAGATTAGTATACAAACATAAAGGACATGGTATTGGTGGTTCAGTATTGATGTGGATAGAGAACTGGCTGGCAGACATGAAGCAAAGAGTAGGAGTAAACAGGTCATTTTCAGAATGGCAGGCAGTGACTAGTGGGGTACCGCAAGGCTCAGTGCTGGGACCCCAGCTATTTACATTATATATTAATGATTTTGACAAGGGAATTGAATGCAACATCTCCAAGTTTGTGGATGACACGAAGCTGGGGGGCAGTGTTAGCTGTGAGGAGGATGCTAGGAGGCTGCAAGGTGACTTGGATAGGCTGGGTGAGTGGGCAAATGCATGGCAGATGCAGTATAATGTGGATAAATGTGAGGTTATCCACATTGGTGGCAAAAACAGGAAAGTAGACTATTATCTGAATGGTGGCTGATTAGGAAAAGGGGAGATGCAACGAGACCTGGGTGTCATGGTACACCAGTCATTGAAAGTAGGCATGCAGGTGCAGCAGGCAGTGAAGAAAGCGAATGGTATGTTAGCATTCATATCAAAAAGATTTGAGTATAGGAGCAGGGAGGTTCTACTGAAGTTGTACAGGGTCTTGGTGAGACCACACCTGGAGTATTGCGTCCAGTTTTGGTCTCCTAATCGGAGGAAAGACATTCTTGCCATAGAGGGAGTACAGAGAAGGTTCACCAGACTGATTCCTGGGATGTCAGGACTTTCATATGAAGAAAGACTGGATAGACTCGGCTTGTACTCGCTAGAATTTAGAAGATTGAGGGGGGATCTTATAGAAACTTACAAAATTCTTAAGGGGTTGGACAGGCTAGATGCAGGAAGATTGTTCCCGATGTTGGGGAAGTCCAGAACAAGGGGTCACAGTTTAAGGTTAAGGTCGAAATCTTTTAGGACCGAAATGAGAAAAACATTTTTCACACTGAGAGTGGTGAATCTCTGGAATTTTCTGCCACAGAAGGTAGTTGAGGCCAGTTCATTGGCTATATTTAAGAGGGAGTTAGATGTGGCCCTTGTGGCTAAAGGTATCAGGGGGTATGGAGAGAAGGCAGGTACAGGATACTGATTTGGATGATCAGCTATGATCATATTGAATGGCGGTGCAGGCTCGAAGGGCCGAATGGCCTACTCCAGCACCTATTTTCTATGTTTCTATGTTTCTATCACCGTCTATATCTCTCGTTTTCCTTTCCCCTGACTCTCAGTCTGAAGAAGGGTCTCGACCCGAAACGCCACCTGTTCCTTTTCTCCAGAGATGCTGTCTGACCCGCTGAGTTACTCCAGCTTTTTGTGTCTATCTTCGGTTTAAACCAGCATCTGCAGTTCCTCCCTACACTTAATTACTATCGGTGTTTGCTTGACAAAATAAAGACTTTGTCGTCAACAGCATTTTCAATGGAACTATTCACAAACCAGCAAAAGATATCAATTTCTGATGGAAATTTCTTGGCCCCTCATGTATCATCATCTTGGAGAAAAGCCTAATGGCTACGTCCCAGCCCACCAAATGCCAAAATTTAGCTTCAGGCAACAAAATGAGTTACACAATTTTCCATTCCCTCAATATTCCTAAGGTCTCTTTTGAATCTATTTTAATTATAGCTTCATAATTGCTTCTTCAAAATATCAATTTGTTAACTGTCCTGTTTCTAAATCCTTCTCGGCACAGGCGGGGTGAGTCTTGAGTGATTCACATTCATCAGATGAAGCAACTTGTTTCAAATGACTAGAACGACTGTCCTTCGAATGGAAATACTTGACACCGAAAGTCAATACCCAAGTGGATGCTTTTATCCACGATGAGATTGAATTGTACTGAAAAAAAGAATCTGTAAAAGGTGATTCAGGCCTTATTAGTTTAGAGATTAGGGCGCGGAAACAGGCCCTGCAGCCCACCGAGTCTGCACCGACCAGCGATCCCCACACATTAACGCTATCCTACACTAGGGACGATCTTACATTTATACCAAGCCAATTAGCCTACAAACCTGTATGTCTGTGTAGTGTGGGAGGAAACCGAAGTTCTGGAAGAAAACCCATGCAGGTCACGGGGAGAACGTACAAACTCCAGAAAGACAGCACCTGTAGCCCGGGTTGAACCCGGGTCTATGGCGCTGTAAACGCTGTAAGGCAGCAACTCTACCGCTGCGCCACCGTGCCGCCCGAAAGAAAGTAGGTATAAACACGGTAGGTAGTAGAAAGTAGGTAGAACCAAGGAACTGCAGATGCTGGTTTATGCATGGGGTAAACCAACATCATCCCTCCTCCAGGGACTTGAGGCAGCGATGTTGGACTCATGAGCAAGGGCCGGTAAGAGAGTGAACTGGGCTCTTACCTTCCTTCCTCGCCCTCAAGGCCAACTGCGGGAGACACGCCGGCTGAAGGTGGCCGGGGGAGGAGATGGACGACGGTTCGCTGGACGATGCCGACGGAGGCGAGGGCTGGAGGCCCTGCAGCAGCCTGGGGCTCGCCTGGATCGGGCCCCGCTCCAGGAGACCCAGCGCGCGGACCGGACTTGGCGCCAAAACCTGGCGACTCTTGCATGTGGTCTCAGTAGACTATTTTTTAATGCACTTTGTACTAATCATGGATTGTGCTTAGGTATGGCAATATTTGACTGAACTGTAGGCATATGTACATATGTACGTGATAATAAAGAACACTTGACTAATAATTATTGACCAAGTAACTCAACAGGTCCGACAACATTTCTGGAAAACATGGAAGGGTGACATTTCAGGTCTGAGGAAGGGTCCCGACCCGAAACGTCACCTATCCATGATCTCCGGAGATGCCGCCTGACCTGATGATTCAGACCATACAGTGCATATACCGCACATTGCCGTTTAAAGGATCATCAATTACTTGCAGTTTCCCACTCTCTGAAATCAAATTACATAATACTGGTCCACCAGCCGGTTTTCCGGCAACTGGTGGTCCGGCACCTCCTTCAATCCGGACAAAATTACGAGCGCGCACTTGAAATCCTTCCTCGGAAGTCAGGTGGGTTGAATTTGACCCCCTGTGGCCGGGGCTCTGGAACTCCAGCCCGGCCGGAGCGGGCAGATCCGTTCCAATATCCGACTTCCACGGCCGACTTTGCAGGCCGGTATCTGGGATATACAGAGGCCTAGGCGGACATTGTAACAATAGTGTGTGCTACAAAAGTGGGTGGTTTTTCAGACAGTGAAGATGGTTGTGAAAAATTGCAGCGGGATGCGGATCGATTGGCCAGGTGGGCTGAGGAATGGTTGATGGAATTTAATACAGAGGAGTGTGAGGTGTTGCATTTTGGGAAGTCTAACAGGGGCAGGACCCACACAGTAAATGGTAGATCTCTGGGGAGTGTTGTGGAGCATAGGGATTTAGGAGTGCAGGTGCATGGTTCCTTGAAGGTGGAGTCGCAGGTAGATAAGGTGGTCAAAAAGGCTTTTGGCACATTGCCCTTCATCAGTCAGAGTATTGAGTATAGAAGTTGGGAGGTCATGTTGCAGTTGTATAAGACGTTGGTGAGGCCACATTTAGAGTATTGTGTTCATTTCTGGGTACCATGTTATAGGAAAGATGTTGTCAAGCTGGAAAGGGTACAGAGAAGATTTACGAGGATATTGCCAGGACTAGAGGGTGTGAGCTGGATGTTGCCAGGACTATAGGTTGAGCAGACTGGGACTCTCTTCCTTAGAGCGCAGGAGGATGAGGGGTGATCTTATAGAAGTGTATAAAATCATGAGAGGAATAGATCGGGTAGATGCACAGAGTCTCTTGCCTCGAGGACTAGAGGACATAGTTTTAAGGTGAAGAGGTAAAGATGTAATAGGAATCTGAGGGGTAACATTTTCACTCAAAGGGTGGTGGGTGTATGGAACGAGCTGCCAGAGGATGTAGTTGAGGCTGGGATTATCCTACCATATAAGAAGCAGTTAGACAGGTACATGAATTGGACAGGTTTGGAGGGATTGGGCCAAACACAGGCAGGTGGGACTAGTGTAGCTGGGACATTATTGGCCGGTGTGGGCACGTTGGGCCGAAGGGCCTGTTTCCACACTGTGAGACTCGATGACACGATAGAGTTTACATACCCTGCAGTAGTACAATTTACAGATCACATCAATCTATCAAGCAGTGAATGTGGGAGTGATGAAAATGATTCGGTTTTAAGTTGCTGTGGGATAATTGAATTAGTCTTTTTTGGCAAATCTAATGTCTACGGCGGCCTTGAAGTTCCAGATCAGTGTCTGTATGGTTTGAATCTTCATTATGCTCTCAGCTCGTGGTTAAAGTCTAAGATACTTATCCAAAAAACATTAAATATGGGTGTGAAGATGGCTTCACGTTTTAAATTCCTTCAGTAATGTACCATTAGGCCAAACTTTAATCATGAACATGACATTCTATGTCCATGCTACAATCGTTTTTACCAAAAATTAATTAATTTACAACAATAAGAGTAAGGGGTAGGCCATTTAGAACGGAGATGAGGAAAAACTTTTTCACTCAGAGAGTTGTGAATCTGTGGAATTCTCTGCCTCAGAAGGCAGTGGAGGCCGATTCTCTGGATGCTTTCAAGAGAGAGTTAGATAGAGCTCTGGGATATGGGGAGAAGGCAGGAACGGGGTACTGATTCTGGATGATCAGCCATGATCACATTGAATGGTGGTGCTGGCTCGAAGGGCCGAATGACCTACTCCTGCACCTATTGTCTGTTGTCTATATTTACAAAAAAAAAACGAACACACCCACAACTAAATACAAAAATGATCAAATATTCTGAATATTAAATAATTTTATTACTATCGTGTATTAGGATGCATTCGGCCCCCCTGAGTGATCAGTTCAGTTCAGTTTAGTTTATGGTCACGTGTACCGAGATACAGTGAAAAGCTTTTGTTGGGTACTAACCAGTCAGCGGAACGACAATACATGATTACAATTGAGCCATTTACAGTGTATAGATACATGATAAGGGAATAACGTTTAGTGCAGGGTAAAGGCAATAAAGTCCGATCAAAGATAGTCCGAGGGTGACCAATGAGGTATGTAGATGGTTTATGCATGCAACCAATCACATAGCTACCTCACCACTACTAACCCCGCCTTAAGTATCATTTATAATAACGCCTGCTTCTCCTTCTGCGCAGTACAGTAGCAGACTGGAGTCAGTGACTACTCATGTATTGTTTAACTCTGTATACTTATTAAAAGACTATTATAATGTCACACGTGTGTAATGACTATTTACATGGTGTCAGAAGTGGGATTTGAACCCACGCCTCCATAGGCGTGCAGAGTGGAACGGTCTGCAATCATTAGCTCATTATTCCTTATCTTCTTAAAAAGGCTTATTTGCCCCAGTGTTGAACTTAGTGTGAAAGCTGGAATTGTTGACAGTTATCAGAACAGTTGGATCGGGTAATCGGCCAGGTGTGTGAAAGAGTGAATGCACACTCGCCTCCCCTTGCGAAATAATTGGATCGTCAGTGTGGGCGGCGTCGAGCAAGGACAGAGGACCATACATGTTATCAGCTTGCATCAGCATGTTTAGGTTAGGTCTGGAAGCTCGTGGCACCTACCCACGAGAACGACAGGCAGCAGAGAAATGGTTTAATTTCTTGCAATAGTTGCAGGCTTTACCGAAGGCAGGGCATGGCGACAGCGGGCACCCGGGCGTTGATGCCACGATCGCCCACGCACAGTGCCAATTCTACTGGCCTGGAATGGCTAAGTACATTCGGGACCGTGTCTCGTCTTGCTCTACCTGCAACAGCCTTGCGTCCCACCAGCAAAGGCAGCCCCTTTTGCAACAACCCGCGCCTGCCCTGGCCTGGACCTCGGTGGCCGCCGACATTTTCGAGTGGCATGGTAAACACTACCTCATCCTTGCTGACTCCTACTCGAACTGGTTCGAGGTTGACCTTCTGACCTCCCTCACGTCCGAGATGGTCATCCGTAAGCTGCGGAGACATTTCTCCACTTTCGGCTCGCCTGTCCGTCTGCAGACCGACAACGGCAGGCAGTTTACCAGCCAGGAGTTCAAGAACTTTGCCAACAAGTGGAACTTCCTCCACTTCACGAGCAGCCCTGAGTACCCGCAGAGTAACGGGCTTGCTGAGCGGGCTGTCCGGAGTGCCAAACTACTAATGGAGCAAGCGCGCCTGGCGAACTCCGACTTCCTTGACCTCCTGAACCTAAGGAACATTTCCAGGGATGCAACCCTAGGCTCACCTGCTCAGCGGCTGATGTCCAGAACAACAAGACCACCGATTCCGATTGCTCAACACAAGCTGCTGCCTCGAGTGCTGGAGCCTGCCTCCGTCCAGACGCGCATTCAGGCTAAGCATGACATCCAAAGACGGTCACATGATAGATCGTGCAAACCACTCAAGCCTCTGCTGCCTGGACAGGCCGTTCGTCTACATACTGCTTGCGGATATTCCCATCTGGCCACCGTGGTTGGCATTGCCGATGCGCCTCGTTCGTACCTTGTGGACTTTGAAGGGACTGTTTACCGCAGGAGTCGTCAGCACCTGCTTGCAGTACAGGAGCCACTCCTGCAGGCAGCCGGACCTTACGCTCCGCCGCTGCAGTTCCAGCCATCCGCTGCTGATCCCGTTGCCGGCCCCTGCATGCCTCAGTCCCCTCGCGTGTTTTGTTCACCTCCGCGTGGGTCGCCCATTGCTAACCGCTTTCCTAGCCCTCCTGCACGTTTGTCCCCCTTGCCGCTTTCTGTTTCCCCACCGGCTTCGTCGCCTCCGGGTTTGGGTCTTTCTGGTGAGGGGGGGGGGAAGGCTTGGTCCGTACGCGCTCGGGCCGTGTCAGCAAGCCGCCTGTTCGGTATGGTGATTTTGTTTAAGTCGTTGCCATAGTTATCCACCATGTTTAATCATGTGTTCATGTTTAATCTTCTAAGGGGAAGGATGTAGATGGTTTATGCATGCAACCAATCACATAGCTACCTCACCACTACTAACCCCGCCTTAAGTATCATTTATAATAACGCCTGCTTCTCCTTCTGCGCAGTACAGTAGCAGACAGGAGTCAGTGACTACTCATGTATTGTTTAACTCTGTATACTTATTAAAAGACTATTGTAATGTCACACGTGTGTAATGACTATTTACAAGGTAGATAGTAGTTCTCATTCCAAGAGTTCTCCTGAGATTCCCCTGATTCGAACTCTGAGATTTACGGTAAAAGCCGCTCGTAGGTACTCGGGGCTCTCATGGACATTTTTCAACATGTTGAAAAATCTTCACGAGTCTTCACGAGCTTACTGCGTTTCCCGAGTACCTGCCGTTAACGTTACGAGCCCCTAAGAGACGTCCCCGAGCTCCGACGTACCCGCTACGTACATTCTACGTGCTTACCACAAGTTTGATTTTTTGTTAAACTCGGGAGAGCTCTTGTATTAGCTCATACAGTGGGACAGCCACTTAACTCTCTCTTAAATCCATCCAGTGAATTGGCCTTCACTGCCTTCTGCGGCAGAGAATTCCACAAATTCACAACTGTCTGGGTGAAAAGGTTTTTTCTCATCTCAGTTTTAAATGGCCTCCCCTTTATTCTTAGACTGTGGCCCCTGGTTCTGGACTCCACCAGTAGAAACCATTTTGCCATGTTGGAAATGTCCAACACTAATGTCCAAAGGTTGGGGCGGCATTGTGGTGCAGCAGTAGAATTGCTGCCTTACAGCGCCAGAGACCCTGGTTCGATCTTGACTATGGGTGCTTGTCTGTACGGAGTTTGTACGTTCACCCCGTGACCAGCGTGGGGTTTCTCCGAGATCTTCGGTTTGCTCCCACACTCCAAAGACGTACAGCTTGATATAAATGTAAATTACACCTAGTGTGTATAGGATGGTGTTAATGTGTGGGGATCGCTGGTCAGCGCGGACTCGGTGGGCCGAAGGGCGTGTTTAGGCACTGTATCTCTAAACTGTATCTCTAAACTAAACTAGAAGGCATAGCTTTAAAGTGAGAGGAGAATCGTTTTGATGGGGGGCAATTGGTGGGGCAGGTTTTTCTCCCAGAGAGAGGTGATTACCTCAAAGGCAGAGCCATAGATGTTGGTTCAGACAGATACGACAGTGGCATTAAACAGGCTTTTAGACAGGCATATGTCTATGCAGAGAATTGAGAGATATGGATCATGTGCAGGCAGATGAGATTAGATTACCTTGGCATCGTTCATCAGGATTTTGCGGGCCGAAGGGCCTCTTTTTGTGAGGGAAGGAACTGCAGATGCTGGTTTAAACCGAAGATGGACACAAAAAGCCAGAGTAACTCAGCGGGTCAGGCAGCATCTCCGGAGAGAAGGAATATGTGACGTCTCAGGTCGAGACCCTTCATCAGACCGAGAGTCAGGGACAAGGGAAACAAGAGATATAGATGGTGACATCGAGAGATAGAGAACAAATGAATGAAACAAATGCAAAGAGGGAACGATGACAAAGGAAACAGGCCTTTGTTAGCTGTGGGATTGTTGAAAACGAGTTACAGACAATGAGACGCAACAAGCTGACTTTGAACCTAGTACAAGGATTCGGTGTGGGAGGGACGGAGAGAGAGGGGTTGCAAGGTGTTACTTGAAGTTAGAGAAATCAATATTCATACAGTTCTGTTCGTGTGCTGTACTATTCCATATTCTATGTTAATTATTCCCTACGAAACACCAAGCTGTATTGTGCTGCATTTTGAGTTAAAATCCTAAAATAGTTCTGGCCGTGGATCATGGCTTACGTAGCTAACTGAGATGTTTGTTTTATCACATGTGTGGCAGGTGATTGGAAGTATTAATGTGTAGATGATATTAAACATTTTTCTTGCTGGAAGAATACTTCTCATTATCTTGTAAAGCTCTATCAACCTTGATCAATTTCCCTCCTGGGATAAATAAAGTTCTATCGTATAAGACCACCCCTCATGCTCCTGCAGCCCAGGCCTCTGCGTAGCCCAACCTCTCCCTGGAGCTCAGGACCACGAGTCCTGGCAAGATTGTAATAGCCCTGTCCCACGGTGCGAGTTCATTCCAAGAGCTCTCCCGAGTTTTAAAAAAACGAACTCGTGGTAAACACGGAGAATGAACGTAGCGGGTACGTCGGAGCTCGGGGACGTCTCTTAGCGCTAACGGCAGGTACTGGGGAAGACTCGCTAACGGCAGGTAAGCACGGGAAGACTAGTGAAGATTTTTCAACATGATGAGCCCCGAGTACCGACGAGTGGCCATTACCGTAAATCTCCGAGTTCGAATCAGGGCAAACTCGGGAGAACTCTTGGAATGAACTCGTACCGTGGGACAGGGGTTTAAGACATTGAAAGCATGGAAAATATTCCTATCATAGAATTGTAGAAATTGTAGAA
>CM075977.1:7611533-7613845 GCA_038087875.1 Malacoraja senta
ACTCTACCCCCTCCCTCCCCTACCCCATCTCCCTAAATCCCCTCTCGCCCCATCCCTCCCCCCTCCCCCACACCTCTCTCCCCCTCCCCATCCCCCTTCCCTTTCTCCCCCCACCCCCTTCCCCCTATCCCTCTGTCCCTCATCCACCACTCCTCCTACTCCTCCCTGCCCACTCTTCCACTTCTGTCCCCCTTACCCCACCCCCCTCTCTCTCCCCTCCCCAATCCCGCTCTCTCCCCCTCCCTGCCCCCTCCCTCCCCTCTCTCCCCCCACCCCTTCCGCTACCCCGCTGTCCCTCTTGCACCACTCCCCCTACCTCTCTCCCCCTCCCTCCACATTCTTCCACTTATCTCCCCAACCCCTCCCCATCTCCCTCCCCCACCCCTCTCCCCCCTCCCTACCCTCTACCTCCCCTCTCTTCCCCCTCTCTCCCCCTACCCCTCTCCCCCCTCCACACTCTTCCCCCTCCCTCCCCTACCCCCACCCCATCCATCTCTCCCCCACCCCCTTCCCTCTCCCCCCACCCCCCCTACCCCATCTCCCTCCTCTCCTCCCTCACACCTCTCTCCCCCTCCCCCATCCCTCTCTCCTCCCCCTCTCCATCTCCCTCTCCTCCCCTCCTCCTCCCACCCCATCCCTCTCTCTCCCACCCCGTCTCCCTCCCCACTCTTCTCCCTCTCTCTCCTACCCCATCTCCCTCCTCCCCTCCCTCCCCCTCCCCCACCCCTCTTCACCCCCATCTCCCCCCATCCCCTTCCCCTCTCTCTTGCACCACTCCCTGCTACCCCTCTCCCCCTCACTCCCCACTCTTTGTCTCTCCCTCCACCACCTCTCTCCCTCCCCTCTCCCTCTCTCTCCCCCTCTCTTCCCCCTACTCCTTTCTCCCCTTCCCCTCATCCCCTCTCCCCACCTCTAACATCCCCTCCCCCCCTCTCCCTCCCCCCTACTCCTCTCCCCCCTTCCTGCCCTCCCCGCTCTCCTCTCACTCCCCACTCTCCCCCCCCTCCCTCCCCCCTACCCTGCTCTCCTCTCCCTTCCCAATCTCTCCCCTTTCCTCCTCCCCCTCTCCCCTCCCTCCCCCTCTCCCCTCCCTCCCCTCTTCTCTCCCCACCCTGTCTCCCTCTCCCCCCTCCCTCCCCTCTTCTCTCCCCACCCCGTCTCCCTCTCCCCCCTCCCCCCGCCTGTGTGTTTGGGGGGTGGTTAGTGTGAGTGTGATGCCGCAGCCCCCCACCCCCCCCCGCAAACGCGCGTTGGGGAAACAGCCCGCCAACAGTCTCTCTGTCTTTAAGAAGGAACTGCAGATGCTGGAAAATCGAAGGTACACAAAAAAAAGCTGGAGAAACTCAGCGGGTGCAGCAGCATCTATGGATCGAAGGAAATAGGCAACGTTTGGGTCCGAAACCCGTATGAAGAAGGGTTTCGGCCCAAAGCGTTGCCTATTTCCTTCGCTCCATAGATGCTGCTGCACCCGCTGCGTTTCTCCAGCTTTTTTTGTGTACCAGTCTCTCTGTCTCTCCCCTCTCTCTCTCTCTCTCTCTCTGCCCTTCTCTCTTCACAGCCCGCGGCTTGACTCATGCACGCCCGCTCCAACCCCCCCCTTCACCTCTCTCCCCCATCCTCTCCTTCCTCTCTCCACCCCCTCCTCTCTCCCCCGCCTCTCTCCCCCTCCTCTCCCCCTTCCTCTCCCACACTTCCTCTCCCCCCTTCCTCTCCCCCTTCCTCTCGACCCTCCTCAAAATTTTATTTTCTAACATTATATTTTCTCTCTCTGCCCCCCCCCCCCACCTCTCTTGACGCACCTGAGAGGTGAGGGCTATTCGTCAGTGGATAAGGTGGAGATGGGATAAAAGAAGCCAATTAATAAAATTAAGATAATATCAAGGGGTGTGATGAGTGTGTGTGTTTGTGGGTGCCAGATTCCCACCCCGCAACCGTGCTTTGGAGGAACAGACCCAACGGGTCTGCACTTGGTCTAGTATATCCTAATATCTTCTTTAATTCTGAATTCACTCTGTCCCCAAATGGTTCTATTTTTGGGCAACTCCAGAAGATATGTGCATGACTTGCGTCTGTCTGGCCACATTGCCTCCAGCATGTTTGCTGCCTTAGAATTTGCTTGCTTTTTATGTTAGGCGTAATAAAGAAATGAATCAAAATTTTCCAATTAAATTCTCTCCATTTTTGTGAATTAGTGGATGTCTGTAGTGTTACACACATATGATGCCATTCTTCTTCTGAGATTGTGATGTTCAATTCCTTTTCCCACTTACATTTTACCCAAAGGGGTTAAATCTTATTTTACCCTTAACTTG
>CM075977.1:7614045-7667462 GCA_038087875.1 Malacoraja senta
TGAAGATAGTCACACAATTCTGGAGAGGAACTCAGCGAGTCAGGCAGCATCTCAGTTTAAATGCATATCTTAAGTGCTTATTATGTATAGTTATACGTACTGAAGATAGATACAAAATACTGGGGTATCTCAGCGAGTCAGGCAGCATCTCACTTTAAATGCGTACCTCTTAAGTGCTTATGTAGAGTGATACTTGTACTGAAGATAGACAAAATGCTGAAGTAACTCAGCAGGACAGGCAGTATCTCTGGTGAAAAAGGAATAGGTGACGTTTCGGGTGGGGACCAGACTACTGCACATCAAACATGGGGATTTAATGCAACGCCAAGGTCTGCAGTGGTTGCAGTTCCTTGCTGGAAATAGCAGAGCAGTGAAACATCAATGTGTAGGAAGGAACTGCAGATGCTGGTTTAAACCGAAGATAGACACAAAATGCTGGAGTAACTCAGGTAGCATCTCTGGAGAGAAGGAATGGGTGACGTTTCGGGTCGAGACCCTCCTTCAGACTGAAAGTTACGGGAAAGCGAAACATGAGATAGAGATGCTGATGTAGAGAGATTAAAACGTGGTCGTAGGGTCAGAGAACAGGAGGAATCACAGTAGCAGAAAATCAAGAGTGGACAGAGAGAGAGAGAGAGCGAGAGAAAGAAAGAGAGAGACACAGTCAATGTCTCGGCTCAAACATAAGAATATAGGAGACACAAATAACCACCAGCTTCTTCCCAACAACCATCAGGCACTTGATCACTAACCACACTAACTTATACTATGGACTGTCCATAAGACATAGGAGCAGATTTAGGCCATTCCCGTCTACTTCGCCATTCAATTATGGCTGATCTATCTTTCCCCTGTCAACCACATTGCCTTCGCTCTGTAATCTTTGACGCCCTTACGAATCAAGAACCTATCAATCTATGCTTTAAACATACACAATGACTTGGCCTTCACTGCCGTCTGTTTCAATGAATTCCACAGATTCACCACCCTCTGACTAAATAATTTCCTCCTCATCACTATTCTAAAGGTACTGTCTTTGGTTGCACCTGGGACTTTGGGCTTTTTTGCAAGAACACTTATTTGTTGTTTTTTGTGCAGGTTTGTTATGCTGCTGCAAGTAAGAATTTCATTTTTCTATAATGCAGTATACACAGCATAAACACTCTTGAACAGCAGATGCTGGAACCTTACGCCAAACACAACATGCTGGAGTAACTCAGTGGGTCAGGTAGCATTTGTGGGCAGGTGATGTTTTGTGTCGGGACTCTTCTTCAGAGTGTAGTGGGGGGGGGGGGGAGAAAGCTGAAAAAAAGGGTGGGACTAAGCCTGGTAAGTGAAAGGTGGGTATAGATGAGGGGGGTCTGAAGAAGGGTCTCGACCCGATACATCATTTACCCATGTTCTCCAGGGATGATGCTTCCTGACCTGCTTAGTTACTCCAGCACTTTGTCCTTTTGTATAGATGGGGGGGGTGGGGGATAAGTTAGAAGGGTATCAAAGAAGAGAGGTGGGTGCTCTGACTATCCAGAACCCGGGTTCAATTCTGACTACGGTGCTGTCTGTTAGTACGTTTGTACGTTCTCCCTGTGACCGGCGTAGGTTTTCTCCGGGTGCTCTGGTTTCCTCCCACATTCCAAAGACGGGCAGATTTGTAGATAAATTGACTTCTTTAAATTGTCCCTGGTGTGTAGGATAGAACTAGTTGAGGGGTGATCATTGATCAGCACACACTCAGTGGGCCAAGGGACCAGTTTCCATGCTGTATCTCTAAACTTAAACTAAATCAGTTTTAAATGACTGTTCCCTCTTGTTATAACCTAGTCTCCTTTGGATTCTTCCACCTCTGCAAACAAATCAACATCTATCCTGTCATGTAACTTCAGGATCTCTTTATGTTTCGATAAAATCATCCCTTATGATTAACTTTTTTCCAGTTATTAACCCATAGTCTATTAATTTATTTTGGAACACATTTAGTTCTGGACTATCTTCCGTTGTTCCGAAGATAATCCATTCTGCTTTGGGTATCAGTTATATTTTAAATAATTTTGTAAAGATTTCAAAAATTTCAATTCAAAATTTTTGAATTTTTGTACAGAAAACAAATGAGTGCGCTATAGTAGCTTCTTGAGATTGACATTTATCGCAAATTGATGATACATTTGGGAACATTTTATTGATTTTAGTTTTAGAATAATATAATCTATGTAAAATTTTAAATTGTATTAAAGTGTGTCTTACATTAATCGAACATTTATGCACGTTTAATAAATGTTCATTCCACCTTTCCTTTGAGATTTTAATAGCTAATTCTTGTTCCCAGTCTCTTCTAATACCTTCCGTAGATGGTATTTCTACATTTAAGATAATATTATACAAATATGATATACGTTTGCTGATTCAGCTTTTATCTGCATTGCTTCATCCAATACATCTGCTGGGCTATTATAATGATCTTTTGTATATTTTTTCAAATAGTCACATATTTGAAAATATTTAAAATATTGATTATTTCCGAGTTTATATTTTATTTGTAATTGTTGGAATGATAGTAATTTTCCAGTTTCGTACAAGTCACCGAACATTTTAATTCCTAGTCTATCCCATTGTATGAAAGATTTGTCTGTAATAGAGGGATTAAATGAAGGGTTATTAATTATGGGAGATAAAAGCGATACATTTCTTAATTTAAATTTTGTTTTATTTGTTTCCATGTTCTGATTGTACTATGTATAATTGGGTTTTTGTTATAATTTATGTTATTCAATTTCATTGGTGAGAGAAGGATCGCTCCAATGTTTCCAGAGGAGCAGTCCTCTCTTTCCATTACAATCCAGTCCACTTGCTGGGCAGAGTTGTCCATCAGTTGAATCATATTTTTAATATTTACTGACCAATTCTGGAATTCCAAAAATTCTGGAAAAACGCTCCAATACCAATTATAAACATGTGGATTTCAAATATGTTCGAAACATTACACCTAGAAGAGATAAGACTCCTCCTGGCAGGTAAACCAGATCACTTCCACCTGACGTGGTCTGCATTTATAGAATTATTACAAGTATAGGGTGTAAAAGTACTTAAAAAAATGAGATCAGGTAAGGGGGGATGAAAGCTGGAGAGTTGGTATGTCCCATTTGCGTGATGCTTACAAAAAGGTATTTGTTTTTCTCTTTTCCCTCTTTCTCTTTTTTCTTCTTTTTTAGGGTCTATTTCTTAACTCTTTCTTTTTGTTTTTAATTTCTTTCTTATAGGGTCTTTGTTTTTTGTTTTTGTTTTTTGTTGTCACGT
Source organism: Malacoraja senta (assembly GCA_038087875.1). NCBI lineage: Eukaryota > Metazoa > Chordata > Chondrichthyes > Rajiformes > Rajidae > Malacoraja > Malacoraja senta. The sequence continues at coordinate 7,617,337 of CM075977.1, forward strand.
TTTTTACACTTTCACTTTTTTCCTTCACTTTCTTCTTTCTCTCAATCTCATCCTTTCCCTTTATTAGTGTAAAAAATAAACGGAGTACATTAATTGTAATAAGATATATGTGATGAGTACTAATGTAATTGGTTGTAATGTAATGTACTTCTAATAATTTTTTTAATAAAAAAAAAAAAAATCATCCCTTATTTTTCCATGCCCCCAAAGAACACCGACCTGATTTCTTTGGGACCATCCTAGGAGTTAGCCTGGTAAATCTTTTTTGGACCAGGTCCAGTGACAGTATGTCGTTTCTTAAATAAGGGAACCAAAACCGAGCATCTCTGGAGCAATGGTGCACAATATTAGCTAGGCACTGCATTAAACTGTTCCTTTATGACTTTAATTCTTAGTAAACATGATATTCGTGGTGGAGAGTATGAATTGCAAAGCAGTTTAAAGCTCATAACTCGAATAGGGTTGTCTTTTTTGTAAAGAAATTCCTCCTTGGTGTGCACCTGACTTCTGAGCAATTGAATCAAATTATTTTCATTATATGCAAAAATATTTTTTGAGAATTAACATTTTGAAACAAATCCCCTTTCTACGAACATATTGAGACACAGCATGCCTGCATCCAAAGGACTGACTGTTTATTTACTAGAGAGTGCACAAAGTCTGCTCATTGATACCTCACTGAATGTCCACAGTATGTTACAATGCTGAAAAGCATGAACATCATGTCTCTCTTGTTCAAATAGGTCACAATATGAATGCATATGTGGACACATAGGGAACAAAATCTGTAAGGCAGCAACGCTACTGCTGCCCCACTATGCCGCCCTAAATTTCAGGACTGTTTTATGTAGGATTCAAACCCAAACTGAAGTCCATTTCTATGTTTGACTTGCTTGAATTTTGTGAAAATTGCTGAAGTCTGCATTGCATTCAGCAGGTCAGGTATCATATGTCGAGAGAGAATGACAGGTTAACGTGCAAATCTTGACTAAAGTGAGCGCTTCCAAATGGTCATTTAAGTTTAAATAATTTTCACTTGTGCATGGTCAAGCAAGAAAGTCTGAGACTTGAGAAAAACTGGAGTGTTGGAGTATCCTAGCGGGTCTGGAGGATGTGGATGGGTGACGTTTCTGATCAGGAGCCTTCTCCAAACTTATTGTAGTGGGGCAGAGTGCATGTGAACCTCATGTGAACCTCACCTGGAAAAGCTGCCGGGGTCTCTGGATGGAGGAGAGGGGGGAGGTGTAAGGGCAGGTATTGTAACCTCTGTGGGTGCAGAGGGCTTGTGTAGGAAGGAACTGCAGATGCTGGTTTAAACTGAAGAAGGGTCTCAACCCGAAACATCACCCATTCCTTCTATCCAGCAATGCTGCCTGTCCAGAATTACTCCAGCATTCTGTGTCTATCTTTGGTACAGAGATCTTGTTGATTTCAATGTATATTTAGGCTTATGGATTAGCAGGTGAAGGAGATGTGTTAATTATTTTGCTTCATTTTACAATTATATCTGGATGTATTTTGGTTAACTTTTTACATTTAAATAGTTAAATGTATTCCATACATTTTATCAATTTTAACAGTTGTGTACTGTTTTTGAGGAGTCGGAGAATTTTAAACTATTGCAGCTCTCAACAGGAGACACAATGCACCTCTACCATTCTCTTCTGTCAAAGCCTGTTAGTAACGGTATTAAGTGGCATTGCCCTCCACACTTCTAAACTCCAGAGGGTATAAACACGGGTTCCCCAATTGCTCTTCATAGGACCTTCCAGGAATCCGTTTTGTAACTTGCATTGCATTGAGTCCAAGGCCTAGTAGGTCTTTCCTAAAGTTCAGAGACACAAATTACTCATACAGATCATATTTCTTTATTCTAAACTCCTTACAAGATTGAAAGCTTGTACAAATAGGACAGGTTTAGAGGGATATGGGCCAAACACAAGCAGGTGGGACATGTGTGGGCAAGTTGGGCCGAAGGGCCTGTTTCCACACTGTATGACTATAACTATGACTATTGCCCAGGAATCATTCTGGTAAACTTTAGCTGCACCTGTCCAAGACAATCTTATCTTTCCTTAAAAACCCGAAGACATTTTTAAAAAATACAATGTTTTTAATGACCATCTATTGTTTTTTAAGGCACTAAAAACCCACAGGGAAAAGTGATGAGCATCAGTTAACAAATTAAAAGTTGAAGAAAGTGTTAGATCAAAGGAAAAAATGCATAATTGTTTGCCTGGATGGATGAAGCAGATATGATGGTGGTTTTTAAGATCTGCATCCCACAATTTGTAAAGTGGTGATTATCAAGATGGTGGATGTGCAGATTGTCACTTTCCAAAAATATATAGATTCTTCAATAGTTCCCAAAGGTTAGAAGGAGCAAATATAATTTTACTTCGGAGTCACGTGAGTGCGCCTGCGCGCCAGTGCGCCTGCGCGTCATTACGTCAGACGCCTTGACGCAAACGGACGTGAGGAGCAGAACTCCTACAGTGGTTTGTAGTTTTCAACTACAAGGTAAGTAGAAACTTTTTTCATGTTTCATGTTTTCCAGGTCCGTTTACTGTGGGTCTATGGGATTTTTTCCACAGACGCTATGGAAAAAACGGACAGGGGGAAGAGGCGAGCGACACAGCCGACAGAAGTCGGGAAAGTCGGGGGTCTGCGGTTAGAGACCAACCGCCTCTAAACCCCGGTACAGTCGCCAGCGGTGAGCATAGCGACTGTGGACCTGGGGCTGGTGAAAACACAGTCAGCGCCTGTCGGGCAAAAGACAAAGTTTAAATCCCAACGGCCCACGGAGGGAGTCCCAGGCAATGGAAGTAGCTCCAGGGCTAGATACTGCTTTTGAGCGTATTGCCCAAATAGAAAGCCTTTTACATAGGCTGTTGGAGCAAAGTTCACTCAGGGAGGAGTGTACTGAAAGCCAAGCTGCTGGAAACAGCTCAAACAGCTCCTGGTACAGGGCTAGATACTGCTTTCGAGCGTATTGCCCAAATAGAAAGCCTTTTTCATAGGCTGTTGGAGCAAAGTTCACTCAGGAAGGAGTGTACTGTAATCCAAGCTGCAGGAGCAGCTTAACAGCACCTGGCTCAGGGCTGATGGAATGCACCCTCAGGAATGAGGAGCGTGCTACGGGTCATGAGATTTCAGACCCCGACTCTGACGGTGAGGCTGTACAAGGCGATGAACGGCAGCTGCCAGATGTTCCACCCCTGGCAGTAGGATTCGCTGCCCCGTCAGGGTCAGGAGAGCCATTAGGAGAAGAACTGGCCTCCTTAATAAATTACTTGGTTTACCATTAGCTGGAACAGCAGGAGATGGATGAGACTGCAAGAAAGCAGGAGACCCCAAGTAACTGTGGGTTGCTGAAAGCAGCAGCAGTGAACCAAATTATCTGGAATCAGTTGCAGAGAATATTAAAGCTGCTGGGTTCTGGAATAACTGCTTTTACCAGAATAGCAGGTAACAGCCAAAAGATGACGAAGTTGCATCAGCAAGCACTGGGGTTGCTATGCAGCACCCACTTCGAGATCAATTATCTGAGGAAAGTGCTATACGGCCTACTATGAATCCAAAATTCGCAGCACTCTCCAAACCAAGTAATATACAATTACCCAACTTACTCTTTGGAGAGGATGTCGGGAGACGTATTAAAGAGTTGGAAGATGAAGCGAAAACAGGATTGATAAAAACATCAATGGTTGCAAAGTCTGTAAAGAGGAAGTATCCTTTCAGACGTCATACGGATCCTAGACCAGGACCAAGTCGCTCATCAACGCAGGGACGTAGCTGGCGGCCTGCAGCAGGAGTAAGGACCAGTGGTGGTGCTTCCGGGAGAATCCAGGGATCTCAGAATACTCAAATGACTCAAGAGGTAGGTGGACCTGGTTCTCGGGAACATACTAACTGGATTAAGTCCAAAAGTTGGAGGCAGATTACGTCTCTTCTATAAACATTGGAAGAAGATTACTTCAGATGTGGTAATTCTGAATAATATACAAGGATTTCGAATTGAATTCAATCCAAATTATGATTTGCCTGTCCAGCATGTTCCTAGCAGAACTCTCCACTTTGCGAAGTAATGGAGGTTCAAGTTGCGCTTCAAAACCCTATATATAAAAGGTGTTATTAAAGAATCAGTCTACCAAATTCACCAATTTGGGTCAAATATATTCCCTCGATCAAAAAAGGATGGAGTATGTAGGATTATTATAGACTTGACAAGTCTGAATCCTTTTGTTCAGTGTCTGTTCACTTGCAAGATATGAAGTATTTTAAATTTACATGGATGAACCAATTAGGGCAGTTCAAAGCTCTGCCTAAAGGGTTAACGTTCCCTCCCAGAATATTCATAAAATTGTTTAAATCAATTCTGGGGTTGCTGAGAGACAGGGGCATGTACTAATGGCATACCTGAATGATGTCCTGATTATAGAAAGGACAAAATAGTCAACAGAAGCATCGGTTGCAGTAATAAAATCAAACTTTTGAAAGTTTGGGGGTTTCTAAATTCATCCAAAGAAATCAAGGTTAAAAACATGTACCTCGATTAATTATTTGGGGTTCACAATTGATTTAGCCCAAATGCAAATTACTTTGCCCAGTGAAAAAAGGGTGGAGTTGATTAAAGATTGCAGTAATCTGTTAAACGAGCAAAAACCTCTAATCAGACAGGTGGCTCGAGTACTGGGAAAATTAGTAGATTCCCAGCAGTCCAGTATGGACCATTACATTATCAACAGCTGCAGAGAACAGGCACTGAGAGTAAATGCTGGTCATTTTGATAGAACCATGCAAGTAACAACAAATGCTGTTTCTAAGCTGCAGTGGTGGATTCTACATGTCTCAAGCAGTTCAGGCAAAGTGCTGATTGAACAACCTTCCATGATATTACAAACTGATGCCAGTGCACTAGGATGGGGTGCAACTGACTTAACATGGATCTGCGGAGGCAGATGGAATCAGGAAAAGTTAGTGTTACTGCAGACATGGGGAATTACCTATTTGGAGCTTTTAGGAGGTTTCTATGGACTCCAAGCTTATGGTTCTAACACAACTAAAAGGAAGGTTCAAGTTCAAATTAATAAACACAACAGTAGTTGCCTATATTAATGATATGGATGGAATTAAGTCGGTGTCATGTGACAAAATGGTTAAATCAACTTGGGTCTTGGTGTATTGAAAAGAACATTTGGATTTCAGCTATCTATCTACCAGGTAGAATGAACACGATAGCAGACACCAGGTCACGAAAAGTTCTATGATAATAAAGAATGGATGTTGAATCAAGAGGTATTCAATGATATAGTAATCAGATTTGGAATAACCGACATCGACTTGAATCATCAGCTATCGAGATATGTCTCATGGAAACCAGATCCAGGAGCAGTGGCGATTGATGCTTTCTTGCTACATTGGGGAGGTATGTTTTCATATATATTTCCACCTTTCTGCCTCATAAGCCAATGTTTGCTTAAAATCAGGCAAGATGCTGCTTCAAGGGTATTGGTAGTACCAGATTGGCCTACACAGCCATGGTATCTGTTGATATTAGAATTAACAACACAAATGTTGATGAAAGTCCCAAAAAAGAGTAATTTATTGCTGCACCCTGTACAGGGGAACAACATCCATTATATCATCGTTTGGATTTGTTGATTTGCAGGTTTTAAGAATGCCTTTTCTGGGACGAGGACTGTCTGAGCATACTGTGGACATGCTTATGGCAGCCGGGAGGAAGAGCACTCAAAACAGTACCTTTCTTATATTAAGAAATGGGAAGAGTTCTGTGTACAAAAGAATGTGCAATAAAGTACTGCAGATATTTCAAATGTTTAGAATTTCTGTCAAAACTTTATTATGATGAAGGTCTGAGTTGTAGTGCAATTAATTCAGCCAGAAGTGCATTGTCCTCATATTTGGTTCTGGATTCAGAAAGAAACTCAATTGGGTCACACCCAATTGTTTCCAGACTAATGAAAGGAGTCTTTAATTCCAAACCACCGAAACCTAGGTACGTGACAATCTGGGATGTAAGTGTGGTCCTGAAACTACTTCGTGAATGGTCATCAAGTGTGTCTTTACCTTTGGTCAAGCTCAGTATGAAAGTATTCATGCTTATGGCATGAGTGACAGCACAACGAGTGCAAACACTTGGAAAATTACAAATAGACAGTATCGAAGTAACTGAAGACAAGGTTACATTCTATATCTATGACCTACTAAAGTAAATTAGGCCAGGTGTGACAGGATTTAAAATTATGCTAGCAGCATATCCAAATGATCCATGTCTCTGTATTAAGACATATTTATTACAATACATTGAGGTCACAAAGAATTTGAGAATACGGAAACTGGGTTGTTGATCACACACAAGAAACCACACAAGAGAGTTTCAATACAGACTATTTCCAGATGGATAAAAGAAGTCTTAACAGCTGCTGGTATTAACACTTATGTTTTTACGTCTCACTCGGCTAGGGCAGCAGAAACGTCGGCGGCCAGGGCAAAAGACGTCCCCTTCGACCATATCCTCGCAGACGCCGGGTGGTCCAATGAGTTGATGTTTCAACATTTTTACCATCGGCCTATTGTTAATGCGGGGTTGTTTGCAGAAACTATTTTAAGTTCTGTGTAAATTCCTCTGGTTTAAAGGGGATCTGATTCATTTCATTATTGAAATGAATTACTGCATTTGTGGTACAAATGTTATTATGAATGCATGATTGATTCTCGTTCCGAGTCAATCTATGCAATGAGAAGCTGGGATTGATCCACGGCATGAAATCACAAAGCTTTAAAATCTTCACGTAGTCACTCACGTGACTCCGAAGTAAAATAGTAAGATTAAACGAGAACTTACCTAAGTTTGAAGTTTGATCTTTATTTTATGAGGAGTTACGTAGGTGATTACGTGCCCACCACGACCCTACCCTCTATCATAAAGGTCAGATGGAAGTTCTTGTATTACTCGTTTTATTATGAGACTATATTACTTCGGTTGTTGTTTTTTGTGATTTCACACCGCTGCTTTGAAGATTGACGCGCAGGCGCACTGGCGGGGTTCTTCACGTAATCACCTACGTAACTCCTCATAAAATAAAGATCAAATTTCAAACTTGGGTAAGTTCTCGTTTAATCTTACTATTCCACAGTCGACACAAAATGCTGGAGTAACTCAGTGGCAGGCAGCATATCTGGTGAGAATGAATGGGTGATGCTTCGGGTCGAGACCCTTCTTCAGGTTTCCAGCATTTTGTGTCTACCTTCGATTTAAACCAGCATCTGCAGTTCTTTCCTACAAATATAATTCCACTATTTAAGAGGACATAGTTCAAGTTCAAGTTCAAGTGAGTTTATTGTCATGTGTCCCTGATAGGACAATGAAATTCTTGCTTTGCTTCAGCACAACAGAACATAGTAGGCATTGACTACAAGGCATTCTATAAATATATACACACATGAATCAATATACTGATTAAATTGCAAATAACAGTATTGGCTAATAAAGTTCAGTGTTTTGTCCGAGCCAGGTTTAATAGCCTGATGGCTGTGGGGAAGTAGCTATTCCTGAACCAGGTCGTTGCAGTCTTCAGGCTCCTGTACCTTCTACCTGAAGGTAGTAGGGAGATGAGTGTGTGGCCAGCATGGTGTGGGTCCTTGATGATACTGCCAGCCTTTTTGAGGCAGCAACTGTGATAGATCCCCTCGATGGAAGGGAGGTCAGAGCCGATGATGGACTGGGCAGTGTTTACTACTTTTTGCAGTCTTTTCCTCTCCAGGGCGCTCAATTTGCCGAACCAAGCCACGATGCAACCGGTCAGCATGCTCTCTACTGTGCACCTGTAGAAGTTCGAGAGAGTCCTCATTGACAAACCGACTCTCCGTAATCTTCCCAGGAAGTAGAGGCGCTGATGTGCTTTCTTAATAATGGCATCAGTGTTCTCGGACCAGGAAAGATCTTCAGAGATGTGCACGCCCAGGAATTTGAAGCTCTTGACCCTTTCAACCATCGACCCGTTGATATAAACGGGACTGTGGGTCCCCATCCTACTCCTTCCAAAGTCCACAATCAGTTCCTTGGTTTTGCTGGTGTTGAGGGCCAGGTTATTGTGCTGGCACCATATGGACAGTTGCTCGATCTCTCTTCTATACTCTGACTCATCCCCATCAGTGATACGTCCCACAACAGTGGTGTCGTCAGCGAACTTGATGATGGAGTTCGCACTATGTCCGGCTACGCAGTCATGAGTATAGAGTGAGGACAGCAGGGGGCTGAGCACGCAGCCTTGAGGTGCTCCCGTGCTGATTGTTATCGAGTCTGACATATTTCCACCAATACGAACAGACTGTGGTCTGAGAGTGAGGAAGTCGAGGATCCAATTGCAGAGGGATGCGCAGAGACCCAGTTCTGCGAGTTTGGTAACCAGCTTGGAGGGGACGATTGTATTAAATGCCGAGCTGTAATCGATGAATAACAGCCTGACATATGAGTTTTTGTTGTCCAAGTGGTCTAGAGTGGAGGGCCAGCGAGATCGCATCCACCGTTGATCTGTTGTGGCGGTAAGCGAACTGCAGTGGGTCCAGGTTTACGTCGAGGTAGGAGTTGATCTGCGCCATGATCAACCTCTCAAAGCACTTCATCACCACAGGCGTTAGTGCCACAGGTCGATAGTCATTGAGGCACGTCACCTTACTCTTCTTGGGCACTGGTATAATTGATGCCCTTTTGAAGCAGGTGGGAACCTCAGACCTCAGAAGTGAGAGGTTGAAACATAGTTTTAAGGTGAAGGGGAAAACATTTAATAGGAATCTGAGGGATAACTTTTTTAGAGAAAGGGTGGTGGGTGTATGGAACGAGCTGCCAGAGGAGGTAGTTGAGGCTGGGAAACATTTTGACAAGTACATGGATAGGACAAGTTTATAGGGATTTGGGCCAAACGCAGGCTGGTGGTAGATGAGACATGTTGGCCGGTCAGGGCAATTTGGGCCGATGGGCCTGTTTCCATGCTGTATGACTTCTAACGGTGGATGGAGAAAACAAGAAAGCATTGTCCAGTCAGCCTGAAGCATTTGCTTTAATATAGAATCATGATGAGTTCACATCCGTAGCTCTCCTTTTCCAAGGAAAGTTGGAAATAGGCAGATTGTTTATGTGGAATGGTTGGACACAGCAGGTATTTTACTTCCTAGAATATAGACGAACGAAAAAACAGATTGAGACATGCAAGACACTGAGTGGTCTTGGAGAAGATGGGTGGAGAGGGTTGTTCCTGTTGTGGCTGAATCTTGAATTCGGAGTCACTTGTTAAAAATAAACGGTAGCTCAATTAAGACAGAAGATCCATTATTTTTCTGTCGTGAATTTTATAATCATAATAGTCATTTATTAGCCAAGTATGTTTTGCAACATATGAGGAATTTGATTTGCCATACAGTCATACCAATAAAGAGCCACAAGACACCCTAATAAAATGTTAACATGGACATACACCACAGCGACTCCCTCACATTCCTCACTGTGATGGAAGGCAAAAAAAGTTCAATCTTCTCCCCTTCTTTGTTCTCCCGCGGTCGGGGCACTCAAACCTTCCATTGTCGGGGCGATCTTGGCTCCCACAGCCGGCGGTCAAACCCTCTGCGTCGGGGCGATAAAGCTCCCACATCGGGGGGGGTTTCGGCTCCACCGCGCCGGGCGATCGGACCCCGGGTCAGGGCTGGTCGAACCTCCTGCGGCTTGGAGCTTCCCGAACTCAGTGTCTACCCGAGACTGCGAGCTCCTCGATGGTGAAATCCGCAGGCCGCTGTTGAAATCCCCAGGCAAGGGATCACAGGCTCCGATGGTAAGTCCACAGCCCCGCGGTGGGGTTCAAAGTCAGTCCCGAGCAAGGCCGCCAGCTCCATCATGTTAGGCCGCAGAGAGACCGGAGATACGATCCGGAAAACAATCGCATCTCCGGCAAGGTAAGGGATTGAAAAAAGTTTCCCCCGGCCCCCTCCCCCACTCTTTCACATAAAACAAACCAGAGAACATTAACACATACTTTTAAAACGCACTAAAAATAACAAAAGACGAAAAGACAGACAGACTGTTGGCGAGATTGCCATCGCTGATGGCACCATTTCCTCAAAGGGTGGTGAAAGCAATGTCTTTGAATACTTTTAAGGTTGCTGTAGATAGATGATATTGGATGGTTGAGATGATGCAACAGACAGACTGAAATGTGGAGTTGTGACTCATGAGACAAGACATTTACTCCTGCTCCCAATTTAGTTGTTCAGTTTTAAGTACGTTGTAATGTACGTGCTTGTCCAGTCCCACAACTGGTCTGTTGTTGACCCTTTACAACAGCCTCATGACTTCTTTTCTCACTTAATTTTATGTTGCTAGCAAGTTTAGAATATTATATTTGCTGTTGTTTCTCTTTCTTTTATCTCCACAGACTGCACTTGGCTTGATTGCCCTCGGGACTTGGGGCTTTGTTTTTGCCTTTGCACTTTATAGATTTTTCTTTTTGTTTTTGTATATTGATCTTTGTTTTAATTATGCCTACTGTTTGCATATCTGTTGTGTTGCTGCAAATAAGAATTATGTTCTGTTTTGAGACATATAACAAAGAAAAACTCTTGTCAGCAGGTGATGGATTATGAACAACTGAGGCCCAAGTAGCGATCCTTGAAGAATTCTATTAATTGCATCCTGTCAATTTTTAAAACATTATCGGTTTATAAAATACAAAATCTATTGAGAATTTCTATTAATTTTTATTTTGGATTGCAGACACCTGGATTTTATTTTGGAAAATCAAAAAAAAATTCCAGCAGATTCTTGAAATCCGGAAAATGATGGAAATACCCAATTAGTTTGGCTGCAGCTGAGGAAAGAGAATGTTTCCGAACAAAGACTCTTCATCAGAACTGGGAGGCTTCATAAGTTCTCGGAGCAGAATTAAGCCATTTGGTCCATCAAGTGTACTCCACCATTTAATCAAGGCTGATCTATCTTTTCTCTCAACCCCATTCTCCTGCCTTCCCATAACCCCTGACACCCGTACTAATCAAAGCTTCTTTTGTCTCCTACCCAGTTCTGAAAAAGGGTCTTCGAAACATTTAGTGCTGTGTCACTGATCGACTGACCCGCTGCAAATATCCAGCATCTTCCGTTTTTAATTTTATCTGCAATTTTTTTTGCTTTCTAATTATTTATTCCAATTGTCTTCTGCATATTATTTGATGTTAATTCATTATTCTGAGCCCCACGAGATCCAATCATGTAGTTTCTGAAAATCTAAATGCATTATACCCATTTTTCATCCTAGTCATTTTGCTATAAAAAGAAAGTAATAGATTTGTCGGACATGATTTCCCTTTTGTAACATCGTGTTAATTCTGACTGATTATTATTTTTGGTACTGCATTCCCAAAAAATAGGTTCTAAATTTTCCAATGGATGTCAGGCTATAGTTCATATTATGAATACATGGGTTAATACAGAAAGCATTCTAGACTGTAGAAAATCATGGAAGATCTGTATCAATGGATCTTCCGATTCTATTCAGCTCTTGAAATGCTAGCAATCGGCGCAAAGGAGGTCAGCTTTTAATCTTATTTTTTATAAACAAGCTGCACAAAATGGTTCAATGATGTGCTTGAATAAACAGGACACTTAACTTGACGTCTTTTGCATCTGGAATATTAATTTTTTTTAAGTGCAGTCTCTTGGTTAATTTTTAAATGTGAGGGAAATGGTTTTAAAAGCTTTAGTATTTTCACTCATGCACATTTGGGTAATGGCTTTATGTGGGTTGCAATAGAGGAATAATTTTTGTTTTCTTTTTTTAACATAGGAAATGCTGGAAAGTTTCATCTCCATGTATTCCAACATAGCCGGATGAAATGTTGGTGCCAATGCAGCTCGTGTATCCAGCGCTTAGAAACAGAGAGGCACGCCGAGTGTGTGCCACAGTTTGCCACCATTGTAGCCTCCAAAACTGTCTCTCTACTCAAACTGGCCGACATACATCAGGCAGATCCCTGCTGAAGGCTTTCCCGAGTCCCTTCCTCGGATCATGCAACCCGGTGATCCATTTGAGGAATTACAGGGCCACGGTTGCGCAGTTTTACAGCCTCACCCCTCCACAGGTGAACAGCATCTTGAAGGCGAATGAGTACAGTTTCAAGGTACCTGAATTTGATGGGAAGAACGTCAGCTCTGTCCTGGGTTTCGACACAAACCAGTTACCATCCAATTCTCCAGTTGAAGATCGGAGATGTGCGGCCACGTGCTTGCAGTCCCGAGGCATGCTGCTGGCCGTGATAGACGGACACGCAGGGTGCGCCTGTGCACAGGGGGTTAGTGAACGACTCTTTTACTATATCGCCGTTTCTCTGTTACATCGTGAGACCCTGTTGGAAATAGAGAATGCAGTGGACAATGGCCGGGTTGTGTTGCCGCTTTTACAATGGCACAAACACCCCAATGATTACTTCAGTAAGGAGGCTTCAAAAATGTACTTTGATAGTCTGAGAACCTACTGGCAGGAGTTAATAGATCTCCACACAGAGGAAACGCCCGATACAGTGGAAGCGCTGATAAATTCCTTCAAGAGACTTGATAGCGATATTTCATTGGAAGCTCAAGTTCCCAACGATAACTCTTTTCTGAATTACTGGCAGTTGCAAGTGGCGTTTTCGGGCGCGACGGCCTGCGTTGCGCACATAGACGGGGTAGACCTGTACATTGCCAATACCGGCGACAGCAGGGCGGTGCTGGGTGTTCAGGAGGAGGATGGAAGCTGGTCTGCACTCACGCTCTCCAACGACCATAACGCACAAAATGAGAGCGAGGTTGAAAGGGTTAAATCTGAACACCCGAAATCTGAAGCAAAAACCGTCGTCAAACAGGAACGCTTGCTGGGCTTGCTAATGCCGTTTAGAGCATTTGGAGATGTTAAGTTCAAATGGAGCATTGAGCTGCAAAAGCGGGTACTTGAGTCTGGCCCAGAGCTATTGCATGAAAATGAATGTACAAAATTTATCCCACCCAATTACCACACTCCCCCGTACCTAACAGCTCAACCTGAAGTCACTCACCATAAATTACGGCCTCAGGATAAATTCCTTGTATTGGCCACAGATGGACTGTGGGAAATCTTGCACAGACAGGAGGTTGTAAGAATTGTTGGGGAACACCTAACTGGTGTCCACCTCCAGCAGCCTATTACTGTGGGGGGCTACAAAGTGACCCTTGGTCAGATGCACGAACTGTTAATGGAGAGAAGAGCTCGTGTTTCATCCGCATTTGAGGATCAAAATTCTGCAACTCATCTCATACGGCATGCCGTTGGTCACAATGAGTTTGGGGCCATCGATCATCAGAGGTTGTCAAAAATGCTGAGTCTTCCTGAAGATCTGGCACGAATGTACAGAGATGATATAACTGTCACGGTGGCACAGTTTAATTCTCACGTTATCAATACACATTACAAGCATAATTCAGAAAGCTAAAGTTCATGCTGTCAAGTGTTCAAATGCAAAAGATGAATAGAGTAATTGTGCTTAAGATTTTACTTTTAGTTTAAGCATCTGAGAGCAATTTGGTAATTATTTATAAACTTTTGGAGTCTAGAAGCCAGAACTATTCATAGGTTATTTCAAAAGTTATGGAAATAAAAACTAGGATGGTTATAAGTTAACTGCTTATTATTAAATATTCAGCTCTGTATGAAATGCAAATTAGTTTGAGTGTAATCAGGCACAATTAAAATTTAATTATGGTGATGTTAATGGCCTGATTTCTGTAAGAGTACAAAATGTGGAGCGTGGATATGGAACAGTTACTGTTTGTGCTTGCCTGTTTATTTCAGTTTAGATATCTTTATTCTTTGATTTGAACTTAAATATAATTGCAAGTTGGTTTGAGGCAGCCTCTGAAGGGTGCTCTGCCATTTAAACTTATCAGTAATAATTATTCATGCCATCTTTAGACTTTTGTTTTGAAGCATTCAGTTCAGTATATTATGTCAAGGACAGCCACTGACCCTGCAGAAAATTATAATATCTACCGAACCTTTTTGTGGGAAGATATGTATAATTTGGTACTTTACAGTAAATCAAACTGACGTCCCAAGATTTAGCATGAATTTAAAAGGGGAATAAGACGAGGAAGTCTCTAAATATTGTGTTATATTCAGTAATTTGAATCTTATTATGCCCAGGAAAACAAAGTTATTAAATATTTACCTAAGTTTTGTCACAGAAACTGCCCTCTGATATGTATCTGGAATATTAGATTCCAAGCTCTTTGTTTTATAATTTTACAGGCGAATGGATATAAAAATGGAGTCCATTTTGTATAAAAATATATATTCCAAATCTCGGGAACTGGATTGAGATTTTGACAGTGAACATTCTTGTTTGAATGATCAGGTGTGCTATGTTACAAATTTGTTACTGTCGATTACCATCGAGGCAGTAAAATCAGTTATAAACTGAATAACAATTGTGAATCACGTTAAACTATGTTAACTGTAAGTGCTCTGAAAAGTAGACTCTGAAATAAGAGAAAATAATGCACATTTGAATTCTGCTTCAGCTGGTGTCTTAAATTTGTTAGTTCTGACAAATATTTTCATATCATTTATAAGTACTCACCTAGGAAATGTTTGAAATCAGAGACCCTGAATGGAATAGATATCGTTTGGTTTACATTTGTCATTTCCAGGTTATCTATGATTGACTTTTGCTATCCAAGCTATTAACTAAGGCAAATCTAATTTTTTTTTTAAGCCATGGTTAAATGGTTCTTGTTGCAGACGGCATTGAATTTGTACTATAAAACCAGTGAAAATGTGTATCAGAAAGATTTTGTTTTAAGAGGAAATAATTAAGTAGACAAACTATGCAACAAAGCTGCTGTCATGTTAAAATCATTTTAAATAGATTAATTTGTATCTGGTACTGCATGTCTACATCTTGATGTATGAGTGGGCACTAGATTAAATATGATTGTCTTTCAGACAGAAAACGCAGAAGGAAATGCATGATTGGGCTGTTTATTTATTCTATAGCTGCTGTCACAGTTGTGCCAAGAACAAATGGGAGCATTGATTTCTAAAGTAGTTTCACACTGCCACTCTCACCCGCTGGCAGACTGTTGTCTGATTCTGAGGAGTGGAAGATGAACAGAGACATTAGTTTGTTCAATGTACAATGACTTCACACACAGTTTGCATACACACATGTGTGATTTCCCTCTGACCAATTCACTTTCACTGCAAAAATAAACCATTGATTAGTTTAAAGATATAGCATGGAGACAGACCCTTCAGCCCGCTGAGTCCGCACCAACCAGCGATTCCGGCACATTAACAATATCCTACACACACACACACACACACACACACACCAGGGATAATTTACAAATTTACACTTATACCAGCCAATTAACCTACAAATCTGAACGTCTTTGGAGTGTGGTAGGAATCCAAAGATCTCAGAGAAAACCCACGCGGTCACGGGGAGAACGTTCAACTCCGTCCAGACAGCACCCGTAGGCGGAATCGAACTTGGGCCTCGGGCACTGTAAGGCAGCAACCCTACCGCTGCGCCACCGTGCCTATGATGCAAGTCATGGGGAGAACGTACAAACTCCATATAGACAACACCCGTAGTCAGGATCAAACCATTGTCTCTGCTGCTATAAGGCAGCAACTCTACCGCAGCGCCACCGTGCCACCCAAAGTGCATTGATGCCAATTTTCCCTCATTACTGATTACTTTGTCAGCTTCTGTTCACGTTCAAGCTTTGGATGCCTAATTGCATCTAGGTAATCAGCACTGGATTCTGTTTGAAGTGCCATCTGTTCCGAGTACAATACAATTGTAAATCCATCTACTGTCCATTATAACATTGGCGATACAATTCAGCATTCTGATTGCTATTACTCTGACTACAATTAATAAGGAAGCAACTCAAACCGCGAATGTATGTTTCTTGTTAATACATGTGCACACTGTCCATGATCTAGTTTAGTTCAGAGATACAGCATGGAAACTGGCCCTTTGGGGCACTGTCTGTGAGCAGACTAGCAATCCCCAAACACTAGCACTATCCTACACACTAGGGATAATTCGTAGTGAAGCCAAATTAATCTACAAACCTGTACGTCTTTGGAGTGTGAGAGGAAACTGGAGCACCCGGAGAAAACCCACACAGGTAATTGGGAGAATGTACAAACTACAGACAGCACCCATAGTCCAGATTGAACCCGGGTCTCTGGTGCTGTAAGGCAGCAACTCTACCGCTGTACCACCTTGCCAACCCAGGATCCTACATTGACGGACTGGCTGACTGGATCTGGGAAACTGAGTATACTGGAACTCTAAATTTTCCTTTTAGTTAGCACTCGCCATAAAAGCCTTCCTTTATTTTCTTTTGCATAACACTTCACATGTATTCTGCATTGGTCATCCTTATGAGACAATCTAACTCATTGGAGCCATATGTAAAATAGTGATTTCATCATGTTTCTCTGAGGAAGCACCTATCTGTTAACTGTTGAAAGGTTTTGTAGCATCATTGCACAATGTACTGACAACTGAAAAAAAAATACTGCACTGCATGTGGGTTTTGCATTCGCTTAGTGAAAAAAAAATCTGTCGATTATTGTTCTTTAGTGTTTTTAATAAATACTCAAAAGTACAATGCTCGTTTGTATTTTATTTAAACGTTATTAGGGTCATAGAATGATACAGAATGGAAACAGGCCTTTTGGCCCAACTTGCCCACAACGGCCGACATGTCCCAGCTACATTAGTCCCACCTGCCTGCGTTTCGCCCATATCCCTCCAAACATGTCCTATCCATGTCCCTGTCTCTGATATATTCTCTAAAATATTCAGCAGTTATCTTAGCACTAAAATCTCTCTTAATCCTGTCTTGTATTAGTTCTGGCTTCACCAGTGAAGGACAAAATATAATATTTTGCTTAGATTTATTATTGTTTTTGTTTATTTGTCATTCACCCGAGCAAGGACATTCTTAAGATACATACAAAGTGCTGGAGTAGCGGGTCAGGCAACATCTCTGGAGGACAAAAGATGGGTGACTTTTCCAGTTTGGGCCCTTCTTCACACTTTGTGTCTATCTGTGGTACAAACCAGCATCTGCAGTTCTTTGTTTCCACAATGAAATTCTTACACAATGCAGTTTTGCAGGATTTATAAGCACATCAGTTGAAATGTTTTGTTTTTTATTTAAATATCAATTGAAGTATCTTGTTTATTGACATTGAACACCATAAAAAGTTGGGGTTTGACTATTGAAATGTAAGTTTTTGAAAATCAGAAAGCTCCAAATGCAGGCAAATCTGAAATAAAAACAGTTAATGCTGGAAAAACTATGGAAAGAGAATCCGAATTGATGTTTCAGGTCGAAGGGAATATCAGAACCAACGATTCATTGAATGTGTGCTAAGCCTTAATCACTGCTGAAAAGCATCTGGCTCCGATTATTACTCTTAATGCAAGAGTTTATCTCATTCCAACATTTATTTTAAAGTTATTTAATCATTAATTTTACATTTGTCTTTATCTCCTAAATGAATTGACTTTTTTTTTGTGCTCTGCTCCTGAATTTAACATTGATTACAATATGTTTAGTTTAGTGATACAGTGCGGAAACAGGCCCTTCGACCCACCGAGTCCACACCAACGAACGATCACGTCATACACTAGTACTGTACTATACTATACAGCAGGGACAATTTACAATTTTTACTGAGTCAATTAACCTACAAACCTGTACGTCTCTGGAGTGTGGGAGGAAACCGGAGAATCCAGGGAAATCCCACGCAGGTCATGGGGAGAACATACAAACTTCGTACAGAGAGCACCCGTAGTCAAGATCAAACCCGGGTCTCTGGCATTGTAAGGCAGCAGCTCTACCGCTGCGCCACTGTGCTATTAGAGTTATGAGGTTGCAATACTAACGGCTCTTGTGTAGGAAGGAACTACAGATGATGGTTTAAACCAAAGATATTCGCAAAAAGCTGGAGTAACTCAGCAGGACAGGCAGCATCTCTGCAGAGAAGGAATGCGTGACAGTTTGGGTCGAGACCCTTCGTCAGACGGAGACTCACGGGAAAGGGAAACGAGAGATATTGACAATGATGTGGAGAGATATGGAACAACGAATGAAAGATATGCAAAAAATGTAACGATGAAAAAGCTGTTGGGTGAAAATGAGAAGCTGGGTGGGGGAGGGATGGAGAGAGAGGGAATGCTGGGGTAACTGCCGGGTCTTCTCTCCCACTGGCCACTGTTGAGCTTATTGGTATACAAGACAACTAAGTGTTGGGAAGAGCTGTCTAGTTAGGCAAGCAGCAGGGGAAATAGCAGCTTTCTTCACTGCCCATTGTAGGTAATGAGTCACAGTCATAGTGTGATACAGTGTAGAAACAGGCCCAACTTGCCCACACTGGCCAACATGTCCCACTAGGTCCCACCTGCCTGTGTTTGGTCCATATCCAAATATGAGAGAGGCCTTAAGATCCGAGCAGCCTTTCAGATGCTGGTAGTTCCTGTCAATGGCCTGTATGAGTCATGCCAGACACCCTGCAGCCCTCTGAAAGCACAGTGGCATAGCTGGTAGAGCTGTTGCTGTATATATGCTCCTAAAGCTTGCCCCCCTTAGTCTAGTTCAGTCAAACACTGAGTCAAGCACTGGACCACTAAACTTCATTTTTTGAACGAACAATGAATCCCCTATACAATACCTAACCACCACGGGTTCAATCCTTGTCTCTGCCTGGCCAAGCCCTTCAGCCTCGTGCAAGCAGACACTTCCATAAGGTCACGCAGTTCCAAGTGCCCTTCCAGAAGATCGATCTCGGACCTAGTGGGGGCTACCTTTTATAGGTCTTCGAACCCGGCGGGGCCGAACTACATAGGGGTGGCGATCCTTACAAACCAATCACACATATCGATTACATTAAAGTATTATTGACAGTTTCCCAACCCAATTACAAAGAATTCAATTACAATGTTTCTACATTGCG
The DNA here is from genome assembly GCA_038087875.1 of Malacoraja senta. Classification (NCBI taxonomy): domain Eukaryota; kingdom Metazoa; phylum Chordata; class Chondrichthyes; order Rajiformes; family Rajidae; genus Malacoraja; species Malacoraja senta. The sequence continues at coordinate 7,636,401 of CM075977.1, forward strand.
TCGAGATGGGGCTCCTAAGGGACCGTATTAGGAACCTGGAGCAGCAGCTTGATGACCTTGTCTGGTCAGGGAGAGTGAGGAGGTCATAGAGAGGAGTTATAGAGAGGTGGTCACTCCAAAACCACGGGAGACAGACAAGTGGGTCACAGTTAGGAGGGGCAAGGAGCAGAGGCAGGGACTAGAGAGTACCCCGGTGGCTGTACACCTTGACAATAAGTACTCCTGTTTGAGTACTGTTGGGGGGGACAGCCTACCTGGGGGTAGCGGCCGGGCCTCCGGTACAGAGACCGGCCCTGTTGCTCAGAGGAGTAAGGAAAATAAGAGGAGGGCAGTAGTAATAGGGGACTCTATAGTTAGGGGGTCAGACAGGCGATTCTGTGGACGCAAGTCGGGAGACCCGGATGGTAGTTTGCCTCCCTGGTGCCAGGGTCTGGGATGTGTCTGAACGTGTCCAAGATATCCTGAAATGGGAGGGAGAGGAGCCCGAGGTCGTGGTACATATAGGTACCAATGACATAGGTAGAAAAAGGGAAGAGGTCCTGAAAGGAGAATGTAGGGAGTTAGGAAGAGAGTTAAGGAAAAGGACCGCAAAGGTAACAATCTCAGGATTACTGCCTGTGCCACGCGACAGTGAGAGTAGGAATGGAGCGAGGTGGAGGATAAATGCGTGGCTGAAGGACTGGTGCAAAGGGCAGGGATTCAAATTTCTGGATCATTGGGACCTCTTTTGGGGAAGGTGTGACCTGTACAAAAAGGACTGGTTGCACTTGAACCCGAGGGGGACCAATATCCTGGTGGGGAGATTTGGAAAGGCTACTGGGGAGACTTTAAACTAGAACGGTTGGGGGAGGGACTCAAATAGAGAAAGCTAGTAGACAGTGTGTGAGGCAGGAGGCAGAGAAGGGAAGCACTCAGACCCAACGTAGGGGGGAAAGAAGAAAAAGATAATAAACAGAGAATAAGAGGTGGTGGGTTTCTTAAATGTGTGAGCAGAGAGACAGAGGGGTGTAAAATGAGGGTAGAAGCAATAGGTAGCAAGGTGAAAAAGTAAAAGTGGTAGGCAGACAAATCCAGGGCAAAAATCAAAAAGGGCCACTTTTCAACATAATTGTATAAGGCGTAAGAGTGTTGTAAAAAGAAGCCTGAAGGCGTTGTGTCTCAATGCAAGGAGCATTCGTAATAAGGTGGATGAGTTGAATGTGCAGATAGCTATTAATGACTATGATATAGTTGGGATCACGGAGACATGGCTCCAGGGTGACCAAGGCTGGGAGCTGAACATCCAGGGATATTCAATATTCAGGAGGGATAGACCGAAAGGAAAAGGAGGTGGGGTAGCGTTGCTGGTTAGAGAGGAGATTAACGCAATAGAAAGGAAGGACATTAGCTTGGAGGATGTGGAATCAATATAGGTAGAGCTGCGAAACACTAAGGGGCAGAAAACGCTAGTGGGAGTTGTGTACAGGCCACCTAACAGTAGTAGTGTAGTTGGGGATGGCATCAAACAGGAAATTAGAAATGCGTGCGACAAAGGTAAAACAGTTATAATGGGTGACTTCAATCTACATATAGATTGGATGAATCAAATTGGCAGGGGTGCTGAGGAAGAGGATATCTTGGATAGTTTTCTAAATCAACATGTAGAGGAACCAACGAGAGAGCAGGCTATTCTAGACTGGGTATTGAGTAATGAGGAAGGGTTAGTTAGCAGTCTTGTTGTGCGTGGCCCCTTGGGCAAGAGTGACCATAATATGGTTGAGTTCCTCATTAGGATGGAGAGTGACATTGTTAATTCAGAAACAAGGGTTCTGAACTTAAAGAAAGGTAACTTTGAGGGTATGAGATGTGAATTGGCCAAGATAGACTGACAATTGATTCTTAAAGGGTTGACGGTGGATATGCAATGGAAGGCATTTAAAGACTGCATGGATGAACTACAAAAGAATAAATCAGGGAAGGTAGTGCATCCGTGGATAACAAGGGAAATCAGGGATAGTATCAAAACAAAAGATGAAGCATACAAATTAGCCGGAAAAAGCAGCCTACCAGAGGACTGGGAGAAATTCAGAGTCCAGCAGAGGAGGACAAAGGGTTTAATTAGGAAAGGGAAAATAGATTATGAAAGAAAACCGGCAGGGAACATAAAAACTGACTGCAAAAGTTTTTATAGATATGTGAAGAGAAAAAGATTAGTTAAAACAAATGTAGGTCCCTTGCAGTCAGAAACTGGTGAATTGCTGGAAATAGCAGGGGACCGGGGGTCAAATGAGATGGAGGAACTGAGTGAAATCCAGGTTAGCCGGGAAGTGGTGTTGGGTAAATTGAATGGATTAAAGGCCGATAAATCCCCAGGGCCAGATAGGCTGCATCCCAGAGTACTTAAGGAAGTAGCTCCAGAAATAGTGGATGTATTAGTGATAATTTTTCAAAACTCTTTAGATTCTGGAGTAGTTCCTGAGGATTGGAGGGTAGCTAATGTAACCCCACTTTTTAAAAAGGGAGGGAGAGAGAAAACGGGGAATTACAGACCAGTTAGTCTAACATCGGTAGTGGGGAAACTGCTAGTCAGTTATTAAAGATGGGATAGCAGCACATTTGGAAAATGGTGAAATCATTGGACAAAGTCAGCATGGATTTATGAAAGGTAAATCATGTCTGACGAATTTTATAGAATTTTTCGAGGATGTAACTAGTAGCGTGGATAGGGGAGAACCAGTGGATGTGTTATATCTGGACTTTCAGAAGGCTTTCGACAAGGTCCCACATAAGAGATTAATATACAAACTTAAAGCACACGGTATTGGGGGTTCAGTATTGATGTGGATAGAGAACTGGCTGGCAAACAGGAAGCAAAGAGTAGGAGTAAACGGGTCCTTTTCACAATGGCAGGCAGTGACTAGTGGGGTACCGCAAGGCTCAGTGCTGGGACCCCAGCTATTTACAATATATATTAATGATTTGGACGAGGGAATTGAATGCAACATCTCCAAGTTTGCGGATGACACAAAGCTGGGGGGCAGTGTTAGCTGTGAGGAGGGTGATAGGAGGCTGCAAGATGACTTTGATAGGCTGGGTGAGTGGGCACATGCATGGCAGATGCAGTATAATGTGGATAAATGTGAGGTTATCCACTTTGTTGGCAAAAACAGGAAAGTAGACTATTACCTGAATGGTGGCCGATTAGGAAAAGGGGAGATGCAACGAGACCTGGGTGTCATGGTACACCAGTCATTGAAAGTAAGCATGCAGGTGCAGCAGGCAGTGAAGAAAGCGAATGGTATGTTAGCATTCATAGCAAAAGGGTTTGAGTATAGGAGCAGGGAGGTTCTACTGCAGTTGGACAGGGTCTTGGTGAGACCACACCTGGAGTATTGCGTACAGTTTTGGTCTCCTAATCTGAGGAAGGACATTCTTGCCATAGAGGGAGTACAGAGAAGGTTCACCAGACTGATTCCTGGGATGTCAGGACTTTCATATGAAGAAAGACTGGATAGACTCGGCTTGTACTTGTTAGAATTTAAAAGATTGAGGGGGGATCTTATATAAACTTACAAAATTCTTAAGGGGTTGGACAGGCTAGATGCAGGAAGATTTTTCCCGATGTTGGGGAAGTCCAGAACGAGGGGTCACAGTTTAAGGATAAAGGGGAAATCTTTTAGGACTGAGATAAGAAAAACATTTTTTACACAGAGAGTGGTGAATCTCTGGAATTCTCTGCCACAGAATGTAGTTGAGGCCAGTTCATTGGCTATATTTAAGAGGGAGTTAGATGTGGCCCTTGTGGCTAAAGGGATCAGGGGGTATGGAGAGAAAGCAGGTACAGGATACTGAGTTGGATGATCAGCCATGATCATATTGAATGGCGGTACCGGCTCGAAGGGCCGAATGGCCCACTCCTGCACCTATTTTCTATGTTTCTACAGAAGCTTCTGGAAGGAAGTCAACTAACTGAATAATGCAACATTTCCCCTGGCAGTATAAACAATTCAGCCAGGGCTTCACACTTTGACCAATCATCAAACAGCAGTACAACTGTCCTGCAACAATTAAGAGGACATCTGGACCTCACCTTATCTGATATATCCATCTAGGACCTAGACTTCCTGGCACCAGCTCGCAGCTTGTGGCTTCTTACAGAAAAAGGCTAACAGGCCTTGTAGATGCATAAATCTATACTTTATACTAACTCTGATTTAGCCAGGGTTTACACTGCCTCACAGCACCAGAGACCCCGGTTCAATCCTGACCTCGGGTGCTGTCGATGTGCTGTTTGCACGTTCACCCTCTGACTGCGTGGATAGCAGTAACAGGATCGGTCCGAGGCAGCATGGATTTACGAAGGGGAAATCATGCTTGACTAATCTTCTGGAATTTTTTGAGGATGTAACTAGGTAAATGGACAAGGGAGAGCCAGTGGATGTAGTGTACCTGGACTTTGTGATTGTCAGCCATGATCACAGTGAATGGCGGTGCTGGCTCGAAAGGCCAATTGGCCTACTCCTGCACCTATTGTCTATTGTCTATTGTCTATTTCCTCCGGATGCTCCGGTTTCCCCTCACATTACAAAGACGTACAGGTTTGTAGGTTAATTGGCTTGGTGTAAATGTAAGTGTGTAGGATAGTGTTAAAGTGCTGGGATCGCTGGGCAGTGCGGACTCAGTGGGACGAAGAGCCTGTTTCCATGATGTATCTCTAAACTAAACTAAACTAAATCCCAAAGAGGTGCAGATTTCTAGGTTAATTGGCCTCTGTAAAGTAGCCCCCAGTGGACGAGAAAGTTGGATAACATAGTACTAGTGTGAAAAGGCGATTGATGGTTGGCGTGGATCGCTGGCTGCTGCTAAGTTATGGGCCTGTCCCACTTAGGCGATTTTTCAGGCGACTGCCGGCGACTGTCAAGTTGCTGGAAGTCACCTGAAAAACCGGCAACTGGAACGGCGACTGTCAGAGTGGAACACACACACACGCAAACACACACACACACACATCGCTTCCTTCACCAGCCCCTTATGCAGGCGGAGGATGGGTGAAGCGGGGGGACAGTGCTATCTGAGTGAAATTCACACGGTATAAAACCCAAGGTGATACAGATGAACAGTTGGCGCTGTAATTCAGACGGCTAAAGCACAGTGTATGGTAAGTCCTTTGAAAGAGGGGGAGAGGGGGGAAGAAGGAGGGAGAAGGGGGGGAGAAGGAGTGGGGACAACTTTTAAAAATCCAGAGATACACGGCTGTGAAGCTCGGCGGACATTTAACATTACCGGTCGGTTATCCTTGGTTCTGAAAACTACTGCTTACCTTTTTTTCCCCCAATGAGCCAATGAAATTCACCGGTCAGCACCGGCTAAAACCTACGAGAACCTACAAGAACCTTCAACCTCCTGGCAACCCACCAGGACCTCCTGGCGACCCACCTACGGCACGAGAATTCTCGCTACTCTCCATGGCGGCTTCATTCTAGTCGCCGCTAATTTTTCAAGATGTTCAAATATTTGCGACGACCATAATGAGGCCGCGACTTGTTCCCAGAATGTGGGAACTCCTCGCGACCATGAAGGCGACTCCCCGTCAACCACCCGCGAACATGTGGCGACAATGTGGCGACTGCATAGTCTCCTGCAGTCGCCTAAAACGTTGCGTAAGTGGGACAAGTCCATTACCCATTAGACTGTAGATAGAGCGGTAGAATTTGGGGGTATTGATAACGATATGGAGAGAATAAACATGGATTAGATTAATATAGGATCATTGTAAGTGGTGGTTGGTAGTCAGTGAGAATTTGGTGGGCCAAAGGGCCTGTTTAGTTTAAGGGGAAAGAATGTTGGAAGATATTCAAACCATGCATGCAGAATTACATCTCTATGGAGCAGAGCATGTTTGTCACCTTGAGCTGGTTAATAGAAAAGAATACTCGTTACGTTTTGGATATATATACTTTTTAGTGTTTTAAAAAGTATGTGTTCATGTTCTCTGGTTTGTTTTATGTGGGGAGGGGGTTGGGGAAAACTTTTTTCAAGCTCTTACCTTGCCGGAGATGCGATTGTTTTCTGGGTCGTATCTCCGGTCGCTCTGCGGCCTAACATTATGGAGCTGGAGGCCTTGCTCAGGACTGACTTTGAGCCACCGCGGGGCATGGACTTACCATCGGAGCTGATTCCTTGCCCTGGGATCGACGCTCTAACCACGGCCTGCGTACTTTAACATCAAGGAGCTCGCAGTCTCAGGTTGAGACCGACATCAGGAAGCTCCAAAACCGCACGCCGTTTGACTAGCCCCGCCCCAGGTTGATCGCCCGGCGCGGGGGAACTGAGATTCCTCCCCCGATGCAGGAGCTTGATCGCCCCGACAAGGAAGCCCTCCGCCAGCTATGGAAGTAAGATCGTCCCGTCAACAGAAGGTTAGAGGTCCCTGACCATTGGAGGACAAGGAAGGGAGATATTGAACTTTTTTTCACCTTCCATCACAGTGAGGAATGTGGAGGAGTCACTGTGGTGGATGTTTATGTTAAAATGTATTTTGTGTGTTCCGTTGCTTTTTATTGGTATGAATGTATGGCAAATAAAATTCCTCGTATGTTGCAAAACATACTTGGCTAATAAAGTATGATTATGATGATTATTATTATATCAGATTAGATGGCAGGTTTAGTTTAGTTTAGTTTAGAGATTCAGTGCGGAAACGGCCCTTCGGCCCACCGAGTCCGCGCTGACCAGCGATACCCGCACACTAACACTTCTCTACATACACTAGGGACACTTTTCTGCATTTATACCAAGCCACTTAACCTACAAACCTGTATGTCTGAAGTGTGGGAGGAAACATAAGATCTCGGGGAAAAAACCCGAATGGCCTCGTCCTGCACCTATTTTCTATGTTTCTATGAGAACGTACAAACTCCGTAACGACATGCACCCATCGTCAGGATCGAACCCGCGTCTCTGGCGCTGTGAAGAAGCAGCTCTCCTGCTGCGCCACCGTGCCACCACACAGGTGAATAAGGAATAAGTTTTGATGGTGAGTACCAAACTTAATCCAGAGTAAAAAATCTCTCTTGCTTAAGGAGAATGACTCTGATTGGGGGACCCTGCACGATATAGAGAGGTTTCACGGCAGTCGGGTCACGACCCATGACCCGTACTGTTGCTACGCTACGCCAAGTGGAGTACACGCGATGAACCCACCGAAATTGTCAATTTTTGCGCTGTAAATAATTATGGAAATCAGGATATGCGTGAGTGACATTTAGCCTACTTCAGAATTCCAAAAGTGAGGAGAAATGACGGTAGATAGAAGCGAGAGCTGAAGGGACAACAACAGCCAGAGTGCTTGGCGAACATTGGCCGTTTGCTCACTGCATTTCATCAACTAAGGTATTATTTGTGTTTTTTCTTGATTCCTTTGGCATCTAAAAAGTTTCAGAAGGGATAAATCTGGCTGTAAAATTTTTAAATCGCCCATGGTTCTCGTGGGTTTTTACATACAAAAATAAGACGCCTCTGAAGCAAAATTTACAGCCAGATTTATCACTTCTGAGACTTTTTAGATACCAAAGGAATCAAGAAAAACCACAAATAATGCCTTACTGTTGATGAAATGCAGTGAGCAAATGCGATAATTCCCAATATTTTCAATTCCGATATCTGCACGGCCAATGTTCACCAAGCACTTTAGCTGTTGTTGTCCCTTCAGCTCTCGCTTCTCTTTACCTACATTTCACTTCACTTTTGGAATTCTGAAGTTGAGTACACGTTTACCCCGACTTCCACAATTTTCTACAGCGCAAAAATTCAACATTTTGGCGTTTTTTAACAGGTAGGAAAGTACGCTTTTCTTGCATTAATAACATATACCGGAAGTGACGGATGTCCTCCAGATGGATTGAGCGGCTCCGTGTGTCAAGCCCTATGACCCAGTGACCTTACGTGCAACCCCCCTATAACATTAATAATGGCTTGGAGCTATCACAAAGCTGCTCATTTTGAAGTTACAGTAAACCCTTGTTATAATGAACCATAGAGGGGGAATGGTGTCCCTTATTGTCAATTGTCCGCTAGAACCCGGGTCTCTGGCGCTGCAAGCGCTGTAAGGCATCAACTCTACCTCTGCGCCACCGTGGCCGCCCTTAGAAAGTTACAAAGCACTTTTCAACAGCTCAAAATGTATTTTTTGTTACGGCAAGCTAAAAATACTGAGGGCTATTTGTTACACTGGTTAATAGAGTTAAGTGTCGACTGAAGTGATGCAACGTCAATTTTAATAGTCTCCGTGGTGTAACTAGTACTCTGTTCTTAAAGAGACAGTCGGCTATAACTGAAATCCATTGTGTAGCAGTCTGTAATAACGAGGGTTTACTGTATTTGTGCAAATCAATAGTTTGCTGATCGATGCAGTTTGGTGACTGGCTCTGCCATCTGCTGGCTTGTTGCTGAAACTGCAGCAACCCCAATCCCCAATTGCTCAAAATCATGGTACAACTTTGGTGAGAGAGGCATCTACTCGTGGCAAATAAGTGAAGAATAATTAAGTCTGTCATATTGGGGCTGAAATCCTGGAAGTTGAACTGGAGGGTAGAGAGAAGTTGAATAGTTTAGTTTAGTTTATTAGTTTAGTTTATTGTCACGTGCACCGAGGTACAGTGAAAAGCTTTTGTTGCGTGCTAACCAGATAACACAATACATGATTACAATTGAGCCATTTACAGTGTGCAGATACATGGTAAGGGAATAACGTTTAGTGCAAGGTAAAGCCAGCAAAGTCCGATCAAGGATAGTCCGAGGGTCACCAATTGAGGTAGATAATAGTTCAGGACCACTCTCTGGTTGTGGTAGGATGGTTCAGTTGCCTGACAACAGCGGGGAAGAAACTGTCCCTAAATCTGGAGGTGTGCGTTTTCACACTTCTGTACCTTTTGCCTGATGGGAGAGGGGAGAAGAGGGAGTGGCCAGGGTGCGACTGGTCTTTGATTATGCTGCTGGCCTTGCTGAGGCAGCGTGAGGTGTAAATGGAGTCAATAACAATGGAATACACTCGGGTCCTGTTCTATACACCTCTAACCCATGGGGACATTGTATTTTGTCTGTGGAACTGATGCACTACAATGCTGAGAACTGTATTCTATACCCTGTAGCTTTCAGATGTTGGGGGAGTCCAGAACCAGGGGCCACGGTTTAAGAATAAGGGGTAGGCCATTTAGAATGGAGACGAGGAAACACTTTTTCACACAGAGGGTTGTGAGTCTGTGGAATTCTCTGCCTCAGAGGGCGGTGGAGGCAGGTTCTCTGGATACTTTCAAGAGAGAGCTAGATAGGGCTCTTAAAGATAGCGGAGTCAGTGGATGTTGGTAGAAGGCAGGAACGGGGTACTGATTGAGGATGATCAGCCATGATCACATTGAATGGCAGACTCATCTGATCAGGCAGCATCTTTGGAGAAAAAGGATGGGTTGCATAAGGGTTCTAACCTGAAGCATCACTGTAAAGAGGCGTCATAACACACTGTGTCTTTACTACTGTTTATTCATGATACACATACTTTACTGCCCTAGCTGTTCGTGGTCTGTCACCGGAACCAGAGAGAGCGAGCACTGGGTGGGAAGGTTGTAATTATACTAGTGATGTGGGGAGTGGTTAGTAGTGGTGAGGTCACTATGTTAAAGGTACATGCACATGTCATCTACATCCTTCCCCTTGGAAATAAAAAGCAATACAGTAGTGACAAGGCGACCACGTCTCATACGCTACGAGCAGGTGAGCAAACAGTTAAGCAAAATCACCATAACGGACAGGCGGCCTGACCACCCGCCCGGACCGGGTACGCAGCTCGCCATTTCCCCCCTCTGCAGGAAGAACTTGAGTAGGAGCAGGCGCGGGTGAGAGAACCGGGGAACCGGGAGGAGAAAGAGAAAGCGGAGACGGAGCAGGGGAAGCAGGAGCAGTAGCGGGAAGACGGGCAGGTGAGGGAGGACTGGCTGGTGGAGAGCGGGGCATACGTGGAGGGGCAGGCAACGTGGCAGACAGTGGGGGGGGAAAGGGGTCTGCAGGCGGCGGCGGGGGCTCGTTAACAAGCCGCAGATGTTGGCGGGACCGGCGGTAAATAGTACTGTCATGGTCGACTAGATAGGACCGCGGCGAACCAGCAGTACCGACGACGATGGCAAGCCTGGGGTGACCGGAGGGGGACTGCATCCGGACGACTTGGCCAGGGAAAAGAGGTGGGAGGGGACGGCAGGACTGGTCGTGGGAGCGCTTTTGGATTTCTTGCTTGAGGGCAATGCGCTCCTGGAGAGCAGCGGGCTGGAGAACAGAGGGAACGAGGGACCGCTGGGTCACCGGGATAGGAGGTCTCATAGTGCGAGACATCAGCCGTTGTGCTGGGGAACCCAATGCAGTGTCGCGGCAAATGTTCCGAAGGTTGAGGAGGGCCAGGTAAAAGTCAGAATGGGACAGTCTACAATGTTCCAGCAAGTCCTTAGCACTGCGGACAGCGCGCTCTGCCAAGCCGTTGCTTCGAGGGTACTCCGGGCTGCTGGTGTAGTGTCGGAAGTTCCAGCCAGCAGCGAAACGCCGAAATTCGGCACTCGAGAACTGGCTGCCGTTGTCCGATTGAAGACTTGCCGGGGTGCCAAAGGTTCCGAAGTGTTGGCGCAGCTTCCCGATAACGGCCGAAGAGGTGAGGGAGTGCAGCCGGTCAACCTCGAACCAGCTGGAGTACGAGTCCACAAGAACCAGGAAATGCTTGCCACGCCACTCAAAAATGTCAGCGGCGACGGTCATCCAGGGCAGCTCGGGGGCAGGCTGTTGCAGAAGCAGCTGCCGTTGCTGATGGGGAGCGAGTCTATTGCAGACCGAGCAAGCGGATACCCTCTCCCGGATGTCTTGGGCCATGCTGGGCCAGTAGAACAAACTCTGGGCCTGAGACAGGGTGGCCTCGGCCCCAGGATGACCACGGTGGGCGGTCTGAAAATATTGGTCCCGCAGGGCAGCAGGCACGACGACCTTGTGTCCCTTCACGACCACGCCGTCATGCAGCACGAGCTCGTCACGGACCAGGAAGTAGGGCACGACTCCAGGCGGCAAGGATGAACGACGGTCTGGCCAGCCCTGCCTGATGACATCGGCAAGCTGCTGCAGGGCAGGATCCTTGGCAGTGTTGCTGATCAGGGACTGCATCTGCTGGGAAGGCACAATGTTGACGTTGAGCACCATCAGGTCAGATGATTCATATGGATGGCGATCGGTGGACGTTAGCGGTGCGCGGGACAGCGTGTCGGCCACAAACATGTCCTTGCCCTTGCGATATACGATTTTGAACGTAAAACGCTGGAGCTGCAACATCATGCGCTGCAAACGGGACAAGGCAACGTGGATCGGCTTGTTGAGGATAGAGACCAGCGGCTGATGGTCGGTCTCGATCGTGAAGCTGTTGCCCAGAATATAGTCCTTAAACTTGGAAGCAGGCAAACACCACAGCAAGCAGCTCCTTCTCTATCTGAGCATAGTGCTGCTCGGCAGGGGTCATGGTGCGGGAAGCGTAGGAAACAGGCAGCTGCAGGCCATCGTGGAGCTGCAGGCAAGCAGCACCAAGACCGAACTTGGAGGCGTCGCAGGTAAGAACAATGGGACGCCGCAGATCGAAGAATTGGAGAGTGGGGGCACTGGCCAGCCTGGACTTCAGAATGTCGAAAGCTTTCTGTTGATGCGGGAGCCAGGCCCAGGCAGTGTCCTTCTTGATCAACTCCCTCAGGGGCGCGCTCAGCTCGCTGAGGTCGGGGATGAACTTCCCCAGGTAATTAACCATGCCCAGGAAACGTTGTAGGCTGGCCACGTCAGTGGGCGAAGACATCCCGGAGACCGCGGTCGTCTTCTGCGGGTCAGGCTTCAGCCCCGATGCGGTAAAGACGTGGCCCACATAGGTGACCTCCGGGACGCGGAAACGGCACTTCTTTGGGTTTAGTTTGAGGTTGATTTCACGGGCCCGATCCAGGACTTGACAGAGGTGGAGATCGTGCTCAGCAACGTCCTTACCGTAGACCAGGATGTCGTCAACGATGATGGCACACGGCAGACCGATGAACAGCTGCTCCATCGTCCGCTGGAAGACCTCGCTGGCAGAGATGATCCCGAATGGCATGAGGAGGAATCGGTACCTGTCGAAAGGCGTGCTGAAGGTAGTCAGGTAGGAGGACCGCTCGTCCAGCAGTATCTGCCAGAAGGAGCTCTTGGCATCAAGAACCGAAAAGACAGTGGCCGGGCCAACCTGTGCAGCGACGTCCTCCACTGTTCGCATGGGGTAATGAGGGCGTCTGATGGCAAGGTTCAGGTCTTTGGGGTTGATGCAAATGCGAATTTCACTTTTGTCCTTTTTCGCAGCAACAACCATGGTGGAGACCCACCGGGTGGGTTTGCTCACCTCCTTTAAGATGCCCATGGTAACCATGTTGAGCAGCGTTGATTCCACCTTGTCCTTCATGGCGAAGGAGATGCGATGTGGTGGATGGATCATAGGTTCAACACCGGGGTCGACAACGATCTTGTAGCTGCAGGGCAGCTTGCCCAGCTTGTCATCAAAACGGTCCGGGTATTCGTGCAGGGGGTCCATAAGGGTCCGCACCTGGTGGATATCGTGGTGGAAAGAGACCAAGTCGAGGTCCTGGCACGCCCGGGTGCCCAACAGGGTGATGTTGTTTGTATCCAGTAGATAAAAAGTGAGGGGCCGAGAGGCATGCAGTACCTTGCAGTGCAGGGTAGCCCTCCCCACCGGAACGAGAACGCCTCCCCCGTAGGCATGCAACAGGGAGTGATCGGGAGTAACTTTCTCATCAGTCCTTATCTTCTTGAAGAGGCTTATTGACATTACATTGGTCACGGCCCCCGTGTCGAGTTTGGCGGTGAAGGTCGAGCCGTTGACAGTAACGCGAACCGAAGGGTCCGTTATCAGTGCAGGTGCATCCAACACCGAAAATATGCTGGTCTCCCCCTGGGAGGAACTTGTATCAGACAAAGGGAGTTCATCAGGCTGGAACTGTGAAGTAAACGCGCTATCAGCTCAAGCAAGGTTGTTTAACATTCGGCGTGGAGCAGGAACTGGCTTCCCACGAGAGCGACAGGCTGCAGAGAAATGGTTCAATTTCCTGCAAAAATTGCACGTTTTTCCCAGTGCAGGGCACACATTAGACTGATGGGAGGTAAAGTTGCAGTTGGGGCACCGCTGTGGGCTGCTACCCCCGGGTGCAGGGGACCCCCGTTGTCGTTGCGGGACAGCGTTCCGCCAGCGGCCAGCAACACTGGTAAAGTTAATGTCATGATCAGCAGACGACACCGCCGAGGCGACAACCTCAGCCATGCGGGAGGCGTGCAGAGCATCGGCTAAAGACAGGTCGTGCTTCCGCAGAAGTTCAGCCCTTAGTTTTTCATCTTGAAGACCATACACTAAAATGTCCTGGGTCAGTTGTTCGGGGGTCAGCGTGTCCAGGCTGCAACGCCTGGCCAGGTGACGCAGCGCAGCGATGTAGCTACCGATTGACTCTCCAGGGAGCTGACGCCGGGTGAACATTTTAAAACGCTCTAGGATGCAGTTAGTGGGGATGTCGCACATTGCGGTAAACTTAGCCATAAGACATTCCGGGTCCCGAGCATCTTCACCTGCACCAGAGACAAACGACTCAGCCTGTTCCAGGGCATCAGGACCAGCCAGGTTGAGAAGCAGAGAAGCCCGTGTAGCAGGGGTGGCAGCAGGATGGGCGATCGTGGCGTAGTGTTGAAAGTCACGTCTAAAGACACCCCACCGATGGGCAATGTCCGAGTCGAAAACAAGCATGTCGGGTTTGCGGCAAGAAGTAGCCATGGCACGGGAGATTAAAAAAATGGGGAAACGGGTCCAAAGTAAAGAAAAAACGATAAACTGGAGGCGCAAAGGTACGAAGGTGACACCATTGTAAAGAGGCGTCATAACACATTGTGTCTTTACTACTGTTTATTCATGATACACATACTTTACTGCCCTAGCTGTTCATGGTCTGTCACCGGAACCAGAGAGAGAGCACTGGGTGGGAAGGTTGTAATTATACTAGTGATGTGGGGAGTGGTTAGTAGTGGTGAGGTCACTATGTTAAAGGTACATGCACATGTCATCTACAATCACCCATCCTTTTTTTCCAGAGATGCTGCCTGACTCGCTGTGTTATATGACTCAATGTTATACATGGATAGGTGACATTTCAGGTCTGGACCCTTCTTCAGACTCCACGCCCCCATCTGTGTTCTCCAGGGATGTTGCCTGACCCATTGAGTTCCTCCAGCACTTCATGTATTTTTTTGTAAACCAGTATCTGCACTTCTTCGCTTCTGCCTTAATGACCCGCTGAGTTACTTCAGCACTTTGTCTCTTTTTTTTGTAAAACCAAGATCTGCAGTTCCTTGCACCCAACCGTAATGATGTTAGGAAATAGTCGGGTTATCCGTCCCTTTATGTTGTCTCCTGCGGCTTAATTAAACCATGTGATTATTTTTTTTTAACTAAAGAAAATCACAGGCTGAATGTTGTCAGATTGGTGTTTGCTGGTATCTCTGGTATTCAAATATAACTAAATGTGAATGCAATTTAGGACTCAAAGAGTTGGAGTAACTCAGCAGGTCAGGCAACATCTCTGGAGAACATGGACAGGTGACGTCACAGGTCGGGACCATGGTTCAAACCAGCATCTGCAGTTACACAAAAATGCTGGAGAAACTCAGCGGGTGCAGCAGCATCTATGGAGCGAAGGAAATAGGCAACGTTTCGGGCTGAAACCCTTCTTCAGACTGATAGGGGGTGGGGAGAAGAAAGGAAAAAAGGAAAAAGGCGGAGGAGGAGCCCGAGGGCTGGTGGAGGGGAGGAGACAACCAGAGGGCTGATGAAGGGGAGGGGACAGCAAGGGCTAGCAGAATTGGGAGAATTCAATGTTATACTTATATGTTATTGCATCAAACATGTTTAGAAATTACATGTTTGGGGTCCATTTTTGCATAAAAATGATTTAACTTGCGTTAGATTGTGATTGTTTGACTGCGTCATCATGCACAGCGGTTGCATGCATTACTCACCTTGATGCATCTGGCACCAGGAACACATTTAATGCTGTGGCAAAACCTGTTGCACCTCTCTTCTTTGCCAACAGAAACATGATCACATTGAATGGCGGTGCTGGCTCGAAGGCCACTCCTGCACTTATTGTCTATTGTCTATTGAAACTTGAACATTTGCAGACTCACACCTTTGTTGAACGCACACATCAGTTCAGTTCAGTTTAGTTTATTGTCACGTGTACCGAGGTACAGTGAAAAGCTTTTGTTGCGTGCTAACCAGTCAGCAGAAAGACAATACATGATTACAATCGAGCGATTCGCAGTGTACAGATACATGAACTTCTTCTTATTGAGTCCACACACAAGATTCGAAGTTGTTCAGCCAGAGCTGAACACACTTCTCGGCATCTGCATACAATGGTGTCTGTCTTGTCACTTCTTGTGCGTGCGTGGTGGTGGACAGATTGGTGGAAACAGGGCTGCGATGTGAACGCTCTTTCCTTGACCCCAGATACATTATAAGGTATTAGTGCAAGATAAAGCCAGCAAAGTCCGATCAAAGATAGTCTGAGGATCACCAATGAGGTAGATAGTAATTCAGGACTGCTTTCTAGGTGTGGTAGGATAGAAACATAGAATCTTAGAAAATAGGTGGAGGAATTGGCCATTCTGCCCTTTGAGCTAGCACACCATTCAATATGATCATGACCGATCATCCAAAATCAGTACCCTAATAACAGCTGAGAAGAAACTGTCCTTGAATCTATAGGTGTGCATTTTCTCACTTCTATACCTTTTGCCCGATGGGAGAGGGGAGAAGAGGGAGTAGCCAGGGTACGACTGGTCCTTGATTATGCTGCTGGCCTTGCCGAGGCAACGCGAGGTGTAAATGGAGTCAATGGACGGGAGGTTGGTTTGTGTGATGGTCTGGGCTGCGTCCACAATTCGCTGCAATTTCTTGTGGTCTTGGATGGAGCTGTTCCCAAACCAAGCTGTGATGCACCCTGATAAAATGCTTTCTACGGTGCAATCTCTTAAAGATAGAGTCAGGGGATATGGGGAAAAGGCAGGAACGGGGTACTGATTGGGGATGATCAGCCATGATCACAGTGAATGGCGGTGCTGGTTCGAAAGGCCGAATGGCCTACTCCTGCACCTATTGTCTATTGTCTATTGTAGTAGTTGGTGGGAGTTGTAGGGGACATGCCGAACGTCCTAAGCCTTCTAAGGAGGTAGAGGCGTTGGTGTGCTTTCGTGGTCGTTGCTTCAATATGGGTGGTCCATGAGAAGTTGTTGGTGATATTTAGACTGATTCATGAACAGGACTAGTTTAGCGGGATATGGGCCAAATGCAGACAGGTGGGACTAGTGTAGATGGGACATGTTGGCCGGTATAGGCAAGTTGGGCGTGTTTACACGCTGTATGACTCCATGCCGTACCTTTGTTGATCACACACACCAAAAAATGAGGCAAAGATTGCCATTGTCATATCAATCAAAGGAACTCAATTCTACGCCCCTGCCTTTATTCCCTCTCAACTTAAAACAATGCCCTCTAGTCTTTGATATCTCCACACTGAGGACCAAGCTCCTTATTATCCACCCTTTACACAGGGAATTCAATTGAGTATTTTCACTATATATATATATCATGTCGGGAAGCTCCAGTCACAGAAGGTTTGACCAGCCCCGATCCGGGGTCGATTGCCCGGCGCGGGGGAGCTGCAGGAGCTTGATCGCCCCAACACGGAGGGCCCGACCGCCAGCTACGGGAGCTAAGATCGCCCCGTCAACGGAAGGCTCGAGGCCCGCGACCGCAGGGAGAACAAAGAAGGGAAGAGATTGAACTTTTTTTTCGCCTTCCATCACAGTGAGGAATGTGGAGGAGTCACTGTGGTGGATGTTTATGTTAAAATGTATTTTGTGTGTTTTGTTGCTTTTTATTGGTATGACTGTACGGCAAATCAAATTCCTCGTATGTTGCAAAACATATTTGGCTCATAAAGTATGAATATTATTATGATTGTGATTTAGGTGAAATTCAATTTCTAGGCAGAAGGATATCATAAGCGTTGGCAATATGATTCAGAATGGTGCTGTTTGAGTTTTGACAATTCTTTTATAAACTACATTTAATACATTCAAACATGTTAATCTAAATGCAATTAGTTCCTCCCTTCAAAAATATATTTAATTGCCTGTCCAACTTTCAA
The DNA here is from genome assembly GCA_038087875.1 of Malacoraja senta. Taxonomy (NCBI): domain Eukaryota; kingdom Metazoa; phylum Chordata; class Chondrichthyes; order Rajiformes; family Rajidae; genus Malacoraja; species Malacoraja senta. Next base: position 7,653,677 of record CM075977.1, read on the forward strand.
CTTGTAAATTCAGAGATTGAAATCTATCTGCAGCGACTAAATCTGATTGAATTATAACAGCACCGTGCAGAGGGCGGCATGGTGGCACAGAGGTAGTGTTGCTGCCTTAAGGGCCTGTCCCACTTGATGATTTTTTTCGGCGACTGCCGGCATCATTGACTGACGTATCAGGTCACCGAAAAATTTGCGGCGTGATGCGGCGGTGACGCGGTGTGATGACGTATTGACGCGCGGTGTTTTTTCAAGTGTCGCAACATTTTTCTGTCGCCGCTGGATTTTGAAATGTTCTAAATCTTCTTTTTTTTTTTTTTTGAAAATATTTTTTATTGGAGATAACTACATAACATATTAACATCATTACCAGTCTTACATTTTTAAATTGATAATATTGTCAATTATTATTACATTGTCTCCAATACCTTTTGCCTTTTTTTGTTTTTTTTAAACTAGATAGAACTAAAAAGATAGATGAAGTAAAGAAAGAAAAGAGAGAGAAGAAAAGAGAGAGAAAGAAAAAAAAAAAAAAAGAAAACAGAAAAGAAAAAGATAGTTAAAGAAGAATGGAAAAATGTATTAAGATAAAAAACTTCGTTCGAGATATATTCGTACATTTCAGAGTATAACATTTCATCCATTTTTTAGCCCGAGTGTTAGTCAGGTTCCTTTGCTGAACCATTCTGACCCTTTAAATAATCAATAAAGGGAGACCATGTTCCAACGAATAATTCCTGTTTGTCCAACAGGGAAAATCTGATTCTTTCCACGTTTAATGTCTCCGTCATTTCTATAATCCACATTTTGATTGTGGGGGTTATAGGGCCTTTCCAAAATTTTACAATTAATTTTTTTCCCGTTATTATACTATAATCAATAAAGTTTCTTTGTGTTGTTGTAAATGTTTGATTTAATTCTAATGTTCCGAGTATTATTAATTTTGGATCCGGGTCCAATTGTGTGCTGGTCACTTTAGATATTATACTGAAAATATTTACCCAGAATTTTTTAATTTTTATACAGTTTGCAAACATATGAGATAAGTTAGCTTCTAAATGTTGACATTTATCACATATAGGTGAGATATGTTGAAAGATTTTATGTAATTTTGTTTTTGAATAATGTAACCTATGTATTACTTTAAATTGTATTAAAGAATGTCTGGCATTTAATGAACATTGATGTATATGTTGTAAACTTTCTTCCCAAGTATCTTTCGTTATTATTTGATTTAATTCTTTTTCCCATGTTTGTCTGTGTAAGTCTGTCGATGGAATGTCACTGTCTAATAAAATATTATATATATAAGATATTAGTTTTTCTGTATTAGGATGTTTATTCCAACATTCATCAAGAATTTCTGAATTTCTAATTCGAAAATTTTGAGTATTCAATTTTACATAATCTCTGAGTTGAAGATATCTGAAAAAATCATTTCATCGAAGTCCATAAGTCTGTTGCAACTCCTGAAATGTAAGAAAAGTGCCTTCCTTGTAAAGTTGTCCCATATTTTTAATTCCATAATTCTTCCATTGTGTAAAACCCCTGTCCAACCATGAGGGCTTAAACAAAGGGTTATTCACAATTTGAAGAAAAAGTGATAAATTATCTAATTTTAATGTCTTTTTTAATTGTTTCCAAATTCGTATAGCACTAAATATTATAGGGTTTTCCATATAATTTTTTTTGTTTAATTTAGACGTAGCAAATAATATCGAGCCGATATCAAAAGGTAAACAATTTTCCTTTTCCATTTTTAACCAATCTGGTTGTTGATCTATTTCTTCCAACCAGAAATTCATATTTTTAATATTAACTGCCCAAAATTAAAACAGAAAGTTTGGTAAAACCAAGCCTCCATTTATTTTTGATTTACACAAATGTCTTTTGTTTATCCTATGATTCTTATAATCCCAGATAAAATCATTAACAATGGAATCCAATTAAAAAAAAAGTTTTTTGACAAATTTATCGGAATTGTCTGAAAAAGGTATAATATTTGCGGTAAAAAAATCATTTTTATGGCATTAATTTTGCCAACCATTGAGATAGGAAGTGTTTTCCAATATTGAATATTCTATGTAGTTTGTTCAATAATGGGGGAAAATTTGCTTTAAATAATGATGTATATATCTTAGTTACGTAAATGCCTAGGTATTTGAATTTTTCGTTTACTATTTTAAATGGAAATTGTTGTATTATATGTTTGTTGTGTTCCCTTATTGGCATAATTTCACTTTTATTCCAATTTATTCTGTATCCTGAGAGTGAACCAAATTGGGTTATTAACTTTAATAAGTTTGGAATACTAATTTCTGGTTTAGTAATGTAAATTAGTACATCATCTGCGTATAGAGAAATTTTATTCACTGTATCCTTTGTGTTATACCCATGTATTTCCGGATGACCCCTAACTCTTTCTGCGAGTGGCTTAATAGCAAGCGCAAATAATAATGGAGATAACGGGCATCCTTGTCTACAACCTCTAGATAGGCTGAATTTAGATGACAACCTTTGGTTTGTTAATATTCTAGCCGTAGGGTTTGTATATAACAGTTTTATCCATGTGCAGAATTTCTCCCCTAGCTGCATTTTTTCCATCACCGAAAATAAATAGGACCATTCAACCTGATCAAAAGCTTTTTCAGCGTCAAGTGAGATTATTGCTAGATCTTCATTAATAATTCTCTTAGAATATATAATATTAAATAATCTTCTTAGATTATAATATGAGTACCGTTTCTGAATAAAGCCTGTTTGGTCAGGGTGTATTAATTTATTCATCACTGTACTTAATCTATGCGCTAGTATTTTAGTTAATATTTTCTGATCTGAATCAAATACACAGGACAAGATGTTAAGAAGTCCCTTGTGCCAATAGGTGGGGAGCATTTCACGACATTCGTTGATTGTTGAGAGTGGTAGACGCTCAACATCGGGGGGGGGGTAACCTTCAGGACAGTTGGGCACAGGACACATCATCAGTAGTGTACCCTTGCATCACTGGGTGTTTCGGCCTTTTAACACTATACACCCTCCACAAGGGCGGCCCGCTGCAGGATGATCAACCCTCAGCGCATGTCCCGTGTCAAACCGTCCCAAAGATTCACCCCGACATACTTGGGGCCCAGCATGGGTCTTTCCGCTTGAGCCAAATCCACCGGCTGCTTCTTTCAGCCGCCTCTGAGAGTGATCTTATGGTCTTCCGCAGAGCCTGACCGTGGATTCCAAGCTCCTTCAGCAGTCTGATGGTAGATGACGCAACAAATCCTCTGCATCCCACTTCAACTGGATAGACTTTGGTGTTCCAGCCACGCTGCGTTGCCTCTGCTGCAAGCTCTGCGTAGCGCAGCTTCTTACGCTCATAGGCCTCCTCAACAGAGTTCTCCCATGGAACTGTGAGCTCTATGATGTAAGCAGTCTTCTGTGAAGGGGACCAGAACACCAAGTCTGGCCTGAGGTTGGTGGAAGCAATTTCAGGTGGAAAAATTAGTTGTCGGCCGATGTCCGCCAGCATCCTCCAGTCACGGGCCCTGCATTGGCTTCCTTCTTCTGATCTGGTGGAAGGAAGTTTAGATGTTTTCTGTCCTTCTCGGACAAAGGTTGTTACCCTTAGGGGAGGGGGGTTGCTTGCTCTCGGAGGCAAGGAGTTGGTCGCACACCGCCTGTTCTCAAGGGCTGATGCCACGCTTTTTTAGTACCTGATTATGCCGCCATGTGTATCTCCCTTGCGTGAGGCTGGTCTTGCAGCCTACCATGATGTGTTTGAGGGTAGCTGGAGTTGGGCAGATGGCACAGGTTGGATCCTCGCCGTACCACTGATGGAGGTTCTTTGGTGATGGAAGCACGTCATATGTCGCTCTGATGATGAAGCTGATCTTGCTTGCTTCCATTTCCCATAGTTCTTTCCAGCTGATCTTCCTCCGCTCCACACCTTCCCACTGCATCCATTGCCCCTGCTTGGCAAGAGAGACCGCCTTTGCACTTCTTGCGGCCTCCTCCTGTCGCCGCACCTCCTCAACCACCAACGTCCTCCGCTCTGATGTTGTGGCCTTTCGCCAAGTTGGTTTACTTGTCGTAAGGCCAAAGCCTCCTCTTCCCTGCTGGACTTGCCCCACTATGTCTTTGTGCCTCAGGGCTGATGAAGCTTGCTGTACTGCATCAGATGGTGTCCACTGATCCCGGATCTTCCGGATCTTTATCAACTTTAGGAATAAGTGTTATTATAGATTAATTTAAAGTATCTGGAAGTTTCTGTTGAGTATAGATATGCTCATACAGCCTTTGTAAACGTGGGGGAGAGCAAGTCATAATTTTTTTATAGAATTCAGAGCCTAAACCATCTGGTCCTACTGCTTTACCATTTTTTAAAGAACCAATAGACTCTTCAATATCCAATAGCCTTAAGGGCCTGTCCCACTTGACGATTTTTTTCGGCGACTGCCGGCATCATTGACTGACGTATTGCGGCGTGATGCGGCGGTGACGCGGTGTGATAACGTATTGACACGCGCTGTTTTTTCAAGTGTCGCAACATTTTTTTGTCGCCGCTGGATTTTGAAATATTCTAAATCTTCTGGAGACACTGATATGACGCCAAAAAAATCGGCAAGTTGGGCAGGCCCTATACAGCGCCAGAGACTCGGGTTCGTTCCTGACCACGGGTTCTGGCTGTACTCATTAGTTTTGGTGTGTCTCCAGTCTTTTACAGACTTCCTCACAATGGAGTTTCAGTTCTGATATCAACATCTTGCCGTTACTTATTCATATAAACTATGGAAACAGATAATCACGGAAAATTACATCATGTAAGGTGGTCATTTCATATATAATTTTGACCCATCTCACTGTTTTATTCTCCAATTCCTTGCTCCATTCCTGCTTAGTTTAGAGATACAGCATGGAAACAGGCCCTTCGCACCGTGTTGACCAACTATTACCCCCGTACACTAGTTCTATCCCACACGCTAGGGACAATTTACAGAAGAAATTTAACCGTCAAACCTTTGGAATGTGGGAGGAGGTAGACAAAAGTGCTGGAGAAACTCAGAGGGTGCAGCAGCATCTATGGAGCGAAGGAAATAGGCAACGTTTCGGGCCGAAACCCTTCTTCAGAGTGTGGGAGGAAACTGGAGCACCCGGAGAAAACCCACACGGTCATAGAGAGAATGTATAAACTCTGTACAGACAGCACCCGTGGTCAGGATTGAACCCAGGTCTCTGGCCCTGTAAAGGAGTAGCTCTACCACGAGGCCACCGTGCCACACGCTGGCGAAATCTTGCGATTTCTTGTGTATCTTGTGAAATCTTGTGATCCGTGTGAGAACACAGAAAATAAGCTAAAGCCATAGTCAGGATCGAACCCGGGTCTTGGGCGCTGAGAGGCAGCAACTCTACCGCTGCGCCACCGTGTATACAGGCTTACAATCAACTCTTCCATCATTCCACATGGAGACAGAAGAGACTGCAGATGCAGGAATCTGGAACAAAAAGCAAACTACTGTGGGAACTCAGTGGTTTGTGGGACAGAGGGGAGAGGGGTTGACGTTTGTAGTCGAGACCCTGTTTCAGGCCCGAGTCACAGAGTCATACAGCATGGATGCAGGCCCTTCCGCCCAAATTGCCCAAATGACCAACATGTCCCATCTCAGCTCAGTCTGAAGAAGGGTCTCCACCCAAAATGTCTCCCATTCCTTCTCTCCAGAGATGCTGCCTATAGCGCTGAGTTACTCCAGCATTTTGTGTCCATCTCCAGTGTATAACCAGCAACTGCAATTCCTTCCTGCACATGTCCCATCTACATTAGTCCCACCTGACTACATTTGGCCCTTATCCCTCTAAACCTTTCCTATCCATGTACCTGTCCAAAAAGTTTTGTAAACGTTGTGATAGTCCCTGCCTCAACTACCTCCTCCTGCAGCCCGTTCCATACACCCACCACCCTCTGTGCGAAAAAGTTACCCCTCACCGTGGGTGGCACGGTGGCGCAGCGGTAGAGTTGCTGCCTTACAGCACTTTCAGCGGTTCGATGCCGACTACAGGTGCTGTCGGTACGGAGTTTGCACGTTCTCCCGGTGACTGCGTGGGTTTTCTCCGAGATCTTTGGTTTCCTCCCAAGCCGTACAGGTTTGTAGCTTAATTGGCTTGGTATGAATGTAAATTGTCCCTAGTGTGTGTAGGATAGTGTTAGTGTGTGGGGATCGCTGGTGGGTGTGGACCCGGTGGGACGAAGAGCCTGACTCCGCAGTGTATCTCTAAACTAAACTAAACTCAGGTTCCTATTAAATCTTGCCCCCCTCACGTTAAAGGCAGTGGGCAGGATTGCAACTCCATACGTCGACGATTCCTCTGCCTCCACACCGACTGCCTAACCCACTGAGTTCCTACAGCGTTTCGTTATTCTTTAAGGCTTTTATATTAGTTCGTTTTCACCCAGAGAGTTGTGAATCTGTGGAATTCTCTGCCACAGAAGGCAGTGGAGGCCAATTCACTGGATGTTTTCAAGAGAGAGTTAGATATAGCTCTGAGGGCTAACGGAATCAGGGGATATGGGGAGAAAGCAGGAACGGGGTACTGATTTTGGATGAACAGCCATGATCATATTGAATGGCGGTGCTGGCTCGAAGGGCCGAATGGCCTACTCCTGCACTTATTTTCTATGTTTCTATGTTTGAGCATCGAGGCCATGCTGAGCCAGCAGATGGCAGTAAAATGTGGGCAAGGAGACTGCAGATGCTGGGGTCTGCAGCAAAACACAAACTACTGGAGGAACACAGCCGGTCGGGCAGCACCTGTGGAGGGGAAGTGGACAGTCAATGTCTCAGAGCAAGACGCTCCGGGAAAAAGGGGCCCAACCCCAAATGTCAACTGTCTATTTCCCTCCAACTAATACTGCTGAGTTCCACCAGCAGTTTGTTTGTTGTTCCAGTAGATGGCAGTATTAATGCAACAATTGGATAGTATTTTTCAATTATAAATTGTTCCATTTGCTTCCACGTTGCCCTTGTTCCGGAAATAGCTTAGTACCCAATCTTTAGTCAGAGGGTGGTGAATCTGTGGAATTCTTTGCCACAGAAGGCTGTGGAGGCCAAATCAATGAATATTGTTAAGACAGAAGTAGATAGTTTCTTGATTAGTACGGGTGTCAGGGGTTATGGGGAGAAGGCAGGAGAATGAGGTAAGGAGGGAGAGGTAGATCAGCCATGATTGAATGGCGGAGTAGACTTGCTGGGCCGAATGGCCTAATTCTGCTCCTATCACATGATCTTATGACCAATGAAGTATAACCAGTGACGTTTACATCTTTGAGCAATTAAACACCAAAAATGTCGTCAAGTCAAGTCACTTTTATTTCTATAGCACATTTAAAAAGCAACTCTCGTTGACCAAAGTGCTTTACATTGGTGGAGGTACTAACGTTATACAACATTGGTTCATAGATTAAGTACATACATAAATACATACATATAGCCCTCCCTCAGAGGACGTCAAGAAAGGCTTGAGAGTAAAGATGAGTTTTAAGTCTTGACTTAAAGGAGTCGATGGAGGGGGCAGTTCTGATGGGAAGGGGGATGCTGTTCCACAGTCTAGGAGCTGCAACCGCAAAGGCGCGGTCGCCCCTGAGCTTATGCCTAGACCACGGGGATGTTCAGTAACCCCAAGTCGGCCGATCTGAGGGACCTGGAGGAGGTGTGGTGGGTGAGAAGACTTTTGATGTAGGTGGGGGCAAGCCCGTTGAGGGCTTTGTAGACATAAAGAAGGAATGATTGGGATCAATCCAACTTCATGATATATATATATATATGTAGCACATGGTACCAATCACTAGGACCTATTGCCCTCCTTGTAAAGAGTCATTGAGTAGCAGACCGCTTCATGAGCAGAGACTACATGAAATCTGTTGGGCATTGCTATTACATGCCCTTGAGTTGATCCATGGCTGACATCTTCATGAAGGTAGAACCAAGGAACTGCAGATGCTGGTTTCCACTATAAAGATGCAAAGTGCTGGAGTAACTCAGTGGATCAGTCAGGTAGAAACAAGGAACTGCAGATGCTGGTTTACAATATAAAGACACAAAGTGCTGGAGTAACTCGGTGGGCCATTCGGGTAGAATCCAGGAACTGCAGATGCTGGTTTGCAATAAAAAGATGCAAAATGCTGGAGTAATGAGCGGGTCATTAAGGTGAAACTCCATCCAACTTTTGAGGAGACCTATGTTCCTCTGTACCCTTATGGGCCTGTCCCACTTAGGCTATTTTTAGGCGACTGTCGGCGACTGTCATGGTCGTAGCAGGTCGCGAAAAAACTGGCGACTGGACCCCCCTTCGACATAAAATTTGAAATAGAATCATTACTTTAATAACAAGAAAGTAACCCTGGTTCCCAATATCGGGAACGTTTTTCCTGCATCTAGCCTGTCCAATCCTCCAAATTATTTTAATGTTTCTATAAGATTCCCTCCCATCCTTCTGAAATTCCAGTGAGTACAAGCCCAGTCGACCCATTCTTTCATCATATGTCAGTACCACCATGCCGGGAATTAACCTGGTGAACCTACGCTGCACTCCCTCAATAGCAATAATGTCCTTCCTCAAATTAGGAGACCAAAACTTGCACACAATACTCCAGGTGTGGTCTCACCAGGGCCCGGTACAACTGCAGTAGGACCTCCTTGCTCCTAAACCCAAATCCTCTCGCAATGAAGGCGAACATGCCAATAGCTTTCTTCATTGCCTGCTGTACCTGCATGCTTACTTTCAGTGACCAATGTACAAGCACATCCAGGTCTCGTTGCATCTCCCCTTTTCCTAATCTGACACCATTCAGATAATAATCTGCCTTCCTGTTCTTGCCACCAAAGTGGATAACCTCACATTTATCCACATTATACTGCATCTGCCATGCATCTGCCCACTCACACAACCTATTCAAGTTACCCTGCAGCCTCATAGCATCCTCCTCGCAGCTCACACTGCCACCCAGCTTTGTGTCAGCCGCAAACTTGGAGATGTCACATTTAATTCCCTCGTCTAAATCGTTAATATATCTAGTAAATAACTGGGGTCCCAGCACCGAGCCTTGCGGCACCCCACTAGTCACTGCCTGCCATTCTGAAAAGGACCCATTAATTCCCACTATTTGTTTAGAGATACAGCACGATAACAGGCCCTTCAGCCGGGTCCGCGCCGACCAGTGATCCCCGCACATTAACACAATCGTACACTGACTAGGGACAATTTTTACATTTACCAAGCCAATAAACCTGCTTCCTGTCTGCCAACCAGTTCTCTATCTGTCAATACCCTACCCCCAATACCATGTGCTCTAATTTTGCACACTAATCTCTTGTGTGGGACCTTGTCAAAGGCTTTTTGAAAGTCCAGATACACCACATCCACTGGCTCTCCCCTTATCCATTCTACTTGTTACATCCTCAAAAAATTCCCGAAGATTAGTAAAGCATGATTTCCCCTTCATAAATCCATGCTGACTTTGACCGATCCCGTCACTGCTTTCCAAATGCGCTGCTATTACATCTTCAACAATCGCCTCAAGCATCTTCCCCACTACTGATGTAAGGCTAACTGGTCTATAATTCCCTGTTTTCTCTCTCCCTCCTTTCTTAAAAAGTGGAGTTACATTGGCTGCCCTCCAGTCCACACGAACTGATCCAGAGTCGAGAGAACATTGGAAAATGATCACGAATGCATCGACAATTTCTCGGGCCACCTCCTTGAGTACTCTGGGATGCGGACTCTGGGGAGTCATCTGCCTTCAGTCCCATCAGTTTACCGAACACCATTTCCTGACTAATGAGGATTCCCTTCAGTTCCTCCCTCCCACTAGATCCTCGGTCCCCTAGTATTTCTGGGAGATTGTTTGTGTCTTCCTTAGTGAAGACAGAGCCAAAGTACTCGTTTAACTGCTCTGCCATTTATTAACTGTTTCCCATTATAAATTCACCTGCCTCTGACTGTAAGGGACCTACATTTGTCTTCACTAATCTTTTCCTCTTCACATATCTGAGGTTGAGTAGGCTGGGACACAGGAGGATGAAGGGTGATCTTATTGTGTAATACAATCGAGTATGGCTGCCCTGCCTGCAGCTGTTTGTCCTTTCAACCTTTTTTAAATTTTTAGTGTGTTAGTGTGTTTTGTTTTGGAGGTCTTCTAGTCTTTTTATGTTGAGGGTGCAGCGGGCGAAGGGGGAAACTTTTTCTCAGTCCCTACCTGGTCGGAGATGCGTATTTCATCCGAGCCGCATCTTCGCTCCTTCCTCGCGGCCTACCATCGGGACTGGAGCGGCGTTTTCCTGACGGGACCGGCCAGAACTTCACCGACGCAGCGCTGGAGCACCATCGCTGAGCGGGCGGCGTTTACCCGGGTTGCCGTGTGGTAAGCTCCGGAGTGCTGTGACCGCCGACTCCAACATCGCGGAGCTGTGGTCGCGGAGCTTCCAGCTGCGGGCGGCACTGACTCTGAACACCGCGGAGCCTGGGATCTTTCGCCGAGATCGCCAATGTTGGAGCTCCGAACAGCGCGGCCTGTGGACTTCGGGAGCCACGGTCTAAGGTAGGAAGCGGCCGTTCCAGACACTCCAGGCCGCTGAAGAGAGTTCTCCCGACTCCGGAGCTCCATCATCCGGCGAGAGGGCCTGAAACATGCGGCGACTGCGGAGGCCTCAATAGGCCCGACCATGGGTGAACTAGAGGAAGAGGACTGGACTTTGTTGCCTTCCCTCACAGTGGGAACCATTGGGGGGGGGGTGTTTTTATGTTCAATGTTAAATTCTTCTTTAATGTTGTGTTTTACTTGTATTGATGTGCTGCAGATGGCAACTCAAATTTCACTTCACCAATTGGTGTACGTGACAATAAATGTCCTTTGTCCCTTTGTATAAAACCATGAGGGGAATAGACTTGCAAGTTGTAATAATTACACGAGGATATTGTTGGCATCTTGACACCCAGACTAAAGGGAAGATTGGGGAGATATTTTAATCAATGCAATCGGTTTTATTCTGCATCAGAGCTTTATTCATCACATGCTATAACCATTAGTAAATATATTGAATTGAATTGAATTTAACGGACAGATACAACATAGAAACAGGCCCTATGGTCCACTGAGTCCATCCTGACCATTAGGTCATAAGTGATAGGAGCCGAATTAGATTATTCAGCCCATCAGGTCTACGCCGCCATTCTATCGTGGCTGATCTATCTCTCCCTCCTAACCCCATTCTCCTGCCTTCTCCCCATAACCCTGACGCCCATACTAATCAAGAATCTATCTCTGCCTCTGAAAAATATCCATTGACTTGGCCTCCACAGCCTTCTGTTGCAAAGAATTCCACGATTCACCACCCTCTGACGAAATAAATTCCTCCTTATCTCCTTCCTAAAGGAACGTCCTTTCATCCTGAGGCTATGACCTCTGGTCCTAGACTTGCCCACAAGTGGAACCATCCTCTCCACATCCACTCTACCCAAGCCATCAACCACTCGTTCACACAAGGCCTATGTTATTCCACTCTCTCATACACTCCCCACACACAATTTACAGAGGGCCAATTAACTTACAAACCCGCCCCATCTTTGGGACGTGGGCGGAAACCGGAGCACCCGGAGAGAAACCTATGTGGTCATCAGGGAGAACATGCAAACATGCAGCTTCCACAAAGACAGCACCGGAGGTCAGGATTGAACTCGGGTTTCTGGAGGTTTGAGGCAGTAACTCTAGCTGCTGCATCACAGAGCCACCCTATGAAATGGAGCCAATGCTATGCTAGTTATTGATCACACTTGGACCATCAAAATAAGCTAACAATCACTTTATTTTAGTTTAGTAGAGTTTAGAGATACAGCGCGGAAACAGGCCCTTCGGTCCACTGAGTCCGACCAGTGATCCCTGCACATTAACACTGTCCTACACACACTAGGGACAATTTACACTATACCAAGCCAATTAGCCTACAAACCTGTGGAGTGTGTGAGGAAACCGGCTAACTCTGAGAAAACCCACGCAGGTCACGGGGAGAACGCACAAACTCCATACAGACAGCACCCGTAGTCCGGATCGAACCCGGGTCTCCGGCGCTGCAAGTGCTGTAAGGCAGCAACTCTACCGCTGCGCCACCATGCCGCCCTATATGTCTTATGAAAATACGTGTGCTAAGAATTGCCTTATATTTGAATGCAATAAGTTCCTGATTAGATCAGTCGCTTTTCCGCACAGTTCAGAATTCAGTATTCATATTTTTCTATTACTTGTTGGTTTTTCCATTGGGACGGCTGAGCCATTCCAAAATAAGCCATCTGATTGCCTGGTGGAAAATCGACAAAACATGTTTAAAATGATGCACAAGAGTGATAGCCAGGCTTGGAACATTGAGTTGAGAAATCCAAGATTCTGCTGCTAAGGTTATGGGTTACTTAAACAAACTGCATGAAAGATGTAAGAACACAGTGTGAGGAAGCCAGATGGCCCTATGTTTGTGTTCCATTTATTTATGCTGCAACCCACCAAGCTGACCTGTCCAATGCCCTCATCTACCAACACCAATTAAATCCCATGGGAAGGCCAAAGAAGCAGATTTGTTTTTTTTTTAAAAAGACAAATTATAGAGAAATTTCGTTTCGAAAGAAGAAAGATTGTACCAACTACAGACCGATATCAATTCTAAATGTGGACTATAAATTATATTCTTCAATTATCTCCAAATGATTTGAAAAGTTCATGCCAGATTTAATTGATGAAGACCAGACTGGTTTTATAATAGGCAGACAAACACAGGACAGTATTAGACAGAACCCTGCATATAATACACAAGATTCAAAAGGAAAGTACGCGCGCTGTCCTGATAAGCCTAGATGCGGAAAAGGCTTTCGATAGGGTTAATTGGGAATACTTATATCAAACACTAGAAAGATTTGGCTTTACCAAAGATTGAATTCAAGTTATTAAATCAATTTACCAGCAACCTACTGCAAGTGTAAAGATGAATGGGTCCTTAACTGAGAGGTTTGTGTTAGGAAGAGGAACGAGACAGAGATGTTGACTTAGCCCTACCCTGTTTGCTATATATATTGAACCATTGGCTCAAGCGATTCGTCAAGATTGGGAACTGAGGGGAGTAGCTATAAGAGACAGAGAACATAAAATTGGCCTCTTTGCAGATGACTTAATGATGTATCTCACGGAAGTAAACACCTCATTTCCAAGGATGATGGGGATCATAGAGTAATTTAATTTTTATGCAGGATATAAAGTGAATATTTCAAAAACTCAAACCCTCCTATTTAATTGTCCTCCAGAAGAAATCAAGCAAAAGTATTATATTAAATGGGATTCAAAATCAATCAAATACCTAGGGGTACATATAACAACAAATATATCAATGTTGTATGGGGCCAATTATAATCACATTAACCAAAACATAAGAAAGGATATAGAAAGATGGTCCACCTACCTAATGGATTTTAGTAGTAAGATAAATGTGGTGAAAATGAATATTTTGCCAAGGCTATTGTACTTGTTTCAATCTCTGCCAATAGAGATACCATTAAAACAATTCACGGAATGGGATAAATTAATATCTCGATTTATTTGGGGAGGAAAGAAGGCCAGAGTTCGATACACAACACTCCAGTTGCCAAAGGACAAAGGTGGAATGGCACTTCCAAATTTTAGGATCTATTTCTATGCAGCCCAACTTCGACCACTAATTAATTGGTTTGAGGACAGCCATATAGTTAGGTGGAAAGAGATTGAGACATATATCCCTGA